>CM036548.1:1925000-2280000 GCA_020745685.1 Tautogolabrus adspersus | reverse complement strand
TTTCAGTGTGCAAGTTCAAAGCGCACAAACGCTGTGCAGTCAGAGCCACTAACAATTGTAAATGGACCACGCTGGCCTCCATAGGGAAGGATATCATCGAGGACGAGGACGGGGTGAGTTTGTGTATTTTTCATCCTTTACTGTAAGTCATGTGTGACACTTTTTAATGCCTTTCAGTTGTCTGTAGGTTGACCTGTGGACTATTTATGCACGACACATCACATTTTATTTATACATTCAAACACTTCAGAAACAGTGGAAAAAAACAGAAATGTGATTTTCCTCTTACGCCGTTCCCTCGTGACTTCGTTCCTAGAACAGCGTCGAGTTGTTTGCTTCCATTTCAAGCACTCTCTGTAATGCATTAAACATCACGCTGTTATAACAAGGCTGTGATGGCTGTTAGTGGAGTCACAGCTGTGTGAGGAAGCTTGAACTCAAAACTTTGTTTACTATTAGAGCTTTCACATTTGCTGAATAACTCCTGATATTTGCAGAAGGAGCTGCATGTGTGAACGCCAGCAGCCATATTTTTCACTCTGACTTTACCCGGAGTTTCTCCTGGCCGGCTCTTTCCCGTTCAGATCGCTGTTTCGAGCCGTGATATTTACGCCACTGTGATGTTTCGCTTTCAATCTGAATGTCGCAGAGGCGTAATGAGATGATGTAGTGATCCCAACCTCTGTACCGCCTCTGTAACTACCTCTGTTAATACCAGAGTTAGTAACAGAGGCGAGACATAGTCAGAGGAGTCAGCGGGGGAGTGCAGCGCTGTGTGTGTGTGCATGTCTGAATGTGTGTGTATGTGGAGCTCCCGCTGAGCCGTGCTTCACAGCCTACGACACCAATATTACACCATCGTAGAATGATGTTAATGTACAAAGATGTGATGACGGCTGAGCTCAGCTTCGGCACTTTTGAGAGGCTGAAAAGGGTTTTAGAGCCGAAAATCATTGAGGGCGAGCCTTCACCTCCAATGATGTCGAGCAGGTAAAAAAAAAAGAAAAGCAAACTAAACGAATAAAGAAACGTGTGCGTGTGTGTGTGTGTGTGTGTGTGTTTCGTTCCCACAGATTGCTATGCCTCATCAGTGGTTGGAAGGTAACCTGCCTGTCAGTGCCAAGTGTGCCGTGTGTGATAAAACGTGTGGCAGCGTGCTGAGGCTGCAGGACTGGCGCTGCCTCTGGTGCAAAGCTATGGTGAGAACTTAGTTTCATGTGCGTGCGTGTGTGTGTGTGTGTGTACGACTGAAGATCCCTTTGTCATTCAAACTCTAAAATAGACGAGTGTGTTCAACGACAGTACTGTAGAGTGAGCGTTGAATCAGTAAATGTTAAAATGTAAATAACATGAACATACCTCTCACAGGATGTAAACAAGGTGTGACATCATTTATGAGTCTGTTTCTTTAAATTCCTCATACCTTTAACTTTTCTTACGTCTTAACAACAGAGGCTGTAGTCTTACACCTTCTTTGATTTTTGTTCATGGGTTTTTTCCTGTCCCCGTTGTTGTTGTTGTTGTAGGTGCACACAGCCTGTATGGATCTGTACCCTCGAAAGTGTCCTCTCGGTCAGTGCAAAGTCTCCATCATCCCCCCCACCGCGCTCAACAGCATCGACTCAGACGGTAGGTACAACTAAAGTCGTCACGACGCTAGAATTTTAAACTTTGATGCCTTTGATTACTAATTAAAATCAAATGATATGGATGCCTGTTTCAATACCCCGGCAACAAAAATAGAAGTCCTATAGTGTTTTCACAGCTGCAGAAATCTCCTGAAAACTCCTGATATTTCCAGGAGGAGCTGTATGTGTGAACGCAAACAGCCGGCACATTTGAGTTAAAAATATGACCGAAGATCTGAAGCTTATTTACTTTTAAAATAACAGAGACTGAATCGTTTTAAAACACGTGGTACCAAAAAGCCTCAAAGTAGTGACAATGTAGACAACCTACAGTAAGGTTACACACACACACACGCACGCACGCACGCACGCACACACAATGCAATTATACTGATTCTCTCACAGGGTCAGAGGTCGATGTCAGACATCACCTGTGAGCAGTCGTTACATTTCAGAGAGGAGTGGAGAGATTTCATCCCTTATGTGGGGCTGATGTTTTTCACCCTGAAATGTGACCTATCACTTTGTCACACGGAGGAGGAGGAGGAGGGGGGTGAGGGGGAGGGGGAGATCAATGTTACACTCATGCATCAATGTCCAATCAGTCTCATTGTTAATCACTCACACATCTTCTTCCACGACGCAGAGGAGCACACGCTGGACAAGAAGAAAGAAAAACACAGTTTGATTATTGTCTGTTTGAAGATTCGCTCTCTGCAGCCGACCTTTTTTATTTGTTCTTTCTGTCGTGGAGGAATATGGAGGACGAAGTCTGTCGATAATTTATAAGGAAATAGATAAAAAAACATAAACCCCTTAATCAGTTAATTAGTATTCCACTGTATTTACAAAAGTCACAAGGAAAAAATAGATGTAGATAGATAGATGTGACGTTTATTCCCTGTGATCGCTGCACGACCATAGACTGTCTGCACGCCACCTCTACGATCTCCGTGCTCTAATGAACCTGCTGCATTCTGTTTCCTGTTCTCCAGTATGTTCTTCTCCACTCTTTAGTTCAGATTGTGATTCTGTTCAACTACACGTAGCATTGATAGAAAGACAGATATTCTCATTTTAGTGTCGTATAGAGGACTCTGCTGCTTCATCCTCTACTTGTGCGTCGTTCTGTTCACGTCACGTCTTACCTCAGGAGACCCCCCCGCCTCCCCTCCTGTCCGACCGGGATGGTCTCCTGCTGTGAGGTGCATGTGCAACTTTTCAGGAGTGCAGATGTGAAAACGGCTTAGGTTGCATGTTTCAATATGAATTGAGTTTGTCATCAGTTTGTGTGTTGATTAGAAAACAATCTGTCCTCTGTATCATCAAAAAATGACCTCACTAATTTATTTTTATAGACCAGGAAGTAAACTGTCTTACATTGTTTTAATATCATAAAATATATTAGAGAGAGAGAGAGAGAGAGAGAGAGAGAGAGAGAGAGAGAGAGAGAGAGAGAGAGAGAGAGAGAGAGAGAGAGAGAGAGAGAGAGAGAGAGAGAGAGAGAGAGAGAGAGAGAGAGAGAGAGAGAGAGAGAGAGAGAGAGAGAGAGAGAGAGAGAGAGAGAGAGAGAGAGAGAGAGAGAGAGAGAGAGACATTGCTCTAGTTTTTCTTTTTCCTGCACAGTGAGGAGGCTAAAAATAAACCATCCCACATCTTTCTGAGCTTCAAACAGAATATGTGAGAAGAATTATGATTAGCTGCCTACAAACTGTTTCTAAAAATAGACACACATATTTATTCTGTCACGGTGCGTGAGAGCGCACGGACATGCAGACACCACAGAAGAAGAAGAAGAAGAAGAGCTTTGCAGCTGGCTGCAAAGCACCCCGAGGCTCCCTCCAGGCTCTCTGTTCGACATAGTTTCTTTGTTTCATACATTCATTAATATATATACACGTGTGTGTGTGTGTGTGTGTGTGTGTGTGTGTGTGTGTGTGTGTGTGTGTGTGCATTCTAGAGCAAACATTGAGCGGTTTCAGATGAAGATTGGCACCTGAGAGTCAGACTCAGATTAGCGTGTGTAATTAGATTACTTGGTCTCGCTCACACACACACTCATAAACACTCGTATACAGTCCACACACTGCGCACTGGGTCTATGAATAAATGGCAGCGGCTAATTGGTCGATGGATTAAAAACAAAGAGGCAGAGAAAAGGAGAACGGATGTAAATGAAAGAAGAATAAGACACAAGCAGAAAAAGAGAAGACTGGGGGGGAAAAGACAATAAATCCCTTTTTTCTCTGTTTTTCTGCATCTGCATCACGTTCCAGGACCCCCTCTGCCCAAATGCATGCTGGGAAGCGGGGGAGTTTGCTTGTAATTGGCTGGGAGGCGGGCTGTAGCACGTGCTGGTGCGATGTGACTCCCCGCCCTCCTCTTCTACAGCTCCCCCCTCCCTCAGTTCATCCTTTTCTGACAAGATCACACAGAGAGAGAGAGAGAGAGAGAGGAAAATCGAAGAGGGGAGACGGATAGAGAGAGGAAGAAGAGAAAGAGGATGCAGAGGAGGGAGTGCCAGCAGTAGACAGCACTACACACACACACACACACACACACAAACACACACACACATTTGTTTGAAGCTCTAGTATGCATGAAGCTGTCAACAGTGAGGAGTGTTCAGATTCTGCTCTTAGCACAGAAGCCTCTTGTTGCCTTACCTCACACAGATATAAATACTTATAAACAGATGTGTATACAGGTCTGTGTGTGTGTGTGTGTGTGTGTGTGTGTGTGTGTGTGTGTGTGTGTGTGTGTGTGTGTGTGTGTGTGTGTGTGTGTGTGTGTGTGTGTGTGTGTTTGTGATCTACAAGACACCGTGTGTTACTTCCTGTGTTTTATTAAGCTCAGTCTCACACCGTCAGACTTTAAGGAGGCTAATTTCAAGGCAGTCAAGCCCATTTTAAATCTACAATTTTCTTACATGGGCTTTAAAATCTTTATCTGTCCTTTGATTGTCTATTGGAGAATGTAAAGCTCCAACAATACATTAAAGGTCACATATCCTCCTCCTCTTCAGTGTAAATAAGTCTCAGAGCTCCTCTAAACATGTGTGTGAAGTGTCTTGTTCTAAATCCACTCTGATCCTGTATCTGATCATGCCTATAAACCCCTCTATTTCAGCCCTGCTCAGAACAGGCTGTTTCTGTGTCTGTAGCTTTAAATGTAAATGAGCTGTGTCTGACCACGCCCCTCTCTGGAAGGGCTTGGGTGGCTCGGGCTTTCTCGCTCTGTCCTATTGTTTACGGTGAGAAGGCAGACTCAGAGGGCAGAACAAACACCTAGCTGTGGGAGTGTAACCCACCTGGGGGAGGGGTTACTGCCCTTTGTGATGTCATGAAGGGAAAATCTCCAAACGGCCTGTTTGAGCACACATTTTCTGAAAAGTGGCGTTTGCACCTTAATAAGTTGCCCTACATGATTTGTGTGCTCCAGTATTTTCTTTGATTCTACCTGTGGAAGGAGTCCATTGAATTATATTTGTACAACATTTTTATTTGGTGCTCAGAGATCAGCAGATGTTCACTTTCTCCTTCTCTGTTTTGATTTCTTCTCAGGCTTCTGGAAAGCAACCTGCCCCCCGTCCTGTGCCAGCCCCCTCCTCGTCTTTGTCAACTCCAAAAGTGGAGACAACCAGGGAGTGAAATTCCTGCGACGCTTCAAGCAGCTCCTCAACCCGGCTCAGGTCTTTGACCTGGTCAACGGAGGGCCTCATCTCGGGTGAGGAGAACAAAACCGAATCCTACGAGAGTCAAACTTCTGATATATCCACATATTTTAAAGCAGCTTCTTTCCACAGTTAGAATCTGATCCCTTTGAAAAAGTAAACGTGTTGATGTGTGTTTGTTTTTGTCAGTCTGCGCCTGTTTCAGAAGTTTGATAACTTCCGGATCCTGGTGTGTGGAGGCGATGGGAGTGTGGGCTGGGTCCTCTCGGAGATCGACAAGCTCAACCTCCATAAACAGGTAACATGATAAACACAAGTCAGCTGTTGATTTGTAAAACATGATTCTTATCCCGATCCAGAGGTGATGATTCTATTTATGACCAGTGGCGATTCTAGAGTCTGTTGGGGCTCTCAGCAGAAATTGATTGGAGCCTTCAAACACTATTTTATCTACGAGTGTCCTGACGCTCGTCCTCTTTCTTTTTTCACTTCCAGACAGATAACTCTTCATTTTCCTGATTTTCATTGATGAACTTCGTTTTTTTACATGCGTAATGAGAGATGAGATGCTAAGCAGGGCAACGAGAGTGAGTGCTGTCAGATGGGTCCCCATTAGGGAGGTCTCCTACTGTCAATGCAAAATTTGCACATTTTTAAGCTACTGCTGTGGCTTAACGTTTGTCAGCCCTCGGGGCCCTTAAGTGGCCTGGGGCCCCAAGCAGGTGCCTGCCTTTCCCGTTGACAAGCAGCGCCTCTGTTTATGGCTTCATATTTTACGATACTGAAAGCAATTCAAGACTTGAAATGATTTTTGGTACTTTTTTTGTTCCGCAAGCAAAAGAAACTTCTGCCTACAACTGTAAAAGAAATAATGCCATTGCATGTATAACGCCCATCTCTTAAAAAGTGAACGTTTTGTTTTTTCAGTATGACAGAGAATTACCCCGTCATACTCAAGTTCCACAAGTTCTTAAACTTATAATAAGCAGTATGGGCACTATCGTATGCCTGGCACAAGCTTCAAGCAGAGTCTTAGCCTAGCCTCTTTGCCCCCTGTGTGCTCGTTTAGCACCAAGATTGTGCGCTACTTAACGAGCAAAGCGTAGTCGGACACGCCCCAAATCACTTTGCGCCATGAGCTTTAGACAATACACATTTTACTCCAACAAAAAACATCTCCATGTATGTAAATAAAGGAGCAATGAGCAGACCTTTAAATATAACGAGACGTCAGGTTATTGTTTTTCTACATTTAGAAAAATAAACTACAACTACAAACAGTCATAAAAATATTGGTAGACGATTTATACTTTGAAATGTGGAAACTTCCCGGGGGGGCGGATTCATATAGATAAAATGTGTCCTGTGTCCTTTGTGTCAGTTTCAAAGTGTTGTGCCTTTGCTCCTGGCTCGCTTACATAAAGACACGCACACAACACACGAGATAACACAGTCGTGCATGAACACACACACTGCAGGCCTGTATTCCTGCCGCCACGTTAACCCTCTGCCTCTCGCTCTGTGTTCCAGTGCCAGCTGGGGGTCTTGCCTCTGGGCACAGGAAACGACCTGGCTCGGGTGCTGGGCTGGGGCCCGTCTTGTGACGATGACACCCAGTTACCACAGATCCTGGAGAAGCTGGAGAGAGCCAGCACCAAGATGCTGGACCGCTGGAGCATCATGACCTACGAGATTAAGATCCCACCCAAACACAGCTGCCCCACCACGCCTGAGGGAGCCGACGACTGCCAGGTAACTCACAGGAGCTGACAGATATTCACATGCATCAGCACACACAATCAGGACCCAGCGGGGCTCCCAGACAGGCCGACAGGAGGAGCAGGGGGACTGAGCACATGCTGGAAATAGTGCCTGACAGTTTATATTCAGCTTCACCTTAGATCAGGTCCAGAACTGGAAGAAGGAAAAGGAATCCCCCCCACAACACGGCTGTCTTATAGATTACATTTCTTTATTTTTGCGATGTTTCAAGTACTGGCTGTTTCACTTACACAGTGTCCATGTGTAGAAGTCATGCATGGTGTTTTTCTCTCTCCAGTTACACATTGCAGCCTACGAAGACTCAGTGGCTGCTCACCTCACAAAGATCCTGAACTCAGAGCAGCACTCTGTGGTCATCTCCTCTGCCAAGTAAGAGCTTTTAACAAACCAGCATGAACACAAACACGCTGACCAGGATCAATAACAGGAGGGGGAAAAAAACAACTACTGAAACCTGGCAAAGATAAGCATCGCAGTAGTGTTGTAGTACTTCAAATCGGTCTTGGTCTCGAGACCTCTTTTTGAAGGTCTCGAGACCTCTTTTTGAAGGTCTCGTCTCGGAATGGAAAGCATTTTTACTCGGTCTTGTCTCGGTCTGAGACTGGACGGACTCAGGATTTAAAATCAAGACCGTTCAAGACCGTCACTGAGAGGCTATTCCTCCACATCAGTACTGAGATTAGAAGGAAAACGCCTCTTTCTAAAAGAACAAATAACTTTAATCCATTTCTAGTTTGAATCCCCCGGTTACAGCCGCAACCTTTCTGGTGTGGCGGTCTAAGTGAATGACACGCCCCCTGCACAGTAGATGATGATTTTTCAGTGACATTCATGGTCTTGGTCTTATCTCGGTCTCGCCCTGTCTAGGTCTTAGCCTTGACTCTGTCTCGATCCCTAAATCTCGGTCTTGGAGCACTCTGGTCTCGATTAGTGTGGTCTTGACTGCAACACTACATCACAGTGCATTTCAACAACTCGTCTCTTACTGACGTTGCACCATCATAAAAACATGGAATACAAGCGTCTTTAAAGACGCTTAAGAGTTAGGGCCAGGCATGTCCGTTCTTCTTTTTTTTTTCATCATTTAAAGGCAGAGGTGTAAGCTGTGTTGTAGATGCTAAATAATGTAAATATAAAAAGACAGGGCGGCAGAATATGATAATACTTGTGTTTAACGTTTCTTATTGTGTCTCAGGATCCTGTGTGAAACCGTGAAGGATTTTGTTGCCAAAGTGGGGAAAGTGTACGAGAAAAGTACCGAGAACGTGGACGAGTGCGACACCATGTCTCTCAAAGTAAGTCACAAAAACAATTCAGTTAATCTCCATCATCCGTCTGTGCTGAAGGGCCGCTCCCTTCTTATTGAATTTCTCCTCACTCACCGCCCTCTGTCTCCTCTCTGCTCAGTGTGCCATCCTGAACGAGAAGCTGGACTCGCTCCTGCAGACCCTCAACACAGAGTGCCAGGCTCTGCCCCCGCTTCCACACTCCACCCCTCCTATAGTGGAGGAGGAGCAGGAGGAGGAGGAGGAGGAGGAAGAGGAGGAGGCCAGCGAGGAGAGTTTGACGGAGCTGAAGGAGAAGCTGGAGGAGGAGGAGACGGAGAAAGGAGGAGGACGACGCTCACAGCACCAGCTGTTCAAAAGCAGGGAGCAGCTGATGCTCCGCGCCAACAGTCTGAAGAAAGCTGTGCGGCAGATCATCGAGCAGGCCGAGAGAGGTAACAGGAGTTACAGCTGAACTCACTTTTTCTGTTCAAGGAAATCAAAAACATTTCCAGAAAAGCATACTTTTTAAAACGTTCTCATGAAGTACGAGGATCAGATTTAGTTTGGGTAAAGTCAGAAGTCACTTCTCAGGTATCCTGTCTGATGCAATGGACGTGCACAAACTCAAATATTAGTCATCTAATTACATTTATATACAGTAAGTCACATTCACATGACAAGTCCAGATAAACATCTCAAGATATAAAGGCAAAAAATAAGACCTGGATTGCTTGTCATTAGGGCTGTCAAATGATGAATCACTAAATTTCAATAGTTAATTGCCATTAATTGAATTTAAATCACGTTTGAAATTCCATTATTTTGCATATTAAAATAAAAATGTGTAGTCTTTTATTCCGAAAGAAGATTTTTGAGTTGTCTTAAGCTGAGATTACTTTCAGTTTGAATTGAACCGTGCTTTTATTTTGAAATGAAGTATGGATCTTCTGGTAGATTAAACCACCACAAATAACGGCATGTAACTGCATCTTCCTGAAGCTCCCGTGTTCTCTCTCTTTTTAGTGGTTGACGAGCAGAACGCCCACTCAGACGACACCGAGCTGCCGTCTCCCATCGAGTTCAGGAAGGACAGCGAGGAGGAGAATCGAGACAGTGAGAGGGACGAGGACACGAAGGAGCTTGAAGCACTGCCATGTAAGCACAAACAGGCCCTGTTTCTAATCTGTGACCGGAGTTACAAACCTTTTACCTGCTTGGCCCTGATTCATTTCCATCCCGGGACTCTAAGAGAATGCTTAACCCGTCCAAGTCTTACCTTCTTGTTTCCAACTCTTCCACTCTGCCAAGTGCCATTGTTTTCAGGGGCTGTCCTGCTAAAGACATTTTGCTCGAATTTTATAAACCAGGGTCTTAAGTCCCGTATCCACCAAGCGGTCCGGTTTAGTTAACCCTGATCTTGCTTGCTATTCCACAGCCAACCGTACCCTTACATGTTAGGCGGGTGTACGCTGGATGACAAGCTGTGTCAGCTACTTATTAGTGTGACATCATAGCAGCGAGTTATCTTGAAAAACAATCTTTAGAGAGTCTTTTTATTTATTTTCTTCCTCTGAGCAATGAAACGTGAGGATAGACAAACGTATACAGTCCTGTTATTGTTTTCTGTCTTAAGTAAGAGGTGCAGAGATGCCGTTTGACATCCTACAGGATTTCCCATGTCGCCCCCTTGTGGATGTTTCACTCTCTGCACCACACAGAACCAGACGCATAGCTAATGGAAAAGAAAGTGCTGCTGACGCAAATCATGTTTCCTGTCATAAATAAACTGAGGGATTAGAGTGCAGCGAGCAGTTCTGCGATATTCCACCTCCTGCAGCAGTCTGAGCCATTTATCTCTCCGTCTCCAGTGGGCTCGACCGTCTGTGGCAAAGGAGAGCTTTTTTAATAATAAATGAGTGCGGTGGCCGGGCAGCTATAAAGTCTGTGTGTGTGTGCCTGTTTATATGCATCTGCAGGTTCATTTGTGGGTGTGTGTTTCTGGGTGTAAATGTCTAATGTGCCTTTGTGAGCGTGTGTGTTGCATCAGCCACAGGATGTGTTATTGTCTTTGGGGTAGAAGTTCTTCCTGTTTATCGCGGGCCTGCTTCCTTCCTTCCACACATTTTCCAGCCAGTTGGAAGAGCTGGAGGTATCAGTCAGACCCTCTGCTTTGTGTCCTCTCCTTGTGTCCTCACTCCTTCCTGACCTGGACACAAATCAACAAAACGCACCGAGGAAAGTAGAGGATTGTTCCTCGTAGGTTTGGCCGAAGCAGTAAATGTTGAAAAGCCTCCATAGTCTGCCAAGGCTGCATGTATTTGCTTCCCCACCGAGGATTCACGTGATGTCAGCGTGAGCAAAGTTGTTATGTCGCAAACACGCAATGTTCAGACTCTGTCATTGTGCATTCACGTGGAAAAATGCATAACTGCTGAAAGCTAAAAAAGAAGAGAGCGTGTTCTTGTGTAACAGCTCATAACTAAACACACAGAACAGTCAAGCAGAGTCTTTTTAAAACTCTCATAGTTTGAGATACAGATGAAAAATCAGGCTCAGCTCATGCACAGGAACACAATCAGTTTAGGTGTCTGATTGCTGGCTTCTCTGACAACAATGCAGCAGCCAGTATGTCCTCCTTCTAACTTTAGATTCTGGTCCTGAATGGTCTGGATTTGTTTGGACCAGAGAAGGTAGGCGGTTTTAAGGCACCCCCACACGGCCGTTTTGGACGCCCCTCGGTTTGCCAGATATGAGAGCAGTTATCAGGTCAAACCAACAGGTGTTGCAGCGATGGAAGCGGGCAAGAGAACTGGTTCAGATAGAAGTGATTGTACCCGACCTAAAAAGCCTCTGCATGTTTCTAATAAGCTCCACGAACAGAAACGTGCTCAAACTAGGATCAATATTGGAGATGCTTTTGAAAAATGGAGAGAGGTTAGAACGCAGAAAGGTTTACAGACTGGAAAGTTTGCTTTCCTCACAAACAGTTTTGCATTCCTGCTCACTCACAGAAGCCCCCTGGTGGATATAGGGGGTAGTATCACATTAAAAAGTAATGTCATTGTTTGTCTTCTGCTGCCCTGTAGATCATGTTTGAGAAGAGTAAAGGCATGAAAATGTCTCTCTCTCTCTCTCTCTCTCTCTCTCTCTCTCTCTCTCTCTCTCTCTCTCTCTCTCTCTCTCTCTCTGTGTGCAGCTTCAAAGAGTCCTTGTTCTCTGACTGAGAGGAGGGTGAGCCGCAGCACGCAGTCCTGCGGCTCTTTCACCATCACTCCCTTCACCACCAGCAAGGAGAACCTGCCTGTGCTCAACACACGCATCATCTGCCCTGGTAAACACACACGCGCGCTGTATTTCAATGCTGCAGATGACTTATGTGACCTGTAAAGAACATCCAGAGACAAGATCACTCGGACTCTCCAGCCTCATGTGGCAGACTTCTTTGTGTATTTGCAGGTTTGCGAGCAGGTCTGGCTGCCTCCATCGCCGGCAGCTCCATCATCAGCAAGATGCTGCTCGCTAACATCGACCCCTTTGGTGCCACGCCCTTCATCGACCCCGACCTCGACTCGCTGTAAGAGCAGGTTTCCCCCTCTGTGTGTCTGGCTCTGTCTGTTCCTTTCTCTTTGGTATATTGGTGAACAGAGTTTCATCTTAACTGACCGTGTATCTGTGTCTGTTTTCACCCAGAGAGGGCTACATGGAGAAGTGCGTGATGAACAACTACTTCGGCATCGGCTTAGATGCAAAGATCTCGCTGGAGTTCAACAACAAGCGTGAGGAGCATCCAGAGAAATGCAGGTGAGACACGTTTCCAGTACCATGAGGAATATTCTCTGTGTTATTTATTCCTTTTGTAATGTTTTTTATCAAGCTAAGCTGCTCCATGGCAAAACGTTACAGAGGCCTTTGAGTGGACTTTCCATATTATAGTGCACGCTCTGTAGGGAGACGTGGACAGATTCTCTTCAGTCTCTGATATCGGCATTAGTAGTTTATTATGATATGAAGCACAAGTAATGCTCTCTTTATGTCTCATCCCCATAAAACCCTGAATTCACCGGTGTGTTTCCTGCCACACAGGAGTCGCACCAAGAACATGATGTGGTACGGGGTTCTGGGCACGAAGGAGCTTCTGCAGAGAACCTACAAGAACCTGGAGCAGAAGGTCCAGCTAGAGGTGAGAGAGGGGGCGAACAGCAGAGACAACTTGCTGAGAGGTTAAATCATATATTGAGTTAACAAAACTCCATCTGGAGTTTTCTAAAAGTCTTAGATGTGTTTAGTCTTAGAAATCAGAGGCTAACACAGGAGGGATGTGGTCGGGCTTTCTTGTTCTGCATAAAATCCTGTTAGCCGTGTTCTGAATCATCCAGAGCTGATCGAATGATTCTTGTTGTTATGTCGTAAAAAGGCCGTTACAATGACGGAGGCGTGATTAAGTAAGAGCATGCAGAATTGTCTGTGTTTTAAAAAGTTAAAAACACCTTCCTTGCGTCCTTCATGACGGACTCCATTCTAACTGCTTTTATTTTCTGTCAGTGTGACGGTCAGTACATCCCGCTGCCCAGCCTTCAGGGGATCGCAGTGTTAAACATTCCTAGCTACGCGGGCGGGACCAACTTCTGGGGCGGCACCAAGGAGGATGATGTGAGTACTTTGACATTTTCTACATTCCTCCTGACCTCCGTGTTATGATCCATCCGGCTGAAAGAGCCTTTGATAGAGGACTGGGATCACCTGTGGAGATTAAAAGAGGAGTTGTTCTTCTGGAAGCTAAAGTCTGAAACAAGCTCACAGCTCTTAACTTTCTTTCTCCCGCTCTTCTTCTTTAGTTTTATTTTGTGTTAAACTTAAAAAAGGCGAGCCTGGTCCCGGTCTAACTGGACCCTGATGGCCTGGAGGTGCAGGGGGAGGGATGGACAGAGAGATATTTCTGCTTGTTTGTTTAAGGCTCAGAGCACAAGGGCTGCAGGGGGATTAGAGTCTCTCTCTCTCACACACACACACGCACACACACACACACACACACACACACACACACACACACACACACACACACACACACACACACACACACACCCCTTAGTGAGCCCCTGCAGAGGTTACCCTTGGACACACACATACAGTTTGTGCATTTCTCATTATGTAACTGTTTTACTGGAGAGCAGGAAGCTGAAAGAAGGAGAGGACTTTAAACTTTCAGACGTGCGTGCATCAAATTCAGTGTTTTCTCTGGCCTTCGAGGATCTACAGTACTTTTTGTTTTGTCTGTCTGAGACTTTTTGCGGCTGATTTCTTCATCAAACAGAGTTCAAGTAAATCTGAAAAGATATTTTAACACCTCATTACCAGTTTCAAGACGTTACCATAAAGGAAAAGGATGTTATCTTTCTCTTGGATCAACATGTTCGCAGCTGTTCTTTGACCCTGAATTCAGCACACAACTTGTACTAAATGCGTTTTTGGTTGCCCCCTAGTGGCCGAGGCCCACACGACACATCTCCTGATTGACAGCGTAATCTCGCTGAAATGTCACCTATCCTGCATTCATTTTTTTGCTTACTGGTGCAGACGCTGACTCCTCATTGCTTTGACCTTTTCACGGGCGGTTTGTCTGCAGAAATCAATACAACAGTGTGTTTGTGATTCAGAGCTGACGGAGAGAAATGTCTCATTCGAGGGAGTTTTTTATAAATAAATAAAGAAGACAGGAACAGATATGAGATCACTAATCCTCCCTGTCACAATTACATTAAAGGATAAAGCTGGGGATGTTTTTATTTTTGTCATTGTCAAATGGAATGAAAAGATCTAAATTCAAAAGGTTGTTCAGTTTCACGTGAAGCCTGAGTCATCACTAGTCCCTAACAATCCACGCTCACAGGTTATGAATGTGATTCTTGTGTGTTGCAGATCTTCTGTGCTCCATCCTTCGATGATAAGATCCTGGAGGTGGTGGCTGTGTTTGGGAGCATGCAGATGGCCGTGTCCAGAGTCATCAAGCTGCAACACCACCGCATAGCACAGGTGACAACACACTCGGGACAGAAACACTCGACACACAGAGGAAAATATACAAATATAATCGTACCTTCTCCGTTTTTCATTACGTTTTATTAAGTCTGTTTTCACATTCATAACAACATAACTAAACAGAGACAGAACAGACAGTGGGGTTACCTTAGATTGAAATTATTTCCCATGTAGCCTGTCAAAAGTTCATGAATGTCCAAAGAGTCACAAGCAGATAGCGTCCTCCTCATTTCCTTGTAATTGTTGGACATGTCCAGAAAATGTGGGGGTGATTGGCCTCTATGTATATGCCCGCACTGTCTCCACTCTGTTGATGTGATTGAGATTTGTTGGCTTTTAATGTGACGTGTTATAAAAAAACAAACCAAATTCTTTGAGCTAAATAGTCTCTACTTCTTGGAGTTTTACCCTCTCTGTTTTTTATCAGTGTCGGACAGTGAAGATCACCATCCTGGGCGATGAGGGAGTCCCCATTCAGGTGGACGGGGAGGCCTGGATCCAACCACCCGGAGTCATCAAGATCCAGCACAAGAACAGAGCGCAGATGCTCACCAGAGACCGGGTGAGGATGAGGGAGGGAGGGCGGAGATGCTGATAATTGCATAAAGCCTTTCTGAGGATTGCATTATGGTTTTTGTTCTTACACTGCGGTTCCCCCTGCAGGCGTTTGAGAACACGCTGAAGTCGTGGGAGGACAAGCTGAAGTATGACAAGCCTCCTCTGCGGCCTCACCTCTACCCGCAGCAGTCTGTGGACCTTGCTACAGAGGAGGAGGCCGGCCTGGTGCAGATGTGCGCCCGTGCTGCAGAGGAGCTCATCACAAGGTAGACATGTGCTGCCAGGTCTCACAGACCTCTGCAGAATCCACTAAAGAAATAGTTTACGTGACACTAACTTGCTCTGTCTTATTGCAGGATCTGTGAGGCTGCAAAGACCTACGGGCTGTTAGAGCAGGAGCTGGCTCATGCTGTTAACGCTGCATCCCACGCCATCAACAAAACACATCCCAAGTTCCCAGAGGTGAGCTACATGTTATACAAACAGGTATATCTACACATTTTATTCAAGGTTAGCATTAAGGTGTCACTGTTGTAGGTTATTTGGCTGTGTTTTACAGCTGAATACAATTTAAACTTAATCTTTTAGTAATTTTATCCCACTTGTTGTGCAGAACAACAGCGACCTCATGAGGTCACTAAATGTCTCTAGTGAAGCACACTGCATCCACTTGAGACAATCAAAATCCCTGATGTTCTGAATTACCGCGATAGTTGGGTCATTGATTCAGAAAAACAGAGCAGATTCTTTTTGACCTCAGAAATAAATAATGATTGAGGTGTTTTTTTAAAGTTTAGTATATTAGACTTTTCTGAAGTTGAGCTCCTTTGACTTTGTGCTCTTTTCAAAACAAGCTCTCCCAATAAACTTTAAGGTGTACTCTCAGAGTGTGTTCAAGCTGCTGTGTAGCAAAAAAAGTGGTCTCGAGACCGGTCTTGAGACCAAGACCAATTTGGAGTAATGCAACACTAGTATATACATTCATCTCAGTAATGAGCGGAGATGCATTGCACCAGATTTAGTTGATTAGCTCGATTCCATCTGCAGTCCCAGCATGTTTCTGCATGTGTGAATTAAAAGACTCTTCTCTCCCGTTTCCAGAATCTGACTAGAAACACCGCTATAGAGGTGGCCAGCACTGTGAAGGCTCTGTACAATGAGACCGAGTCCCTGCTGGTGGGCCGAGTCTCTCTGGTGAGTGGCTGACGTTTTTAAACATGAAAGTTATTTAAATGAACCTTTTCTGCAAACCGTATATCCATATTTGAACACACTGTGGATGTTTCTTTTTTGTTTTTTCTTTAAGTACGCTGCTTTCAGCTGATCTGGGCTTGTGTTTTTCTTTCTCCTTGCAGCAACTGGACCCCCCTGAGGAGGAGCAGCTGTCCAATGCTCTGCAGAGTATGGAGCTGGAACTGGGCAAACTGGGAGAGGTCCCCTGGCTCTATCACATACTGCAGCCCAATGACGAGGAGGTGAGCGTCCTCAACAAGCATAAACATATTTCTTTAGATTAAACGACCAACATTTGTCCCAGTCTAAGAGCAGTCTGCACACGTGTACTGTTATGTGTTTACGAAAACCTGGCTCCAGGTGAACGCAGAGCTGAGTAGCTAAATGAAAGGCTATAGGTTGACTGTGCTTATGTACCAGGACCACTCTCTGGGTTACGGCAAGAGGAACAGTCGCAGCAGCATGTTTCGCATAGTGCCCAAGTTCAAGAAGGAGAAGGCGGCCAAGAAGACGAGCCCTCAGTCAGGTAGGGGTGTGCCCATTTTTACTCTCGTAGTTAGCAGAATGAACAGACAGGCTGCTTGTTTCTCAAAAAGAAGTTACTTTAGTGAAAACACTTTGACCGGATGCTGCCTCCGAGGTTTATTTAGCAGCCATTAACGCTTGTTTTTCAGCTGCCTGAGGACAACGTAGTCTAATCACGTAGTTGTAGATGTCTTTTTATCTGAAAGAATGGCTGCATTAAATCAAACGCACTGAACGGCATTCAGAACGCTCAGTTATGGTTATGACTAAAACATCTCTACGACGTCAGTGACGGTATGAATCTTAGCTTTAGCTTAGCAGCTACAACAATCATATCTTCTGGTCAAATACATCATGTGCTTATAATATGAAATACTTTACTGGTGCCGCCTCGGAGAATAGCTGGTGGCTAATGCTAACGTCCTTCTTTTATAGACACTGACCACTTCCGTTTATGCACCTAAAAAAAAGAATATGCACTCACAACATAGTCATGGTTTCTTTCAACATCCCCCTCACTACATTTATGTTCCAATTCATGCACAAAGGTTCACCGTATTGTAGATACACAAAGAATGGGTGTGTGTTTGACGTGTTACATCCCACAGTCTGACCCCCCCCCCCCCCCCCCATTCATGCTCTCATCCAGCCGTCAACATGACATCAGAAGGCTCAAGGTCACGAGAAGAACAAGGCTGCACCGAGGAAATCAAATGTTTCATTCTAGCACCAACCAAAATAATTCCATTGCACAATCAACATTATCCACTTAAGTGTAGAAAGGTCCATATCAGATTCCCAGTTGACCAAGCATGCAGACTTAGTGGGAGTGTGACAACAGAACAGGTCTAGGAGTGGAAGCCCTTTCATCCGCATCACATTTGTTGGGCTGTATTCCCTGCAGACCGCCTCCTTTTGCCCCACACTTTTTTCTGTGTATTCTCATATCGGCGGATGATCTGCATGCTCTCTGGAACGCCATCGGCCTCCCTCCTCCTCCTCCTCCGCCAGCTGCTGCCATTTACTCTCTCCTTTTTCCTCTCCTCCTTTCCATATTTTCTCCATCTACCTTCCTTCAATGATTCAACACAATTTGTGCTCATTTGTAAGTTTGTGTGTTCATGTATGTGTGCTGTGTGACACGGATAAAACACAGCTGTGTTGTTGTGTGCGGTGTGAGAGTTTCTGGTGTACCTGTGAGGCGCCCTGAGCCTCTCTCTGCTCTGCTCCATGTGTCTGTGTGTGTATGCCTATGTGTTTGTGTGTGTGTGTGTGTGTGACTGTGTGTGTAGTGGAGAGATGGGGCACAGAGGAGGTGGGCGTCTGGCTGGAACAGCTGAGTCTCGGGGAGTACAGAGACAACTTCATCAGACACGATATCCGCGGCTCGGAGCTGCTGCACCTGGAGAGGAGGGACCTGAAGGTACACACACACACACACACACACAAACACACACACCTGAGTCCCTTCAGTGACTCTGTGTGAAACCTCACAATCAACTCTTTCTCTCTGTCCCCCTCCTGATGGACTGTACTTCTGATGCTCTGTAACCCTGTCGTGCTGCTGCATCGCTCTGCTTGGCTTCTTCTGTCTGATCGCTGCTAACCCACTAACACTGTCTCTGCTGCAGAGGGGATCAAACAGGGCAGGGGGTGTGTGGTGGGGCTTGGGGGTGGGAGTAGATTAACAAAACTGTGTTGGGCTGGTTGTAGAGAGCCAAAAAAGCAATATGGAGTCAGTGTGTGAAGTGGAGCACAGATTATGAGAACATGTACAGAAAAAGATGCAGTCCTCTGGTTGGTATCACATCTCAACACGAACATAAACTGATCATGTAAGCATGTTACCCATCGCCGACTGATTTAAGGGATGTGGTAGCGGAAATGTACAGGTCTAGTTTTGGGCTTTTTGTTGCCTTTAATGGAGAGATATGACAGTGGACAGAGTCTGAAAACAGGCAGGCTGCTAGCTGTCTCACCTCCACTGACTTTCCTCTGGACTCTTACAGTGACCATGTCCAGAGCCGGGGTTCTGAAATATCCTCTAAATGTTGCCAAAAGGACCTTCAATACGCGGCTGTGAGTTATGTGCACAATCTGAAAATCACAGCGACATCTCTTTGTACTAAACGCTACAGATCCGAAACTCCCAGATTACGTGATCAGGCCGATATTCGGCCCCACTTGGAAATCGGTCGTCCATCCATCCATTATCTTTACCGCTTTTCCCGTTCGGGGTCGTGGGTGGCTGGAGCCGATCCCAGCTGTCATTGGGTGAGAGGCGGAGTTACACCCTGGACTGATCACCAGTGAATTACAGGGCTGACATATAGAGACAGACAACCAGCCACACTCACATTCACACCTACGGGCAATTTAGAGTCACCAGTTAACCTAACCAGCATGTCTTTGGACTGTGGGAGGAAGCCGGAGTACCTGGAGAACCCACGCATGCACGGGGAGAACATGCAAACTCCACACAGAGAGGCTCCTGTCAGACGGGGATTCAAACCAGGAACCTCCTCGCTGTGAGGCGACAGCGCTTACCACTGCACCACCATGCAGCCTTGAATCAGGTGTATGACTCAAAAATTGGGTCTAAATCCGGCTGAAACCGAACAGTGTACGCCCGGCTTCAGACACATTTATTCAAAGTTACGTTTCAATTTAATATTTTTAGTGAAATAGAATTTTAAAAATCTGTTAATTTAACAACATTTTAATGAAAGCTTTACTGTGTAATTATTCCTTTAGCAGTCAACACACACACACACACACACACACACTTACACTATACATGTTTGTGTTCCTCATTCCATCGTCTCACAGCTGATCAATCACCTCATTTATTGAATTTGCTGTGTTGCTCTCTTGTTCGATTATAAATGATAAGATTATTCGACAAAGTGGTACCCTTTACCTCTTTGCTAATTTTGTCCTTTACATGTTGTGTGAAGTTTTTCTTCAACAACAAATCTGATCCTGCTTTGTTAGCAGTGAGTTGTATCACTCACTGGAGATCTTTGCTGTGAAAAATGTAATTAAAGGCAGATTCTGCAGCAGTGCTCACACAAAAACAACTTTATAGAAATGATGAATGTTGTTGGTCTTGTTTGCTTTTGTAGCTCATATAGAGGCGACATAATGAATGTGAGTCCGTTCCATGATAAACAAAATGCTCCTGTCAGGAGTTTTAATGTTTCAGTCTAATAACAGCGAAAATGTTTTTCACCGGGAACAGATCAGACCAGAGCATCAGCCCAAAGCTCGATGTCTGTATTGTCTGACACTGTACTTGTCCTGAACCTTCTCTGTGTGTGTGTTCAATGTGTTGGTCCTCTTCTTTCCCTTCAGGATCTGGGGATATCGAAAGTGGGTCATATGAAGAGAATTCTCCAGGGAACTAAGGACCTGGCCAAGGCCTCCATGGTTGATCTCTAATCCGGATGCAGACGCATTCGGAGAGGGGAATCAGACTCCCCCCCCCCCCCCCCCCATATCAGTTTGGGAGCCCCGTGTGCAGTGAAGGAGACGACGAGAGCTGGAAATGACGCTCTGCTCTGCTGACGCTTGTTTGTTCTTTGGTGCCAAAATGACTGTTTGAAGAAAGTCGATGGAAGTGCAAAAGGAAGTCATGGATCTTCACAAAAAAAGCCATTTCTGAGTCAATAACCATTCATAGCACACAATCAGGTATGCAACCAACTACACTGTTGACTCGACTGAGTTGTGATCACAAACCAGTAGCAAACCAGGACTTCCATGAGTGTGGGGTTAGCTTTCAGTTGGGTAGCGTGTAGAGAAGTGAAGTTTGCCTCTCACTGCGGAGCTGCAGATGCATGAACCTGTTGAGTCGGTGATCTGGGAGGTGTGTGTCTGAAAACAGTGAGACACTGTTGCATGCTATGCTTGCTCAACTTTAAATATGTTTAACTGCATGATTAGTGTCTTGATTTTTTTATTTTGTGTGTGCAAAATAACACTTGAACAAGTTTTACATGACTTAAGTATTACGATGCCGTTTGTTACTACTGAAGCATCCCTCTTTTTGGTCTCATTCCTTTTTCTCTAGCTTTAATTTATTACGTTTGCATGATTATGACGTGTCAAAGGTTTGTGTCTAGTGCCATATTTTCAGTCATTTGGTGTGAAATGTGCTTTATAGGTAGACATCATAAGACGTTTTTAATGAGGTATGAATATGTTGAATTTATATCTGTAAGTTGACACGTTCTTTGTGTACCTAAGTGAATGTCTAAGAAAACATGATTTATCTGTTCAGACTGAAACTCTTTATCTCCATCATTTCATTTGAAGAAGGTCATTTAGAGTGTTTTTAAATCTGGGTCTTATCGTTTCATATTTTGGGGGATGTAAATGACTTATGGATGCATTAAGTTTTGCAACAGAGGATTGTTTCAACCAGAACCTGCAGAAGTATTTATAACGACTGCATCGTAAGTCTTGGGGGAAATGCACCGAATCAAAGTATGTCCACTAAAGGTTGTTGTTTTCTTTCTGTCACGGACGGACAGATGGTTATTCTAATCTATCCCATGTGTCTGACAAAGTGACATAAAGGATCCCCACAGATTTAAGAGTTAGATGACTTTATTTAGCAGCTGTGACATCGTTCCTTTCAAAGCCGGCAGACTCCCTTCACAAACCCTGTTATTTGACCTTACATAACTGGAAGTTGCCGGTCTTCCCCAAGCTGCAGCCCCTTGTTGAAAAATGAAGCTGATGCAGAAGTGGAAAATCCTGCAGTTCATTGAGTGTCCACTAGAGGCTGGCTGCAGAAGTACAGGAAGTCACATACACACACATTCAAAAAAGCCTGTTTTTACAGCAGAGATTAACATGCCTGGTTCAAAAGCTCGATGAGGTGCATTTCCCCAGATTTATGTTGCATCTAGGCGTTTTTGGGACCAAACGGTTCCTGGAACTGTCTGAAGAGGAACCATCCACTCAGGGAGTTCCCTAAGAACTACTCAACATGGGGTCTGCATACGCACCGCCATGGTGCTGCGAGAGACTGCAGCAGGAGCTAAAAAGGTTCCTTTAAACAGGTTTTAGGAACTTAAATAGTTCATAGTTCCTGCGGTGTGGAATGACTAAAAAAGGGGGAGGGTTCCAACAGTTCCTGTGGTCCGTATTACGGCCTGTTTCACGGCTGCTGGATGAAGCAATCTCCTGAAACACCTCGTCACTATGAGGCGTTTAGATCCCAAAGTACGAACACAATCAGCCCTGAACTTTCCTGACATCACGGTAAAACGATTAATATTCATCAGGAAAAAAAAAAACAATTCAACTTTTTATACTGTAAGGTTGTTGAGTTTTTTTAAGGAATACTTAACAGGCACTTTTTACTTCTTGCTTTGAGCAAGTTTAAAACTCATATCATGATATAGGAGTAACAGCTCGTCTTTTTAACTCTAACGTATGTAACACTAAAGACAATAGGACTTAGATACACAACAGAGTAGTTGGTCTGCAGCCTGCAAAGCATCGTTCAAGCGCAGCTTTTTTCCCTTCAAATTAAAAGCGAGTCGTTGATAGAATATTTCTTTTAGTTTCTTTTAAGAGCGGTGGCATTACAGGGTATATTTCTATATGTGATGCTAAGTTTGTACGTATATATATACGCACTGTATATACAGTAAACAAGTGTATGCAAACAATGTAAGTGTCGTAGTCTGATGCATTTGTAGATGGCTGACATGGCATGCATTGTGGACAGCTTACACATTTGATTGTGTGTATTACAACACAACAGTTGTGTATCGTTGGATGGATCTCTTGTACATGATGATGCTGTTGTATTCTAATGATGGTGCAATATTTGATCTCTTGTTTTGATACTGTCTCTGCAGCTTTCTGACATGATGTTTCTCCATGAGGGGAAAAATGAACATTGAAAGAATTGTTTTGTACATGTTCTCCTCTCCTGGAGACTGGGGGGGGGGGGGGTTATAGATTTTAAAAAGATAAACCCGTTAGACAGACTGCTTTTTTCTTACCGACTCCAAATTTCTTCCAGCGGTTCACTAGTTTGTAGTTTTGCTCCTCTGTGCTTCCAAGACGATTCACTAAAGTAGGACTGCGTCAGTGAAAAGAGAAGAGTGGGCAGACACGACTGTTGTGTGTAACGTGTGCGTTAAGAGTGTGTCTACTCAAACAGTGGCATATTTTATCATATCAACAATTGTACCCAAACCATTGCCAATTAATTTAATCAAATGAGATGTCTTAGGTGTTACTGACAGAAGATAGTTTGTAGCTTGTTTGTTTTGAATTCTGCCTAGTTTCTGTTTCTCTAAGTGTTCTGGTTTCCTTTGACATTTACGTAAAGAAAAAACACTTTCATGGACTGAAACATGAGTGCAAAAATGGCACCAAAGTTTCCTAAATTATAATCGAATGTAACTGCATAAAAGCAGTTATGTAATGTCTCTAACGTCCCACCAGGGGGCGATGTGTTACATCTCACATCTTTACAGTAACTGTGTCAAACTGCATGATTGTATAGCAGCTCATAGGCCGACAATCAGCCGTGTCACACTGCTGTATTCAAACAGGAAAACCAATAAGGACTGCCCTCACACATTGTATTTGAATTGACACATGGACGTCTCGAGCCGACGCTCTTCTTCAGTGTGTAACAGGCAGTTTTCTCAAACATCCACAGGTAGTCCATCCCAGCAGAGGGAGCTGACTAGTACCTATTTTGAACAAGTATTGATGAGTACAAAATACACTTTTTGAGTGCTGTCCTCAGTTGGTTTTCTTGTTTGAACATTTCTCGGGATTCAGCACCCAGTAGTTTTACGTTGACAGGGAGTTGTTGAGCTGCTGTATTCAACATGCTCACATGTAAAGTTGCCCCATGGCGTGCTGAAATCAATTAACCTTCAAATTAAAGTGCAATCCTGGAAAGTCTTCTGCATGCACTTACTGTCCTGCAACTCGTAGCCAAAGATCGTGTGAACATTTTTAAACCACAGATTTATTAATAGTAGGCTTTTTTCCCTCCTTTAATTCCTCCTCTTGAAACGCTGCCTTTCATGAGTTTATTCAGTCTCATTTCATGTTGAAGCCTTTCTTTGAGCGTGTGCTCTAAATGCAGCAGTGTAGTCGATGTGCTGCACGCCGCCTCGCCTCGCCCCTGCAGAGCTCACACGCGCGTTTATTTTCCCGTCAGTTCGCTCGTTCTCTTCTTGATTTTTGTGCGTCTGCATTTTCTAATCTTCGTGTGTCCAAAGTGTCTGCCGGGTCCTCTGAATCTCAAGTCGTTTTTATTTTCTTTGCCCTCCAGACTTGTGGCGAGAGATTGCTTGACCTTTCCACACAAAGTGGAAGTAGCCACCTTTTCTCCCTTCTCCAGTGGTCTGTAAATAATGCTGCAAACTGCCTGGTTTCTAAAAAAAACCAACGAAACCCTTGAGAGGATCTCTGAAAAAACAACTAAAAAGACAGGATGACATTTAGTCTTTGACATTTATCCTTACGTGACGGGAGAAAAGTGAGTTTCATTTGTTTACATTCTGTTTACAATGGCACAGGTTTAATTTGTAAGAACATGTATGTAGGTATAAACAATATTTGCATATTTATTGCCTAAGGTTTAATGACATGATGTGTATTGTGTTTTCACATTTGGAATATAATGTTACAGTCGTCACCTGTATTACTATCTGGATGATTTTTTGGTAAAGTAGTGGCTCATTTTTATGACTACTAAGTGACTGTTTTCTGTGCCTTTTTATGGTTAGAACGCATGGTTAACTATTTATTACGATTTGGAGTCACTGAGATGTGTATTTTTGTATTCTGAATAAATAAATGGTTCAAGCTTTTTTGTTGTACATTTTGAAGGTGCCTTAAAACAGGCTACCAATTCATATCTCTCTTCTTCAATAAAACCAAATACATATGCAGTGTGTGCTGTCTCGTTCTGCTTTTGTTTCACTCTCGGGAGAAGATTCAGTGAGCGACACAACGGACATATCTCAAGGGAATTTCAGTTTGGACTTCACACAAATCTATTTAAAGTTTCAAGAACTAAAAGTTGAAAAGCTACACTGGGACTTAAAGGTCACATATCCTCCTCCTCTTCTTCAGTGTAAATAAGTCTCAGAGCTCCTCAAAACATGTGTGTGAAGTGTCTTGTTCTAAATCCACTCTGATCCTGTATTTGATCATATCTATAAACCCCTCTATTTCAGCCCTGCTCAGAACAGGCTGTTTCTGTGTCTGTAGCTTTAAATGTAAATGAGCTGTGTCTGACCACGCCCCTCTCTGGAAGGGCTTGGGTGGCTCGGGCTTTCTCGCTCCATGCCCTATTGTTTACGGTGAGAAGGCAGACTCAGAGGACAGAACAAACACCTAGCTGTGGGAGTGTCACCCACCTGGGGGAGGGGTTACTGCCCTTTGTGATGTCATGAAGGGAAAATCTCCAAACGGCCTGTTTGAGCACACATTTTCTGAAAAGTGGAGCAGGCAGAAGACGGAGAGGATGGACTTTTCTCATCTTTGGGGGGTTTGTAGACAGACTAGAGACACGTTAGAGTTAGAGAAACATGGTGAAGAGGATTCAGCACAATATGTGACCTTTAACACAGACACAATGGAGGCCTTCATGACAATAAGAGAAGTGAAGACAATTGTGACGATAGGAAATGAAACTGTTAGAGTTGGTTGTAAGTCTTTGGGTTATTAACCCTTTTAAGTTCTCTCAGAGTCAAAAAGGAAGCAACATCTATTATAAATGGCTTTATTCAAGAGATAGGAGAGAGTCAGAAATCTGGAAGAGAGAGAGGGGATTGACATGCGGGATAAAGGCGCCACAGATCGGATTTGAACCTGGGCCGCCCTCTTCAAGGACCCCAGCCTCCGCCCATGGGGCGCACGCACAACAACCCCCAGGCTACTGGCGCCCCAGTAACTATTTATATTCCATTGCACTTTACTTTTGCTTTTTAGAACAATGTAAAAAAATATATATTTTATCTCTCCGGATTTTAATTCTAATCATAAGACTGAAATTAAGTTTAACTTCCTGAAATCCATTTGTAAGTTTTTTGCAGCTGATGAGAGAGATTAAATCAAGAGTTGGACTGATGGTCATCAGGTTTTAATGAGTATCCTACGACATGTTTTTAACGAGATATTAATATTAATTATCTCAGCGTAGCAAATCATTTATTAATAGAATAATTGAAACTCTTGTTTTAGTTGATTTCACTCAAAAGTTTTAATTTCTGTTTTCTTTTTGGTTTTCAACACATTCAAGTCAAATAACTTGAATCTCCTTAAACATTTAATCAGCACATTTTCTTGATATCAGGGATGGAAAGTAATGAATTACATTAACTCACATCACTGAGTATCTTTATCCTGCACTAAAGATTTATTGTTGGGCTTTTTGTGCCTTTATTGGGCTAGAGACGGAAATCAGGGAGAGGGGGGTAAATCTAGCTTCAATCAACCTCTTCCTGTAGAGTTCAAGCACCAAAGATTATCTGACAATCCTTCAATATCACATCATCATGTAAAATACATATTTATCTTTAAATCATTTTCTTGTCTCTCCTGATTGAAGTTAACTTCAAACACATTGACACCTTCACAAAATCAAAACCAAGGGATTTTAATAAGACACATAAATAATTAACAAATCAAGACAACACTTAATCCCAGACTGAGAGGCAACACACGGCAGCGCCAGCTCCTGAAGCCTCTGTCTCTCTCCTGCTGAATTTAACATCAGACAAACATACAGCTGGAACCAAAAGCCTTTATAATCCAAGACATCTGTGAAGAAGCTGCCATGTAACAGATAAACAAGACAGTAGTGTCATACATTTGTGTGGGATTGTTTCTAAAACAGAAATTTCGACATTAAATTCGCTTTTCTTTTTTTTTCTAGAAGTTCGATTGTTCTGTTTTCGTCATGGACAGTGCGACACATATCGATTCCTCGGAGTTCGATTGATAATGTCTTAAACACCCTTGTTTTCATGGGAAGAACTGAAACACAGGAAATGGGGAGTTCGTTTCATCTTTGAGAGTCGATCAAATCGGCCACAAGATTTGTAAGCCTTGTAAATTCCAATGACCATAATGTAGGCCTACTTTGTTTGCTTAAAACAGGTTTGACAATATGAAACAAATCGTATTGTTGCTCTGTTCAATGTGTTTGTTGCCTTGAATTTGCTTGAAGTGCAAAGTACAAAAGCTTTGGACTTTCTACTAAATAAAAATGTTTTGGTCATTACAGTCATTAAACTTTCTGGTTCTGTCCACAATCACACACTCAATCCCGACTCTCCACTCCCTACATAGAGCGTTCTCTGTGGTGGACTTCAAAGTGCACTCATTTGGCACGATAAGACCAAGACAAACATTTCGGACACTACTCCGGCTGCTGATAATGACATCATTGCTGTCGCACAACTAAAACGTGCAGCTTGTGTTATTGTGTGATGAGTGGGATTTTGGACACAACCACTATGGTTGTGCACTACTTTTTACAATGCATTGTGAGATCAAATGTTTCCACTATACTTTATGGGAATGATCATGCTCACTCAGAATCACGACAACCCTACAAAATGGCATATTGACTATATAGTGGGTACTGTGTGATTTTGGACACCTTTAGGAACCCCGACTTGCAGAGGTAGGCCTACTGCTTGTAAACAGGCAAGGCTGACAACTGCTTTGGGCCACCGAGGGCTTTTTGATCCAGTAGATGTCGCCCTTGAGCACCAGCATGAAACCAAAACAACTCGAGCTGCATTGTTGTGTTAGCAGGCCAATGGTAGCGCTCTTTAGTTAGCTCGTAGCTTCACATTGCATTGCTTGATCTAAAAACACTTACGGGACATTCAAATAAGCAGTGAGTACAGTATGTTATTCTTCTTTTCTATAGTCCCTCACTTAAACAGCCTTTATACACAAGGGGATGAGCCGGCCGGCCGTCCTGTTGTAAACATGATATAAATGCGGCTCAGACAACATCGGACAGTGCAACTCGTGCGTCACACTCATTGTAGACAGTCATGACTCGCAGATATATTTTGAGAGAATATAGGCTACTGGATTTCTGCTATATTTATGTGTAAAATGTGGCACATTCAGCCTTTAAACAACAGCAGAGGCTCAACATGTGCAAATGTTGCAATGGCAGTACCTCCCTAAGGGGGCCCCATCTGATAACACTGACTCTAGTTGCTCTGTTAAGCGTTGCATGCAATATTCCTGTGAAAACCAATGTTTGCAAATGAAAGTCACCGATTGAAAATTAAGAACAATTATCTAAAAAAGGGGAAAAGAGGAGGAGGAGTAGGCTGAGCGCTGGGACACATTGAGGGGTCCCCCAATGAATTTTTGCCTAGGGCCCCAACAGACTCTAAAACCGCCACTGCCGACTCGTTGGCGAGCGAGACATCCGGAAGAGTTGTTCAAAAAGGACGAATCGTTCTCGCACTTCTCATCAAACACAGCGACTACCGTCATCGCTGCTGGAGTCCGACACTGAGCTGGGAGGTAAAATGTCTCTATAAAGGGGAACAAATGTGTTTAGCATACACTGAAAATGACAATATATTGATATTTGTTGTATTTAAATCTACCTCAATGTGTTAGCTTGTTGGCTAGATGCTAGCTCACGACAATAAGGTGACGTCACAGATCGTGCAGACCGCGGCCTGGTTCTGCTGCTGTTAGCCCTGTAACATATCTACTAGCCAGGTGGTTGATTTTGTTTTCAGACGTATTGTTGTGAAATGAGATGCTCGTTTTTGAATGTGCTGCAGCTAGCCAGCTAGCTAGCTAACAGTTGCTCTGTGTTGGTAATGACTGCATTGAGTCTGAACAGTCGTGAATCAACATCAGCATCCAGCCTGTGGCCTGCTTCTGCTTCTGCTTCTGCTTCTGCTGCGGGTACCAGCCCCATACGCTTTGCATTTGACAGCTATGGTTGCCTGCTTTTAGTTGCATTAAAATTATAAACAAACCAGATAATGTAGAGGATTAGCATGCAGCTGCAACATTTCACATGACGTTGTCAATAGCAACAATGATTGTTGTGATACTGATTCAGGGTATCTTTTTTTGCATACAGTTTAGTGGTCATTTCTTGGGATGTAACATTCACTCAACTCACGATACGATTCACGATACGATTCTCTCACGATTTATTTTACAAAATGAGACTGAAGACAAATGATGAGTGAAACAGATTCCTTTAGGGGCTGCTAACCCGCTTGTCAGTGTGGTTTGGTCTTTTAATGTTTTTTTTTTATCTCAACAAGGGGAGGTGATTGGAGCTTCTCATTGAGGTGTCGATTAAATGCTGCATCATGTTGGTTGTGCTATTTGTGTAGTTCTCTGTCTTCTTGTAATATTGTCACACAGTTTTTGTCTCGTCTGTTATCTTCTCACCTCATTCATTTTCTGTCTTGAAGCCAAAATGCTTCCACACCTCCGATTTAAAAGACGGTAGTGCGTCCTCAATTTCTAAATCTTGCTCTACAGCCGCTGACGCTCACCATAATATTGCGATTCATTTTTCAGAGTACAGATGTGAACCTTGACACCTTTGAATCGATTTATCACGATTTTACGATTCATCTTTACATCCCTTAAAATAAGGGATGATTTGGATACCATACCAATATTTCTTTAATAACTTCTTTTGGTGTCAGACTCCCACGATGCCGACATTTTCTCTCATGTTTGACGATGAAAACAAGTCAGAGTTTGTTCAACAGCTGACTTCATCTACCCAATAAAAACAGTCAGTATTGAGTGGTACTAGATGTCTGCATTAAATTGCTACTGACATTGGCTAGCCACACTATTTCCAGGTGTGACGATGTCTGTCGGTGTCAACAGGGCAGATATCGGCCGATATACCGACGTTGAAGCGATGCATCAGTGCATCCCTACTAAGTTATTGTGGAACACATTGTCTTTCACATCCATGGCAGTCCGCAGCCATCTGTATAACCTATAGGAGACTATCGATGTGATGTATCCCCTGTTGTGCAAAGGATTGTGGGTCAGAGCAGCCGAGAAGCATGCTGTCTTCAATGCTGCAAAAAGCAACCAGATGCAAAAGGACATCCTGTTATTTCGTAGCATACTATATTTGACATTTGTAAGACTTACTAACTTCTCAGAGAAAGTTATTGAAGCCTGGAGAGAGAGAGAGGGGAGGGGCCAACTTCAAATGTTTGTTTACAAACAGCATTTAAACGATTACTACGATAACTATACAAATGATGACTTTAAAGTCTGTCAAGGCAATATTAAACAGCCAAACTTTACTGTGCAGTATCTTTACCTCACAGAAGAGAAAGCAAAGGTGTAAGAAAAATGTAATTGTGGCTTAATTGGATTGTTTCGTGGTGCATGCTCATTCGGTGTCACACAGACAGTCATAGCTTTCTGGGAAGAGTGACATTGTTCATTTTAATAGCACGCTATTACACGCTTTTCCTGCAGTGAGGGGGGGCTGCACACAGCGAGCGATCCTGAGCTGGTGGGGGGGTTCTGTGTCTTGCTCAAGGGCACCTCTGCAGTGCTCAGGAAGTGATCCTAGTGAAGTGAAGCTACTGCACTGGGATGTGAACCAGCGACTCTCTGGTTCTCAACCCAAGTCCTTACAGACGGAGCTACTGCCCCCCCAGTTACATTGTTGATTTATTTCTAATTATTTCAAGCTCTTAAAATGGTCTCTATAAGCATCCAGCCCTCAATCCCTTTACTGTTATATTCACTTGTCTATCACCTGACAGCATCATGGTGGTCCCCTGTGCCTGATTAGAGACCAGTGTCTGGTCTGTGCTTCTTTCTCTCCCAGTCTCAAAAATGTTCCCACATCCACTCCCCACTCAGCACGATTAGTCTACACAGTCTCTGCCCTTGACTCAGTGTTTCTTTTTTCTCTTCCTGTGCCCTCCAAGATGATCACTCACTCACCTCAGAGTCCTTCGACTGCATCTTGTGGCTCCAAACGGTGAAGATTGTCTTTATGAATCAGCGTTGGAGGTTTTGTTAAAGCCTGAACTTAAATGCACTTAATTGCAGTGTTTCCACAACACGACTAATGCAGCGTACCTGAGGCTTTATGTGACCACATAAGATGCAGGCCTAGGCTGATAACGATCTGTACCAGGAGTTAGAGCGGCAGGGTGTGAGAAGAAATATGATAATAGTGAATTTGTATTATACAGTTTAATATTGATCATGATATATTTTTGATAATGATGGAAGTTTGAGAAGAACCCTGATCAACAGACTCCTGAAAAATAAACGACAGTTGAATCTAAAGTTTAGAATATTTTTTATTAACAAGCAAAAGTCTTCAATCAAACATGTCGAAGGCGCCGTGTACAATTACTGTCGTCTTTTTTCAGTTTTCAATGAGCAGAGAGCGTTCGCAGAAGCGCCCATCGTCGTTTTTTTGTCGCCTACAGATCGTGTCTTGTACCCACATCCTCCTCGCTCTGAGTCTGCTGGGGTAAAAACGATCTCAAATATAAAACATGCAGTAAAAAGTAACGGAGCAGTGACGGTCATACAGCGGCCGTAGTCAACAGACTGTTGTCATGGAGACAGGACGGACGTGCAGCACTTTTATTCTCAGCGCACAAACGCTTCATGCAAACACTCCCGAGCGCACAGCCAGCGCTTTTCTGCCTAGAAAAACGCCAGATGGACACGGGGCCTTAGGCTGTTAACTTAGGTTTTTTATTATTAAACCTGAATAAACGGATTCATGCATGATTTTATGATCCGTTTCTCAACCACAGACACAGGACATGAGGAGGGGCTGCGAGCCGAGCTGCCTCAAACGTTCGCTCAGATTGTTTTTAGTTAAGAACTTCTTTAGTAGAATTAAAGCGTGCACCTTGTACCTGCCTGTCATCATTTGTTTTCTGCTTTGAAACAACTTTTAGTTGTAGCCACCTAAAAACTCAAACATGCTCAGAGTTTTTTCATCCTGTATCTTTTTTTTATCCCCAGCCCTTAATCTGTTCACCAAGCATGACACATCCCCGGATTAAAGAGCCGCTTTACCAACTATTTTAATAATGCTCAGCTCTGCTCAAGAGATAACAGTCATCATTGTGCCTGCTTTGCTTGCGATTGCGTTGGGTTGCACTGCATACTTGCGGTCAGCAGCAGTGGCTGGCTGTGTTGTTTTTGTAGCCCACCAGAGCGCCCATGAGAAGCTCGGAGGTCCTGGTTTTGCATGCAGTCTACCCCTCTTGTTCTCAGGATGCAGGATGGGCTGATCAATAGGACCGCCTGCCTGCCCAGGTCTAGACTCAACTAGCCGCTTTGGACGGCACCTCAAAGGAGAGGCTTGGATTTCTTGGGAAACTTTTCCCTCTTGTACACTGTAAATATTTTGCCTCCTTTAGCCGCTCTCTCATGCTGCTTACCGAGTGTGTTTCCCCGGCTCAGCGCACACACCCCTGTTCTCCTGCCCCTCTGTTTGATCGTTGATGCAGGCCTGACTGTTTAAAGAATATCAAAGACGCTCGGCCTACTGTAGCTTATCCTCACCACCAGGACAAGTCTAGGCCTTCTTTAGAGATCCTGACTCATGTTAGTTTCACACGGGTTTGAAGGAGACGTCGGTCTACAAGGTCAGCTGTACAATCTGAAAAACGTAGAGCAAAAACCAAAAGTTCAGCGTTGTGAAATTCACAGGCTCGAGCCTCTTAGTTCTCTGAATAACTGAATGTGACAGGTACAGTAACATATCCCTTTGTTGCATGTAAACTATTGACTGCTCCTTATTTTGGTATGTAGGCGTGCATCGGTAAACAAACTGGTTGTGTTACATCACTTTTTTTTGCTGATAGCAGTAACACTTTCATGCCATGGTTGCTGCAGTTGGGGTTGACACGGATGAGTAGCACGTACGGACAATAAAGGTCACACATTGAACACTCTAACCCTTTGTTTCACTTTGTGAGTCACAGACAGAAGACTCCGCTGTGGGTCTGAATGAAAATATCAATTCGATATTTTTAGTCTCTCTGGTTGCTTTGACTTTGTGCCTCGTCACTAACGCTGTCATTTTCTATCTTCCCTCTCCCCGCCACCTTTCTTTTCTCCAGGTGAGCAGCCGGTCAGCCACCTCTGCTGCGATGGATGCGTGTGCACGTATTAGAGGAGTCCCGTTAAGGACCAGAGCCTCAGTTCGGAAAGAGGTCTGTCTGTCTGCAGGGACTCTGCATTTTATTCTGAGACAATCTTCTGTGTAGAACCCTGTTTACTTTGAAAGGCTTGCAGCACAAGGAGTCACATTGTTGCTGTCATCGTGATATTAACATGCAATAAACACATTACAAAAGACGACCTACATTGCACCAAAGAAGAAGACCGTTTGATTTACATGCGTCATGCTATTTTCTCTCAGCATGCAAACATTTCATACATCAGAGGCATCAATGAAAACATCCTGATTTTGCAGATGAGGCTCCGATTAGACATCAGACACCAGGTCAGGTCTAGCAGTGAGGTCAGCTAGAAAGCGTGACGAAGGAGAGAAGAGATGTTTTTCTCATTCTCAAGGTTTCACGCAGCATTTTCTGTTTTATTTTTTTGCGACATCCAAATAATTGCTTAACCCTAAACTTTGCATCTTGTGTTAAATGTTGTTACAGTACATCAACATGATATCGAAATGTTTAAATAGCCTAACAAACAGTGCATGTGTGTTTGCAGACTGTGCGTGACACCGGAGCGCAGTGTGTGAAGAGCCTCTTCAGGAACAGGAAGGAGTTATGCAGTGTTGGCCTGGAGCTGCCGACCAGAGACGCCACGAGACTGACCGAGGTTTGTCACATTCAAAACAGCCGAGCTAACAGGTGCTAGCATCAGACACATGAATACTGAGTGTCTTGTGTTCTCTTTCAGATTCATTTTGTGTGTCTGCCTGGTCAATGTGAAGGAGAAGATGTCACCCAGCTGGTAAGTTCTCACTATAAGAGACTTATGATCAGACGCTGAAAAAATGTCCTTCTCCTCGACTTGAAGTTATCAGATCTACGAGGTGCTTGTGATCAACTTAACGTCATAGTTTTGGGATTAAAGGATGAGACAAAATAGTTTTCCTTGTTAGGTTTTGTAATTTACTGTTAGATCTTGGAGCTAATGTTCTTTTGTGTCTGGCTCTTCCCCAGGCTCTGTCATCACTTCCAGCAGGACTGTGTGAGCTGCTCAGGTCCCTGCACGTTCACGGCCTGAAGAACGACGAGGTCCTGCTGCTCAAAGACTCCCGCAGGCTGGCAGACTACAAGGAGGCTGGGTCACAGGTACGTGTTAGACGACTGCACGTGGAAGGAATTTGGCATGTTGATTAAAGTAGAAGTGAGCAGAAAGGAAGGGACGTGAGGGGAGAGAAAAGGTGGAATTAAGAATAAAAGCTAAGGCCCTGTGTCCACATAGCGTTTTTTTTCCAGGCAGAAAAGCACCGGCTCTGGGCTGAGAAGACTGCTCCGTTTCTTTTTACTGCATGTTTTATATTTGAGATCGTTTTTACCCCAGCAGACACGGAGCGAGGAGGAAGTGGGTACAAGACACGATCTGTAGGAGGCTAAAATACAGAGAATATCATACATTTGGAAAAGAGTGCCGGTGACGTCAACAGCGCCTTTCTGAAAAGTTTAAAGATTTTCAACTTGAGCGCTCGGAGCGGCCGCACAAAAACGGCAGAGCGCTTCTTAAAAAGAAGCTGGGCGCTGCACTTTTCATCCAGGCGCGCGGCTGCTCTCTGCAGCGAACGCTCTCTACTCATTGAAAACAATTGAAAAAAGACGTTGGCGCTCAGAAAAAAAACGCGAGGTGGAGACGGGGCTTACGTTTTTTTCTTTGAAGAATTCCCCAAAATACATGCTTTATTATGTCCATGGTGTCAAAGTTTTTTCAACTAATGTACAAAATAAGTTGTTTTGAAACATTTCTGAATGTGGAGAGCAGATCAAAACAGTTCTACAAGTCTCTTGCATGTTTTTGAAGAAATGCAGGTGTGTTGGACGGACAGATTTTTGTTTTTGCAGCACCTGATTGTCCTTCCTGGTCCTGTTTGCCGTGTTTGGGTTCACACAGGCTCCGGAGTGCACACTGTGGTTTTTGTCGTCCGCTTCAGAGAGTGAGACCTCCCACTTATCTGCAGAGTGGATGTGCACTGAGTGATTCTCTGTTCTTGCAATCAGAGTTCAGACAAAACAAAACATTTCCAGCCCTCCTCCTCCCTCCGGTCAGATTAGGATAAGAAGGTTCCTGTGTGAATTCTGCCTCATGGTCTTTTACATTATCAATTGGTTTTTGTTTCCAACTGAATCCAGCTCATAAATGCTTAGACACGTCATACCCTCTGATCTGGTTAAAGATGTGAGCTGTAATTTCCTTTCCTTATTTCCTTAAATAAGTTGGACCAGGCTTAACTTCAAGTACTTCTCTCTCCCATCCCTTTCTTTTCTTTTCTCTTTCCTTCATCACCTCCTCCTCCTCCTTCAGTGTTGGTTAAAGGCTGTTTGCGTGCTGAGGCATAATCCCAGCACCAGTGTCTACCCTCAGGCCAGTGTAGCATCTTTGGTGGGCTTGCTAGGATGCTACATGGCAGGCGTCCGCTATGCTCTGGAGCTTCAGGCTCTTCAGAGGGGCACAGCTGAGCCCAGTCAGCCTGAGGAGGACGACACCAACCAGTCGGTGTCATCCATCGAGGACGACTTTGTCACAGCCCTGGAGCATCTGGAGGAGGATGACACTGGAGACAATCCCTCCAGTAGGTTTAACATCTAATGCTAAGTGGCATGTAGTAGCCTCTGGTCTGTTTTGTGGATAAAAATGTGATTCCATCATCGGAATAAAAGCTAAAATGGAAACCTTTATCGTGCCCTTTAACTCTGTTTAATCAACCTAGTGAGCAACCTTGATCTGCTTTTGTTTATAAGCTTTCTAGTTCATTTTTTTTGTGCTAATATTTACCCTTTCAGCCCTCTTGTATTTAATCCGTTGTCTCCCCTCTCTCCTTCCACATCTGCAGCTTCCTTTTGCCATTTTAAAAAGCGCGATGTTGCATCACAGACAGTCCCTGCCCACAAGAGGAAAAAGGAATTATCAGGCTCCCGTGTTATCATAGGCTCTTCTTCAAAGAAGTATTCAGCCAAACATAGGTCAGTTCCCGAAGTGTCTGTGACAGTACAGAGGTCAACATCAGGCATGGAGTCCCAGTGGACTTACTGCAGTCCTGGAGCTCGTCTCCCGTCGCCCTTGGTTCATGTCAGTGAATCAGAAGAGTCCGATTGCTCCAGCCCCAGCCCAATCATTTTCCTAGATGAGGTGGGGTACCAGAAAAGCCTGCTGGCAAAGCTGGACATCCCCCAGGTGCCAGGGGGGCCCAGAGAGCGAGTGGAAGACTCAGACTCAGAGGTCAGTGAATTCTTTGACAGCTTTGACCAGTTTGATGACCTGGAGGAACTGAGCTCCGAGAGCTGCACTCTAACACTGCCTCTGGATGGTATCAGTGCCCCAACAACACAGAAAAAATCTGATTCTAGCTCCAGTGGGTCAGCATGTAAATATATTTCCAGGGGCTGCTCAACCAAGGGTATGAACCCTCACCGCTTTGACCAGCGCACTCTCCCAGCCAATGTCAAAAAACCTACTCCTCTGAAACCAGGCTCTCCTTACTCACCTCACTCTGAGGTGCCTGACTCCCCCCGACCAATGCAGACACCTTCTGACGAGAATGGTGGTCCACTCTTCAGCCCTGTCAGCACCTCGGCCTTCAGCCCTTTGGTGGACTCCGGTGGACCTCTAGAATACTTCTGGAAGGCAGATGAGGATGGACAGGACAGCTCGGAGCTACGTAAACCCCAGGGCCTCTGCTCGCTGTATAAGACCTACTCAGACTTTGCCAACAGTCTTTCTAAAGAAATTCTTGGATCTGTGTGTGGCTACCAGTCTGCTGTTGACATCAGTGACAACAAAAATCTCAGCTGTGTCTGCCACAAGGAATTCACGAACCCTTCTGGCTACGTGATGAAGCTCTCAGAAATACAAGAGACTGTAACAGTGGCCAAGCTACAAAAGAAGCCCCAGTCTTTGAAAGATGGTATTCAAAGGTTTGCAACTGACCTGGTGGAAATAAGCTTGGGAAGCGCCTTAAGAGATATTCAGAAAGGTGTTTCCTCTTGCACCACCACCTTGTGTCACCTTGCTGCCAGGCTCACATCCTCTGTGTTTCAAATGGCCTTCCATGAGATAGGCATGCGCCGCGCTTATGTGCTGAAAGAACGGGCTATCAACGGATTAGCCGGTTTTCTGGTTGGAGAGGCTGTGTCTGGGGCACTGAAGGAGTTCTTGACAGTGAAAAAGCAGATTTTCCACAACACAGTGACACGTTTCGCTGCTGATCTGGCTGAAGAGCTGGTGTTTGAAGGCATAATGGAGGTGTGTCAGTTCTCCCATCCTTCGACCCCTCGCACCCCAAGTGATTGGTCCTTTGGCCAGGGGCAAGAAGAAGAGGAAGAGGAGGAGGTTGTTTCCTCATATGCCTCAGACTTGTCTGAGTCTGTTATTCAGGAGGCCTTTATAGAGCTCTCTCAAGCTGATGTTGCCTTCACTAGCCAAGCAGCTATTAGTGTGTCTCTGGACAACGTGTGCTACGTCAGTGCAGAGAACAATAGCACTCTCACTAGTAGCACCTTTACAAACCAGCAGCTGTTAAGTTCTAGCTCTGCAGGAACCTCAGGAGAGGATGCTACATGCACAGTGAAGAAAGCCCTGTTCACTGTGTCAGGCATGGCCAGCTGTATTCCTGTGCCTCAGGCAGGCCAAGCCCTCAACCACCTCCAGGACTCTGAGGAGACCTGTCAGTATACGTCTAGCTTGTCTAATATCCAACAATCGAGCCACACAGGGGTCCCTGTATCTTCCTCTGACACAGCTACATCCACTCAAACTAACCTTTACAGTCATGGAACTCAAACCCCCATTCCTGGAGGGGACCCCTCCCAAGGAAAGTCCAACTTCCAAAACTTCTCTGGCAACATGGTGGATATGATAGTGACTGAGGCCTGCGAGCTAATAACTTCCTCTAAAATGAAAAAAAGTTTTGGTGAATGTGCAGATTTTTTCACAAAGACAATGGGAAGCCGACGGGACTCTGCCTCTAAACATGAAAACATTAGTTATGAGGAGCCAGATTCCCCTCCAAATCAGGGAGGTGCATCGGAGGGTTTTAGATATGACTGCAGAGATTCTGGGAATGTTCGGAAAGGAGTGCCTGTTGAGCAGGCAGCAGACCTAAGTGTTCCTCACATTTCCTTTCAGACAGGCTGTCAAAGTCAGAGGAGAGCTAGCTGTGAGTACAACCCCAGAAGCAGAGGTGTGGCTGAAGTTCATCCTGTGCTGATGGATACTCTGGATGTGCCGGGTTCAGACATGATGGGACAAAGAAGGATATCTGTTCCTGTGGATGACTCAGCTCCCAGCTCCGGTGAAAAATCCGGTGGGACTCCCGGCCCTCCTCCTTCTACCCCTCAGCAACCCAGTGAGGTGTCTAAGGAAAAACAGATAAAACAGTTCTCTAAGAAGCTAAAAACTAAGCTGGCTAAGGAGTTTTCCCCTGCTACTCCTCCGCCCACCCCTCACCAGCAGCCGGAGCCTGACCCTGGCCCAAAAGACATCACCCCGGAGGCGGACAAGGATGAGTTCATGCTCAAACTGATGAGGTCTCTCTCTGAGGAAGCAGATGGAAATGAGGAAGAAGAGGAGGAAGAAGTGGCAGAAGAGGTTGGTGTTGGCGGCTCTGACAGGTGTTTAGATACAGGGCGTGGCCGCCATGAACCGAAACAGTCGGCTCGCAGAATGTCCAACAAGGAAGCTCTGCACTACGCTGAGCGATTGGCTTGTCACATTGTCTCTATGGCAACAGAGATGGACAACCTGGGAGGGGCAGAGGAGGAAGGAGAAATGAGTAAGGGCAGTGGGAGAAGGAGAGACAGTGTGGCTCAGTTCTCAGAGCAGACCCTGAACACCTTGTGGGTGTATGCAGGGGAGGTAGCAGGAGAGGTCATCAATGATGTGAAGAGGATGGTGAGCTCTGCACAGCAGTGTCCATATCACAGAACTCTCAGGAGACATAGCTCTGACAGATCTAACTCTGAATGTTCCCATCACCAACTCCGCCATCTTTCTCCAACCAGTACTGACCAGAACATAAACTCGAAGGTAGGAAGGCTGGCTGAGCAATGGTCTAATGACTTGATAGCCTCCGTCTTCCTGTCTCCCACATCCACTTCAAGCACGATCTCCAGCTCCAGCTCTGGCATGTCCTCAGAGTATCCCAGCTGTGAGAGTGTGACTGATGAATATGCCGGCTACCTCATCAGGGTACTGAAAAAGGAGGGAGGCAGTAGGGAGCTGGTCCTTGATCAGTATGCAAGTCGTTTGGCATACCGTTCCATTAAACTTGGCTTGGCTCATGCAAGTCGCAAGGTCAAGCACAGATCTTCTACCAACCGCCTTCACTCCTCGCACTCCCTGCCAGATGAATGGAAGACTTCTAGTAGTGAGCCCTTGTTGCCCAAGGACAAAGTTGAGTCAGTCGTTCGACCCTCAGGCGAGGACGCTCAGTGTAGTTGCAGGAACCCTGAAGAGAAGAGTCAGACGGAGTATACGGATCTGGTCAACTTTGCAGAGTCTTTAGCGTACAACATCACCTGTGATGTCACAGATAAGCTGCATCGTTCTTCTGCACGACTGCCAAAGTCTCTCACTGACTCCTGTCTTTACAAGAAATCCAAACTTGAAGACATGGCAGAGGATCTCATCAGGAACTCCTTCTCCTGTCCCCTATTGTCCAAGGAGGGTAAAAGCAAGCATTATCATAGTACAGGAAGCTTGTATGATGGGGGCTATAAGGGTCGGGTGATGCAGGTTATTGAGCATTATGCCAGGAAAATAGTTGATGACACTCTGCAGATGAGCATGGCCTCGGTTGGATATTCATCCCGAGAGAACCCAATGACCCAAGGACATGACAGACACTCCCACACCCAGAGGTTGTCTGAGGGCCCATCACTGGGGCAAGCCCATGTGGAAAGGACATGTCGGTATTGTCAGATCCACGAGTGTCCATACTGCACCAAACCTTGCCGACACCACCACCAGCCTGTGTTACAGATGAGGAGAAGGGGGTCAGAACTTGAGGCAAGGGCTGAGCGTCTCTCTGGCCTGGAGATTCCCAAGATCCACATTGACCTGGACCATAGGGCGGCATTTGCAGAGGAGATGGTGTCCATGGCAATGGAGACGGCGAAACGTGAGCTCAGCAACACCAGCCTTAATGCGGACAGTGGAATCGGCCATGATGGAGCCAGCTTTGCTGAGAGCCTGACTGCTGAGATCATGACATCAGCCCTGTCCAATGTGTGCCAGACTGCCAACAACAGGTACACACACATTAGTGCTTATCTTAGTGTGGTCCATAAGGTCCATATATCTTTGTAATGGCTAGATGCACGCAGCCCTACTTTACCATTTAAGCACTTAGTTTACTTGACTTTACACTGATTGTATCGGTACATCTACAGAAATAACTTCTCTACCTCCATCTCTCTGTGCGTTTAGCTTTCCAGGCAGGGAAGCCACTGAGTCGTCCGTGTCCCAGCAGCTGAGTGTAGGAGATGACAGTCTAGGCAGCTGGTCCAACCTGAGCTTTGAGGATGAGCACCTGGACGACAACAGCAGCTTCCTCCACCTCAGTGACAGGTATACAACCACCTGCTGTCTCATTCATAACAGTCCAAATATCCACTGATCTTTAGAGCACTTCGCTTATCTGATAAAGTTATATGAGGCCCCGTGTCCACCCAGCGTTTTCTTCTGAGTGCCAGCGTCTTTTTTCAGTTGTTTTCAATAAAGGGAGAGCGTTCTCAGCAACAGGCGTCCGCCCTGGAGAAAAAGCACCCACAACTTTTTTTCCCGAGTCGCACCGAGCACTCACCGGCGCTCTTTTTCCAAATATATGTTATCTCCTGTATTTTGTTGCTTATCGATCGTTTCTTGTACCCACATCCTCCTCGCTCCGTGTCTGATCTGGAAATAAACGATCTAAAAATGAAAAACATGCAGTAAAAAGTAACGGAGCAGTGTCGGTCATACAGCAGCCGTTGTCAACAGACTGTTGTCATAGTTACAGGACGGACGTGCAGCGCTTTTCTTCTCAGCGCACAAACGCTTCATGCGAGTGCTCCCGAGCGCACAGCCTGGAACAAAAGCTAGGTGGACACGGGGCCTAAGGGTACGGTTACACTGATAACACCAATATGAACTTTGTTCTTAATTTTCTGCACAGAATCTCACCAAACAACATTTATTTATGACATTACTATTTGAGTGCGCTGACTGTGGCTTTTTTTAAACATCGACAAAGTCACATTTCTTTTTAGCTTAGGTCCTTTTACAATCAGGGATGAGGCTCAGGGTTTAGGTAGGTTTTATGAAATGTCCTGCTGTTTACCACAAACTTTGTCAGCTTGACAGCCATGGTTACCTTTTCTACATGATGGCAACAACAGCTGAACATCCCTCCTATGAAATATTTACAAGATCCACAACAAAATACTTTTGCAAGCCAGCAAAGAATATAATGATTCCATCATCAATTAGTATTAAGCCTCTTCTTTGGCTATAGCTGGACCCCCTATAAACAGTGTCCCGTGGTGACGGAAGGTTTCCAAAGGTCATCACAGGTCACAGTGTGTGGTTTTGGTTTGGGTCATTTCGGCTTCACTGCCAGAATGCAATTTGTGTTGCATTATATGTGGTATGTTGTCAAAAGGTTTGATGCAGCTCTTTGCAGCCAAGTTCTGAGAATGTTTGAGAAATAGGTTACACCACATAAAGACAATCTAGTCGTTGTGACAGAGCTGGCCCTCTCTCCATGGATGGATATCGGATCACTATGTTTGTATACGTCTGGAAATAAAAAAAAGGGTGGGATCATGTTTTTGAGCCGGGCTGTCTCGTCTTCTTAGGGACATGGTCTCATACAAGTCTCCGCTGTCTGGGAATCAGGTTGTTGACATTTCTGGAAATTTCTGTTATCTCTATGGAAGCGAAACTGACGACATTTGAAATTCTTTCCCAAGGTAGTGAAAGAACACAATGTGTTAGCAGCTAGTTATTTTAGCCACGAGGGCCAAGTGAATGTATCATAATATTTTCTAAAGGTGTGTCTTTGACGGCTCTCGAGGCCGTCTTTCTGCAGGAACAAAGTCCACCATGTGTAATTCATTAGACTGTCTTAAGAAAAACCATCTCCGCTATGCGAATGAAAAACAACCAACGGAAAAAAAAGAATCCCCTTCAGGGTTTATTAGCACACGGAGCACGATGATGGACCAAATGAACAAGCCCTCACCAGGTGTCATTTAGTGAAACCGCAGGGAGAAAGCTGCAGCTGCAGTGATGCAGATTAAAGGAGGTATTTTTAGATATTAGAAAAGTTCTTCCCTACACGCCACAGTGCAGGTTCCAGCCAGCAGGCTAATTATGGACTAATCACACAGAGAGTGTGTGTGTTGTTGTGCTGCTGTTGCCAGCTGGTTGTCCTGGTGGAACCCGCAGCATTAGCGGGGATTACGTGAGGACAAGAACTTAATGATCTCACATTACACGGCTTTAGCAACAAATTGTCTCTATCAACAAATTAGAAGTGAATCAGTGGGATTTAAGGAGGAATAATGTGCATCCGCCTCTGTTTTGAACGTCACCTGGCATTTAAAGGATTATTCCCAATGCCAGAATTGGTCATCAATCTGAGTCATGTTTGTTGAAGCTTCATGATAGATAAGGTCATTACAGCAAGTGGGAAGAAAGTGCTTATTACATCCACAGCTTTGTTCTGTCTCTGCTCAGCTCTCCACTGCAAAAAGTTAGCAATAAGTTAGAAAAAAGCAATAAACGCCGACAGGACAAGAATAAGTAGCTGTTCAAAAACAATCAAGAACATGTGGTGTCAAAGAAAAGATTAAAGAATGAATCTCTCTGAATGTAGACACGTGTGGGTTCAAACCTTTAAGCACCATTGTCCTAAAAAAAGACATTAGGAATGTATCCTCAACACTGAAGCCAAAGTTAACTTTTTTGATATACAGAAAACAGCATGTTTGATTAAAACAAGTTACCCTGACTAAGAGTTCTTACGTTGGAAATTAAAGAAAGACATGGATCTCAAGCAAACACGTTTCTGTGCCAGCTTGTTTAAGTCAAATAACCAACGTGGGGATAAAATATAATTGTGCAAAAGTTTAAATGACTCTGGTGCTCTGGGAGCCTTAGTGGTTAGCGCCCCATGTACAGAGGCTAAAGTCCTCGAGAGCGGACGGCCCGGGTTTGAATCTGACCTATGGCACCTTTCCTGCATGTCGTTCCCCTCTCACTCTCTCACCTGTTTCTGACTCTGTCCACTGTCCTGTCTCTCAAACACAGGCATAAAAAGCCCAACAATAAATCATTAAGAAAAAAGATCTGTCTTTGTTCTTCAGGGCGATAAGAATAGCTTTCTGTGCTCTGAGGTGAGATTGAATTGCAAAAGCTTGAGGTTAAAGGTCACATATCCTCCTCCTCTTCAGTGTAAATAAGTGTCAGAGCTCCTCAAACATGTGTGTGAAGTGTCTTGTTCTAAATCCACTCTGATCCTGTATTTGATCATGCCTATAAACCCCTCTATTTCAGCCCTGCTCAGAACAGGCTGTTTCTGTGTCTGTAGCTTTAAATGTAAATGAGCTGTGTCTGACCACGCCCCTCTCTGGAAGGGCTTGGGTGACTTGGGCTTTCTCGCTCCATGTCCTATTGTTTACGGTGAGAAGGCAGACTCAGAGGGCAGAACAAACACCTAGCTGTGGGAGTGTCACCCACCTGGGGGAGGGGTTACTGCCCTTTGTGATGTCATGAAGAGAAAATCTCCAAACGGCCTGTTTGAGCACACATTTTCTGAAAAGTGGAGCAGGCAAAAGATGGAGAGGATGGACTTTTCTCATCATTGGGGGGTTTGTAGACAGACTAGAGACACATGTTAGTGTTAGAGAAACATGGGGGAGTGTATTCTGCAGAATATGTGATCTTTAAAAGATAAAGAAATTCTGAATTTTCCCAAAGCTGTTTTAAAACTTCAGGCTATTCCACAAAGCTTTGTCATCCTAGTGATCAAGTTTGAAGCATAACTGCTGACTCAAAACTTAAAAAATATGATTGGGAACAAGTTAAGGACAATGTTCTAACTGCTTCTAAAAAGAAATATCTTGTCACACAGGTAATCAACATATATGTCCTTGATTGAAGACTTTTTATCCTAATAGATTTGACTTTTCGCAGCGATGTGGTTATGTTACTTTATGCCGTTAGCTGCGGTGTTACAGTGGTGCGTTACCTGCCTTCTCTCTCCAGCAGCAATGGGAACAGCAGTAGCTGGAGCAGTCTGGGCCTGGAGGGGGAGGCGTGTGAGGAGCGCATGTCCTTCTCTCCCTCTGACAGGTTGGTCTGCAGCTGGTTGACACGGCTAACCGTCTGCGAGACGTGGGGGGTTCACTTAGAATGAGACAAAGTGAAAACATGTTCTATGAGGCAAGCAGAAAGCGTGCCACAGATCCCTGAGAGGAAAATCTCAGCACAAAACTGCAACAAGAGCACTTTTTTCTTTATCACGTTAAATTGATTTACAGGATTGCAGAATGGCAGATTGATTTATACTTTGTCTCATACTAGGAACCACCAGCCCCTTGCATGACCACACTGAAGCTGTAAATATACTAAGGCATGGCATAAGCTTGTGGATGTTAATGTGAGCATGTGATCGTGGCTCTGCTTTCAATGAATGTCCTTTTCATCATTTATGTTCGTGGTTGTTGTTTTGTTTGCTTTAACGCTGTTGAAGCTCAGTCTACATGGACTTGGGTTGGGGACCGGAGGTACGCCGGTTCAAGTCCCCCGTGCATAATATGGAAGTTGGTCTGGTAGCTGGAGAGGTGCCAGGTCACTTCCTGAGCACTGCCGAGGTGCCCTTGAGCAAGGCACCGGACCCCCAACAGCTCTGGCGCGCTCCCTGCGTTGCAGTGTGTCTCCTTTAATGCATGTCCACACGTCCTGTTTGTGCATGTGTGTGTGTTTCAGGCCCGTGTGTGAGAAGCATGTCTCTCTATAACAGAGGGTAACAACAGAATTTCCCTCAGGGATGAATAAAATTAAACCCACCCATAGGTTCAGATATGAGTCTGACGGTGTCATGGACCCTTATAGAGACAAACTGCAACATGAAGACAGTTAATCAGCACCTGCAGCCATTAATGAACATAAAGCCATCCATGCAGCCTGTTTCAGCCCGTAGCAGTGCAGCACGATGAAGACGCAGTTTAACACGCATGCACTTGAAGCCAATTGTTGGAGGTTCTGAGTCTGACACTGAACGGCGTCTTTTAAATCCAAAAATCTGCCACATTTACAAGTCGCCCTCGTCCATGTTTCCTGAGTTGTACTTTCCATCAGAGTGCAGGAGTTCAGCTGTCTTTGACAAACAGTTCTCAGATGTCAGAGCTCACCACAGGCGTGTGAACGCACCAACAATGCAACCAAAGCTTCTCAACAACATGATCAGTGATGACAAAAAAAATTGAGGTGACAAAACGTTCCCACTGGAAGGGAACGTTTTTGCATGTTGGCGTTACTAGTCGTCTTGAATTAACTTAAACTAGTGGGTTCAGAAATGGTGCAAAACTTTGTCGTCTCTTTTGTGTCGAATAATGAAGACGAACATTAGACCCAAGCCATGTCAGTGTGACTGGAGTCTGCTGAACGCGACGGGCAGTCTGCTGTTTGTGAGGTCGCTCTACCAAACTGTGTGCGTCAACCATTACAAGTTCAAGACAGTGCAACACAAACAAAACAGAGAGGGAGGACAGACGGCAGGGATCGAACAAATGAGCAAAATCATCACAAAAAGACAAAACAGAAACACAGAAAAACAAAGGAAGAAGGAAAAAGTCTAAATCTGAAGGCCTTCAAGAGGGAATACGTTTTTATCCAAGAACAAAAAGTCAAAAATCTCTGAATCATCCGCTGATTATGAAAATAATTTAAGTGCCGAGAGCTGAATGAATAATTGTTGCAGCTCTACCAGCAATGTGGGAAAGTTACTGTTGTTTGATTTTTCAGATATTTTATCCAATCACCTTCTTTTATATAATCATATCATAGAGATATTGATATGTCAGTGAGGTATAAGCACAGTGATATTTTCACTTCACAAAGTCTTGGATGATAAACTAATGTCTTTAATCTCTGAGGACCATCACAGGCTGTAATATCAGCGCTGACCAATAGGTGGCAGGTGTCTCACAGATTCAGGTTTGTAGTGTAGTTACTTCCTCTTTTGGAGACAGGAAGTGTGTCCCATATATATTAAGTATGCAGCCACACACTAACAGCCTAAGCTAGTTTAGGCAACAACAGAACCAACAAACACAACAACAAACAGACAGAACAGCACAGGATACACAAAGTCCAACAGGAAGAGCGAGATCATACATGACCACAAGACTGAGTCCTCTGTTTCAGTTTGACTCCAGTCTGGATCCAGTTTGAGCTCTGCAGGTAAAGAGTCCACATGTTGATACCCTGAACAGTAAAAAGGCTTTGTGTCCGAGTGAAGGGTTTACGAAGTGGCCCCCTTACAGTCTCCATTAGAGGCTCCGAGTGTTACAGAGCCTGATGATCTAACGTGTAGCCACGAGGTCACCGAGCACCTAAAGGAGCCTGATAGACTTTAGCTGACATCGTCCCGCAGGAGGACACTTTCAACTTTTCTTTTCTCTCTGAGACAGACCTTCAAAAACAGACTGCGTCTTTGACACTGGTCCGACTTATTCTCCGGATTTTACGGTAATTGTTACCCACTGCAGAGAGTACCTCAGTGGGTTTAATGACAAAACTGGTTCAAACTAGTTTCCGTTATTGCATGATTTAAAGTTGTTGCTGCCATGTTTGTTTTCAGATCTTCATCTCCGTCACCGCCGCCTCGACGTGGTCAGTGTCGCTTTATGATCCCATTTATAAAGATGTAAAAAAAAAGGCCTCGTCATTTATCTTGATGTCGTTGAGCTGCGGAGTTTGAGTGTCTCTTGCTGTGGGGTGTGTCAACAAGACTGAGATTACCAATCTTATAAAAACCCAGAAATGACTGTTTACCGTGTCAACACAGCACACAGCAAATATTTGAACAATTGTCAGAATGGATATGGAGGAGATTTTCAGAGAGGAAAAGTCAACGTTCACACTCGTTTGCTCTTAGTCACTCCGTCTTTACGGACAATAGACACTGAGGCAGGAAAGTCAATGTACTGGAATAATCAAAGAGACGCTGACTGGAACTGTGACGGGCAGTTCCCTCACTGTCTCAGATGTCTTTTGATCAGAGTCATAAGAATAATCAAACTTGTGTTGCATCGTTCACGCTGGGGAAGTAGCTTAAAGTTCTTTTTAACTAACGTGAAGAAACAAAGCACGCTAATTTAAAGATACTGTGTGATAACGCCAAGCAGTCAAATCAATACCAAACCAAACAGGCAGCAACTAGCAAGAACAGAAAAATGCTAAACAGGGGCGCCTAATGGTTAGTGCGCATGCCCCATGTACGGAGGCCATGGTCATCCAGGCGGGAGTTCGAGTCTGGCAGCCTAGTGGTTAGTGCGCGCCCCCTCCCCGGTACGGAGGCTGTGGTTGTCCAGGCGGGCAGCCCGGGTTCAGGTCTGACCTGTGGCTCCTTTCCCTCATGTTGTTCCCCGCCCTCTCTCTCTCTCTCTCTTTCGCCCTCTCTCGCCCTATCTCTCTCTGATATCTGACTCTGTCCTGTCTCTAGAATAAAAGCCCCAAAATAAATCTTAAAATAAAATAACAATAAAATGTGTCAGAGATGTCGGTATAAAGAATCATAAGATCTCAAATCTGTTCAATTTAAAGCGAAGAGCGACGCTGAATAAATGTTTCCAGTCAGGTACGAATGTCTTATAACCTTAGGTCGTCAGTCCAACGGCTTTGGTGCAATTACAAAAAGGGCTGAGCTGCCATCTTATTTATGTGACAGTTAATCTTTACAGAACCAACCCCGGAGGATCTCAGAGGCTGTGAAGGATTATAAAACAAAAGAGAATTAGTCGTGTAGGCCACTCCCAATCCGTTAGGGGCCTTTAAAAAGGTGAAGGGACCCAAAAATCTGTCCTGACAGTAACTGTGATCCTCTACCTGATATGATCTCTCTCTAGTAAAGAGCGTGGAAACACAGGATTCATTGTTGTAATTCAATGGATCGTACCAAAAGAGCATCAAAGTAATTCATTTTACATGAAGTCAATGCATGTACTACTTTTTTAAGCATCTTGTTGTAACTGGAGTTTCCAAACTTTTGCATCATTTCTGAAATCGTTGCTTTGCCTGCACTGTTTCTGATAGTTGTGCTAGCAGCCGTCTCTCCCTCCTCTCACTAACCTGTGTGATATTTCTCCTCCCACAGTGACAACACAGAAGACAAGGAGGCGGAGGTCAAAGAGGAATCCAGCGGTAAGGATATTTCACCGCCTGAAACGTCACTTTTGACTTAAGCTGCAGTCCGTAGTAATTCTAGGTTTTCTAATCCAATAAAATCTTTTGTGAACAAGACTTTTCCTTAAAATGTTGATTTTGGCAAACAAAACAAAAACCCCAAATCTAGAGTTTTAGCATGTCACATTTTTGGACGGCGGAGGGATTAGAGGAGAAAGAAAAGCCCCCCCTCGTAATTTGAGGTCTCTCTCTTTTTGTTTGTGGAGATTCAGAACGGTTGCCGTTGACTCCAGCTGGCTGTGTACATGTCGGGGGGGATTTTACCGCCCTCGTATTCAGCTACACTTACGCTCATTCATACACAGTCGTTCTGCTTCATGAGTGTGTGTCCAATCAGCAGCCGCCACTGAGGGAGGGGCCGAGCAGGAGGGGCGTAGACCGAATACAACAACTGTTAAATATCATATTTGAGGTATCCATCTTTCTCTGAGATTTACTGTAGAAGATACCAAACTGTACAGTAAGGGCTCGGGGATATGGTGCGTTGGCAGCAGGCTAAGCAAGTTGCCCCAGACGTCCCTCTCCCCAGCGACGTTTCCTGGCCAGAAGGGATACATATGCACGACGCACAGTTTGTACACGTAGACATGGATGAGGAAGGAGGGGGCCCCAATAAGGCACTGACGCTCGCTTTCCTCACTTAGCATAGCTTGTTAGCTTGTTTTACAAAGTGGAGACAACGATGCATTGATAATATCCACACCTGTGACTGAAATGTTGAGCTTTGCGTCGTGTTTTCACTCACCGCGAGCCGTTTAGTGACGATCCTCTGAGTGTTGTGATTTAAACAGCTTGTCAATACAAAGCACCACTCTTCTGTTTGTCCACCTTCAATAGGAAAGCACTAGATGTCAAACTGTTTACCAGTGGAAACTGAATTCAAAGAGCAAAGAATGAAATATTTAATGGATGCAGTGTGGACAGCAAGTGTTTGAGCGTGCACGATGTGACCAAAGCTTTCAAACACAGTGTAATAAATTCACTTAATTCACCAGCAGTGTGAACAGTGATTCATAAAGTGGAAAGTAGGGATGTATTCCTGTGTGTACTTCACATGCAAGCAAAACAAATGCTAACTAACTGGTTGTTGTTACTATTTCTGCTGATTGTTCTGATGAGATGGCGCCATATAAATGTGCAAAGGAGTTGTTTTAGAGATTTTTTTTTATTGTCCAGCCTTATGTCGAGTATTCTAAATCCTTCAGGGTCAATGATTCAGAGAAGAGAGTCAGGGAAAAGAGACGCAAAGATGATCCTTGTGTGTGTGTGTGTGTGCTGCAGGGACTCTCTGTGTGGACCAGACTCAGGTGCACACTCCCAGGACGGCCCTGCTCATAATGAACTCGGATTTCCTCGGACCTCGACACGTGACCCTTGACCCCCAGCTCAGGAGCATGCTGCAGTGGGTGGCAGCCTCCATGGCCGACATCCCCCTGATCCAGCTGAGCCCTGAGAGAGAGCTGCAGCAGGTGATTGTCTGCACACACACACACACACACACTAATTACCCCTAAAGCAGACACACAATGTTGTGTTTACGATTAAACACACGTTCATTCCTGAACCGAGTCAGATGTCTCCATGAAAGAAGTCTTTCTTTCTGCGCTTGTTGATGTTGGTTTTAAAGGATAGTGATCTTGTATCGCGGTCTCCACTACAGTTCACTTTGCTGTGGAGACAAAATCATTATCTTACGCAATAATTGAGGAAAAATAGTCACTGTCATATTTTACAGTGCCGTGGTTCTCAACCTAGTTTGTAACATACCTCTGAATCCCCGTCAGATGAACTCAAGTCACCCTGCAGCGACACCACGACTCATGTTTCATCACTTCTGTTTTAACCATTTATTCATGACTTAAAGCAAACTGTCAGCCGTTATTTTTACCATCGATTTGATCATTTGTAAATTATTTGTAACTACCTATTTTTAAAGGAGCAATATGTAACTCTGACACCTAGTGTTTTAAATGTGTACTGCAGTCCACATTTAAAACATTAGAGAGAGCTGTCTCCCCCCCCCCCTCCTCTCTAGAGTGGATGCTCACGCAGGTCACCATGTGGTGGACACTGAAGCTTCAGTGTTTAGCCAGCTCTGCATCGGTCTGTAAACCTTTCTGCGTTCTAACCTCTCTCCATTTTTCAAAAGCATCTCCAATATTGATCCTAGTTTGAGCACATTTCTGCTCGTGGAGCTTATTAGAAACATGCAGAGGCTTTTTAGGTCGGGTACAATCACTTCTATCTGAACCAGTTCTCTTGCCCGCTTCCATCGCTGCAACACCTGTTGGTTTGACCTGATAACTGCTCTCATATCTGGCAAACCGAGGGGCGTCCAAAACGGCCGTGTGGGGGTGCCTTAAAACCGCCTACCTTCTCTGGTCCAAACAAATCCAGACCATTCAGGACCAGAATCTAAAGTTAGAAGGAGGACATACTGGCTGCTGCATTGTTGTCAGAGAAGCCAGCACTTCAACATAGCATGTTTCCTTAAAGTCTGATCATAGAGTAAGGTCACTTTATCATTTCATTACTACACATCTTACTGATTGGACCTTTAATTTTTCATGCATTACTCATCTTATAAGTTATCTCCACATACTCTCTGAGACCTGCTCAGCTCTAACTGTTTACAAACACACCTGGTGGCGAATCAACTGAGCGACAATTTTTAAAAAGTTCATGTTCTTTCCTGAAGGATTGATGAACTTCTCAAAGTGCATCTTGTTTCCTAACTAATATGAAACTCTTAAATATTTACCCTCAGACCTGTCTTGGCAGTGAAACACTTAAATGAACCTAATTAGCATTGATGAGCCGTAAAGAAGTCAGATGATCTCTACCATTGATGACTGTTTGCCCTTTCAGCTCCCAGCGGTCATCCAAAGGCTTCGGGAGAGGAAGTGGAGGGTGGGAGAGTTGCTGCACACGCTGCTGCGTTACAGTGAGGACGGTCAGACACACAGTCAGTCCAGAGAGGAGGCACTGCAGGCGGGCAGAGATCCTCACCGCACCCCCCTCTTCCAGTGGCTCCTGGAGCACATCTAGGACCTTTCCTCGCCTCTTCTCTCCTCAGTGTCAAACAGGGCTTTGCAAACTCCACAGCCTCTAGAGGGCGCCATATAAAATCATCTCGCTCTGATGAATGTGGGCGGTGTGCTTTGCATTGCATGCTGTGACTAAGAATACTTCTGTTGTATTTTATTTTATTTTCCACCTTCTGTTTTGTTGTTGCAGTTTCTATAATTAATCAGGATGATATCATTCGTGTTGATTTATTGAGCTGTCACTCCCGCCCACCTGCTCCCCTGATTGAAGGCCTCACACCTTGCTGCCATTGTGCTCGAGCTCCAGAAAGTAACGCAGAGATGATACAGAGAGGGAGAAAGAGATCCACACCCCATCTGTTCCAGACAGACAGACAGAGACGCAGTGAGTCGAGCGAGAGAGAGAGAGAGAGAGAGAATGTGTTTTCTGTTAGGGAATCCCCATCGCGGTGCTGGGCGGGTGATGTCATAATAAACCCACAGCTCACCTCTGTGGTGCCGTTTGCACATGTTTAGAGACCAACTGTGCGCACACATCAGCCGACAACACCCTCGTGTTATCAGATGGGATCCAAGATACACTGTTGCACGATAACATCCTCCCATAGTATTTAATAACTGTATTAAAACCCTCAGAATGACTGCGTTTCATTCATATCTGGTTCCAGTGAAGGTTTCTCTGGAGCACTGAACGAGTTAGTGTGGGTGTTATTGGACCGAACGATACGCTGCCATACAGACTGACAAAATATTGTTGAAGTTGACAACCAATATCTTCAGTAAATTGCTGTCATTTTGCATCGATGATCAAAAAAAGCCATTATTTAGGCTTTAAAATGAAAACTAGCGCTTCATGACGTTGCCTCTTACCAGTGTTGCTATTCCTGTTATCGAACACTGTAACTCCACTTGCCTAGCCTCAATCTCCTCGGTCGTCAAACTTAGTAAAATATTTCAAAATGGGTGATGTTTACTCGGGTGCTCGGTATGAAAAAACAAAAAGAGAGAGAAAAAGTCTATTTTTTTGAAGGTAGAGTTTGTTTAATCAAACATGAAATGCTGCTCAAAGCTACGAAAGAAAAGCCATGAAGTTGGTTCAACGTTGCCAAATGTAGCCGAAACAAGGTGACTCTGCTTGCCCTCGGGGTCATCTCTGTCAGTGGTCCAGTCTTGGGGAAGATCCAGTGACGCAGATGGTGGATCTTGTAGTAATTACAGACACCGCTCCAGTCTGCACCTCCAGAACCACAAACCAAACAGCGTGTGCATTGCTCAACCCTGGACTCACACATTCTGTCAGACACCCACGCTCCTCAGTCACCTTGTGGAATGAAGAGCTCCAGAATACCACAACTTCCACACGCAGCACTGACTCCTCAAACACACACACACACACACACACACACACACACACACACACACACACACCTCGTTACTCACCAGCCCCTATGTGCGTGTCTACGCGCACAGCACTACCAGCGACTTGCTGAGATGCACTTTTTGTGATTTATCTGAGGAGAGACGGGCATTTCCAGCCATGAATTTCCTCCCCTATGAATTTACTCCCAGCGTGCACGTCCGGCTCTGCAGTCAGTTAACGTACGTGCACGTTAACCCCCCCATAACACAAACACACACACACTCCTCCCTGAAGACACATTATTGGGATACATTTTGGTGTTTCTGTTTATTTATTGCTTTGTTAAATGAGGGACCTTTAGGATGACATGATGCTGCAAGCTGCTCAGATTTCTGTGAGTTCAGAACACTGTAATATACCACAGCCTCACATCTCTTATTATAATCTATTATCAAGTGTTGGTGGTGGTGTTCACCTGCATGGCTTCATCTTGATTCAAGCTCAACATGCTTCTTCTTCTTAATGTATTGGCCTTCACTAACTGACCCTTCAAAGAACCCCTCCCCCTCGGTCTGTTGCTCCATAGAGCCTGAGTCCACAAACTATTTTCTGCACCAAACTAAAGCAGTAACTTGTTTTCAGAGGTCGGTGTCCTTAGTGCAAAAACACTCAGCGTCAGCTAGTTGTTAATTTTGCGCTCACAGTTGAATGAAGTCCAGATTTTAGAACATTTCTCCCTCACTGACCAATCAAAATCAAGAAGAGATGAGACTTTAAACTTTGTCTACAACTCAGGTAAATATCAGGCATCAGGCACACGATTCTTAAACTTTTATTTGAATGACTGAAGCTGAAAATATTTAAAAAAAGATTCAGCCAGTTTGTGTTCTAGAAATGTTTTGCATTCAAAGACGTTTTGTTGGGGGGTGAGGACATTTTGTTAAACCTGCAAAGTGTCATTTTAAAACTTTGCCTGATTAAAAAGCTTGACGGACAGACGTAGCCGGAGGAGGGCGGGGCTTAGTGAAGGGTCAGTTACTCGTCTGTATCCACACGGCCTCTCAGTATCACTGCGAGCGTCTGCAGGTGCCTCACCTGTACCCGCTTCATCTGCAGGCTGCCAAACAGTCACATTATATTCGAGGTGTTCGTCCTGTATGATTTGTTTACACGCAAAAATATATATATATCAGAAAATCCACTATTTTTAAAGAAGTACTAAAGTTATGCCTACTATTCAGTGTGATAGTAGAAAAGAAGACGGTGAAGTATTAACCTGAGCGATGTGAGAGAGCACATATCCTGGTTTACATGAAAGGAATGTATTCAGAGTCCTGACGTACAGAGAGAGCTTCACGTTGTACAGATTCTCTCCCAGTGTGAATGTTTAATGTAGGACGCTTTGTTTCGCTCTCCGCTTCCTTCTTCAGCTTTTCTTTCTTTCTGTATCTACTTTACATTCCCGTGCATCCTCAATAACCTTTAGTGCTTTATTGTTGTGTTTGTGACGCTGGAAAAAAAACCCTCCATGTAGAAGCCGAGACTGTAAATCTGTGTTTTGCTCCGGTTGTTCCCAGTGTGTGTTTTTCTCACAGGATAATTGAAGAAAATGAAAAGAAGAGAGAGATGTACCTCACTTCCACTAACCTCTGTACTTCTCCTGCTTTCCTTGTTAAGTCCTGCCAAATAAAGATATTTAATAAGTTATGTAAGTTATATAACAGTGAGTTCTCCCTCGTGGCATTGCTCAGTAGTTGACACATCCGAAGCTTGGAGTCAGAAACTCAAAGTTTGTTTATGTTAAAGCTCGGTGTGACAATAAAGCTTTTTCAATGTGCTCTTATTTTTTGTCTCCATTTAATGACTGATCACATCTTCATATATAATTATGTGTGATTACACGAGCCCTCTGCAGACTGCCGCGATATTTACGCCCCTGTGATGTTTCGCCTTCGATCAGAACGTCACATGGGCGTAATGTTGGGACGAAGTGATCCCCCCTCTGTAGCCTCTTCAGAGGTAGTAACAGAGGCGTTGATTGTCAACAGGCAAGGCAGGCAATTGCTTGGAGCCCCAGACCATTAGGGGGCCCCAAAGAAGCGGGTTCCTATCTGACAGAACTCACTCTCGCTGCCCTGCAGAACGCTGGTTCGAGGGCCCCAATTATTGTGAATAACTCTTATCCTTCATCAAATCAAAACTGATGAGTCATCAAAACATTCACCCCCCCGTACAGTGTGTGCCGATCGAGACATGAGCTAATCAGACCTATTTGTTTTTTTTAACCAGGCTGTAAACATGTTAATGTCTGCTTTAAACAGGCTTTTAGAATGGGTGTGTATGTGACTTCCTGTGCTTCTGCAGCCAGCCTCTAGTGGACACTTGAGGAGCTGCAGGATTTTACACTTCAGCATCTGCTTCTTTTTTCAACAGAGGTTATCCCTACAGCCCGGGTTGTCTTCCTGGAACTAAAACTTTGCCATTTATATGACTGTTTTCAGCACTTTGAAGCAGCTCAAGGATTTTTCTCTGTTTCACTTTGATGAAAGGTCTGTCTCTTCGTTCTGCTTGTAAACTTGTAAGAACCTAGAGAGTGTTAATACACAGTAAGAGAATTGTCCCTGTGATTACAGCCTGCTAGTGATTTCTCCTAACACTTTAAAATGCCGTCTCTTTCTGCAGAAGTGGCTCCTCCTCCTAACTGTTACCTGTGCTGCAGGTACCAAATGAAACAAGAGATGTGTTTCTATAAAATCTGGTTTCAATAACAGAGCTACTGTCTTTGGTTGTGCATGGATACAGCTGCACAAAACAGCCTTTGTTGCTGCGTGATTAGAGCGCACCACACATGCACAAATATATAATTAGGTAATGCTTGCTGCAGTGGCTGGTACCTGTCAGCGTTCAGCTCTCTGATGGAGCATGAATGGAGGTGTCTGTCTGACACGGAGAGAGAGAAAAGAAGAAAGAGAGGAGGAGGAGGTGGGGATGCTTAATTGCAGGCTGAGTAGTGATACAGGAGGAGAGGAATGTGTCTGACAAGCACATCTCTGATCTTTTGAGCGGCGGGAAGCCCGCTGACAGACAACAAGCCAGCCATACATGGACATGAAGGCATGGAAGCTTGTGGGTGACCTGATTGAGTGAAGTCATTTCCAGCAGGCTTCAAATTAGATGCTATGTGTGGGGGAAGTTTGGAGATTTAGATCTCAGTGAGCCCCTCTTGAAAAAGAAGAGCGGCTCACTGCGAAGAATTGCAAGTCTGGCATTTCCGACTCCCAGTTCCTAAGAAACCAGACAAATCATCTCATCCTGAGATTGTTTGTGTGTTCTACAATTTAATGTCAAATTAAATTCCTTAATTGTATCCCGGGTTAAGGGTGTCATTTTGTCTGCACAGAGGTATGAAGCTGCGTCAAACAATGAATGATCAATTGGGAAAGTCCTATTGCTCATTTGGCTACTGTGGAGTGTTGATTAAATGGATTTTAATAAGTTGCTTCATAAGTTTATGAATTTATTTCCTCATGGGCTTATGCTTAAAGTTTGAATCAGGTTGAGGGTCACTACTTTTTTTTTTAAAGGTCACATATCCTCCTCCTCTTCAGTGTAAATAAGTCTCAGAGCTCCTCAAAACGTGTGTGAAGTGTCTTGTTCTAAATCCACTCTGATCCTGTATTTGATCATGTCTATAAACCCCTCTATTTCAGCCCTGCTCAGAACAGGCTGTTTCTGTGTCTGTAGCTTTAAATGTAAATGAGCTGTGTCTGACCACGCCCCTCTCTGGAAGGGCTTGGGTGTCTCGGGCTTTCTCGCTCCATGTCCTATTGTTTACGGTGAGAAGGCAGACTCAGAGGGCAGAACAAACACCTAGCTGTGGGAGTGTCACCCACCTGGGAGAGGGGTTACTGCCCCTTGTGATGTCATAAAGGGAAAATCTCCTAACGGCCTGTTGAGCACACATTTTCTGAAAAGTGGAGCAGGTAAAAGACGGAGAGGATGGACTTTTCTCATTGCTTTTATTTCTTTTTTTCATTTTGCTTGATTCTGTGTCAGGTTGTGGATCATAACTTACTAAAATTTTGATTCAGGTCGCAGGTCAAAGCTTTTTTTTACTCCGTAAAGCGTCAGGTTGCGTGTCACAAATTTACTCTAAAGGCACTTCCTACTAACTGTATGAAAGAGTTAATTTTATAATTTGTAGCTGTTTGCCACGAGGTCATGCTCCACATAAAAAACCAACACACTGCTGACCTTGAACTGTCGGCTTTGATCATGTTTGCATTGTTTCGAAATGGCTAGCTAGATGACGGGCTAGACAAGCTAGGTGGGCGTGTTCAGCAACCAAAATTCAGTCAGCCCACCTCAACTCCACCTCTTCGCTGGTTTCTAGATTAGCAGGAAGCTAGTTGGAGTTAGCATTTCCAATATGGCGACCACCATGGATGGGCTTTAGAAACAAATGGTGGACATCACTGAGACTACTTCAGCATCCCTTGAGTCTCACATAGAAGTCTTCCATGTTTTATACAGTCTATGGGGGGACTCTGCCTCTCACCCAATGTGAGCCGGGATTGGCTTCATTCGCCCCATAACCCTCTGAGAATAAGTAAACAGAGCGTGGCTCAAATCATTTTGATTAGTATGTCTTATAAAAATCCTTTCCCCTCTTCTTGGCTCTGTGGTTGCAGATTTGTTATCGGTGCATGTCATGAAAGTTGTGAGACAGTATAACCACGGTCAAGAGGTCTAGTAACAGACCAACTATTCATTTAGAGTGCATCGATTGATGCCTTAGTTGGCCGCAGCAGAGTGCGTATCGGCCCCGTTCAGGATGATGCTGTTAGTAAGACATGACCACAGAAACCCTAATCGAAGATTGCAGCAGCTTCACCGAAGTGCAGCCACAGGAATGTCACTGCAGTTTACAGGGAAATCAGACGCTTTCATTAATCTGTGTTGACAGACAGATTACTGTGTGCGCAGTGTGCACAAACACACACACTGACGGTTTAACTAGCGATGTATAGCAGTTATTGTGCAGAAAACTATCAGTCAGCATTACAGAGAGACAGACGGGAGCCTAATAGCATACCACCCTCAGTCTGCCCTCTGCCCCACACACACACACACACTCATTGACATCAGAAAGGCCTGGTCCTGGTTTCAAGGATCCTCCTGCTGCCTCCCCCCATTGCGACTCTCTGACATCACTCCCCCCCCCAACAGCAACAAACGGCAGGGTTGTTGGGAGAGTCCTCTGGAGGAGGAGTGTTTGAGTCAGGCCCATGGAATCCATGATATACTGTACTGGGCTTTGTGTTTGAAAGGGGAAAACCAGCGACATCATCCCTGCCCGGCTTTTGTTTAGCCCGGCCTGAACAAGAACTTCTCCTTTGTTTGGTTTCTTTTTCTTCTCCTCTTCCCGATGCATGAGCTCTTTATTTGACCTGATAGGTGTGAGTGCTTAATGAGCCGGGGGGCTGACTCACAGAGGAGGGTCTGAGGTCACGCTGGATGACCGACCGTACTGGAGGCACTTCCACCATTTTTCTTACATTAAATCAGATTTTAATTTTCTCCTGGAACTGGTGAGAAATAGTTTTTAGGCGGAGCATAATCCTGCAGTCCAAAAATCTCCCGAGCCAAGTGCCATAATGAAAAAGTTAATGGAGTGGAAAATCTAATAGCTTAAATCCTTTAGCAAACGAACAAAAGTCTTTCCCACTGGATTCAAAAAGAAGGGAGTGTTCGAGTCTTTTTTACATCACACAAGTGGACCACCTGCTCCTGATAGGGGGTTTATAATGTTTTTCTTAGGTTCAGGACTTTGTTTATGCTAAGCTACTTCATGAGCTACTTCTTCTGTTATGCTGAAAGGTTGAGATCATTGGATATCAAGCTTGTTTGTCTTACGTACGTCTACAAAAATGTGAAGTGAGCTCAATCAAATCCTGGATTACTTTATTTATCCCTGGTGATATTTGTCTTATAGGCTGTCCAAAGAAATAAATACAATTAGAGAGTAAACGTCCCTTTAATTGACAACACCCTTCTTGTTCTGAACTTGTAGGGATTGCGAGCAAAGTGTTATTTAACACATATTGTATACAGGTGGTTGTTGTTGCAGTGAAGAAAAATCAAGAATGTGCGACATGTTCCACATCAATATATCATGAATCAAGTCTCTCCTGTGTAAATGTGTCTCTGAGTCATGACTGTCTACAATGAGTGAGAAGCTCGAGTCCCGCTGGCTGTGTTGTTGTTAGAGCCGTGTTTACATGGACGGGACGGCTGGCTCCTCCCCTTGTGTTTAAAAGCTGTTTTGGTCGAGGACTAGAGAGAAGAAGAAGAACATACTCACTGCTTTTTTAAAGGTCATGTTAGCGATTTTGATCACGGTCATTTTGTATAAATTTACATGCAATGTGAAGCTACGAGCTAACTAAAGAGCGCTAACATTAGCATGCTAACACAACAATGCAGGACACAGGTGATTGTAGCTCGAGCAAAGGACGATTTTGTCCGCTGCTTGCGCTAAACTCCTTTGTGTGAAAGCGAGTCGAGGGGGGTTGGAGGTGTGGCCTAACAGCAGTTTGTTTTGGTTTCATGCTGGTGCTCAAGGGTGACATCTACTGGATCAAAAAGTCGCACATTCTTCCTTTAAATGAATTTACAAAGTTTGGTTGAGTTCACGTTCTTGCTACAACACTTTGACGTGGCAGAAGCTGGACGAGCCAAATCAACACTGTTGGTTTTCTTGTGGTATTTGTATCTTGCAGGAGGTTTCGTAGGGCTGCAGGGGGGTTTAGTGGTCAGGTTTCTGGCCTGTTGGGGCCTTTCTGTGTGGAGTATGCACGTCCCGTGCGCATGTGTGGGTTCTCTTTAGAATGGGGGAGTTGGGCGCATGCTCGTTCACATTTGGCTTTTGTGTTTTCTGCCTGATTGTTTGTTTTTTGTGAACCTTTTCACACTTGATGCAGCAGCCAAGAAATAATTGAGGTGAGGACCTTGGACTCTGTCCTGATGCTATTGTGTTTCACTTTGCGGAAACTCTGACTGCGTTCCACCCGCAGAAGCACATCCAATACAGCAGAGACTTTCTCCTAAGGTAAAGATAATGCATTGATGGATGACTTGTCTGCAGCCGGGTTTCACTTTGGTTCCCTATCTCAACTGCTTGTCCACAGCCTACTTTTTCAACCTTGCAGCTTATTAGTAGACATAATATATTCCGACTTTCTGCTGCTTTTTTAAATAGTTTTCACGCAGTGGAGTTATGTTTCCAAAATAATTGAAGTTTGTTTTTTCTAGTTAATTTGAGCAACTCTAAAAGTATCCCATGGGAAAGTATTCTTTGTTGGGAATCACTGATACAGAAACATATCAGATATCCTCCTGTGATGTTTTTTTGCTGATGTCATGGTAACAGAAGTTGTGGTGGACTTCCTTAATCTTGTTGACTTTACGAGCAAGGCCACGACTAATGAAAGATCCCACGGAGTCACCAGCGGGCACTTGGAAACAGTCCTCTTTCAGAACGTGAGCTGAACCGTACCCAAAACATTTCCCTGCTATTGTCTGCTTGTTTCCAGGAGTGACCACATACTGATGCTGTAATTGTGTGTGTGTGTGTGTGTGTGTGTGTGCGTGTGTGCGTGTGTGTGTGTGCGTGTGTGTGTGTGTTAAAGCCCAGCAGAGGCATGGACAATAACTCCCAAGCACTCAAGCTCCCGGGGCAAACTCAGACTTTAACACAATGAAAACTATCAGCGTGGGAGCGGAGAGACGGAGACAGTGATGAAAGAAAGATGTGCAAAGAACAGATAAGAGTTTATGTCGGAGGGAACGGCTGAATCATGTTGAAATTATGAGTGTTTATATGAAAATGATTTGAAGGGAGCAGAACGAGTGGTCTGTAGGCGGAGGGGAAATGTCACAGTCAAGAGGGGCTGCTGGTGTTTCCCAATCCGTCAGCTCTGTTTTGACTTTTCAGGATTGAAAACAGAAGTTGGACCTTGGTAACGTGGTAAATAATGTTGGGTATTATCTGCGAACAGGACTTGTGAGTCTGTCTGACTCACAAAAACAACAAGCAACCCCTCAGCTGGTGCACACCACACATCATTTCTCCCACCCTGCAGGAACAGAAACCAGCAGATACTGGCTTTTCATGTTTTTATTAGAGAGGTTGTTTCATCCTTTTGCTCATCGTTTTGTCTGCTAACACCCACTACATGTTGACTCAGGTGTGTGCGTAAGCTAAGAATTTGACAGACAGCTCATGAATTAGGAAACTTCCTAAGAAATCTTCTTTCTGTATGACCTCAGGGTGCATCCTCTGCACTCACACCCACCTCGTCGATGACAGTGTAGGTTGTGTCTTCAGACCGGGGCTGGGCTGCTTTGATTTGACCAAAGAGAGGAAGTAGGGGTCAAGTCTGGGAGATCCTGACATGGCTAAATGAATAAAAGACGTCTCTTGCTGATGTCATGGTCCATCCTGCCCTGGTGTTTTTCCTTTCCCAACTCCTCCATCCTCCATCCTCCTCCTCCTCCTCCCTCTCCCCCCTTCTCTCCTCAACCCAATGTGATGGCAGTCAAACTGGCAATGGATTTCCTATTGTAGGGCTAAATGTTTCACTAGAGAGATGTGGCTTGGAGATGAATGAAGCTCAAGAGGTCGTCCAAGAGGGTGAAAATACAAAACATTGCTTATCTGCTCCGCTGCATCTCACCCCTCTCTCCTCTTTGAGGCCTCAATATTTAGATTCAGGGCTGACATCTATCATCAGGGCCTGAGCACCATAACGTGCAGAGGCCAGAATGTTGGGATTATTGTCCATCCATTTTCTTCCGCTTATCCGAGGTTGGCAGCAGGCGCAGTAAGTCAACCTAGACCTGCCCTGTCCCCAGCAACGTTTTCTAGCCCCTCCTGGGGGATTCCGAGGCGTTCCCAGGAGAGACGGGATATATGATCCCTCCAGCGAACTCTGGGTCTACCCCGGGGACTCTCGACACTCTCCTTTCGAGGCAAAGGAGTAGCTCTAAGGCTGATTATTGTGCAGGAATATTGTGATACCAGATTGTTTGAATTTTTGAGGGGCAGAACGTGCAGCATAACTCACAAAGATCTGCACAGAAGAAGGGAACGTTTACATGTGAGGCAAAAAAAAGGGAAGTAGGAATTCACATTTTATGATTCTTCCACATATCGTGATGCTAAGGAACGGATTACTTTTTTATTAACTGGGGAAAAAAAAAATTTTTGGAAGCTCTATCACATCAGCCGTTTGTCGAGGCCGCAGTTGGAAGACTGAAACTATCATTTATTGGCTCAATGCCCGTCATGGTGGACTAGGTAGAGAGTCAGGAATCAGACTGTTTCTAAGATGATGTACGGCAAGTACCGGTGTTCAGATTTCACGGTCCTACATCTGCTGTTGTTAGAGGAGGAAGGAAGGTGGAGGGATGGTCTCTTATTAAAGTTTAGATGTATCGGAAACCCAGAAACATGTCGCTACACATGTTTTCATTTGTTCTGGTCTTTGTTTTCGTGAAGTGAAGTCTGAATACAGACTGGTAACATTATGTTAGTAACATTAATGTTTGCTTTGTACATCAGTAATGCTGTTTTTAAATCTACAAGTTCACTACATTTGAGTACTTGTGAATTTATGAATCATTTGTCGGTGCACGATTATAATAAATGTACAGGGGCGACAGAAAATGACTTGTTTTTGACAAGTCCTGGTTGACCTGATGTACCCTCGACAGTGGTCTGAAACGCCTCAACACCTTGATGAAGCTGTATTAAAAACGATTAAAACTGTGGTTTTCCCTGCTGGTGTGGCAACTTTATAATCTCGCCGTTAAAGTTAAGTGGCTGAAGATGTTTCAAAACTCATGAAACCTTGCACACTACAACCCCTTGAACTTGCTTGCAGCTCAATGATTAATAGATCCCATTCAAAGTTACAGTAAAAAAAACACAAACAGACTGTCTGGCCTCTTTGCTGCGTCACTAACAACTCTTTCCTATGCCCACTTTTAGGCAGACGGAAAGGATGAATGTCTTTTTTGAGAGTGAACTTTCTGCAACATGATGTAAGAGTGAGAAAGGAGGATGAAGGGAAGCAGGGGAGCAAAGAGGAAGGAGCAGGGGATGAGAGGAGGATGTAGGGGCACTGGGGGAGTGATGACAGGCGGAGTGTTTAACATGTGGCCGGTGTGTTGGGGGAGTGACGTGTGTGTTCAAGAGCAACTTCACTCCCGCCAAGAGAGCACAAGTCCATCAGCATTGTGCAGCTGTGTGTTTCCATGTGGGTGTGTTCAGTGCATACAGCATTTTTCCCAATTATGCAAATCTTGATCTGCATAATCACAGACATACGAGCAGGAATAGTCATGGAGGAAACGTTCGGTTAACGGTCTGTCACTTGGTCAATACTTTGTTTTGGCTGAACAGCTCAAAAAATATTTGATGGATAACCATGAAGTTGGGTAAAGACACACATGCTGCTCTGAAGACGTGACTCGCAGTAATTGTGTCAAATGCTGATTCTGGCCAACAACAACAAAGAGGCTTTAAACAAATCCTAAAGGAATGAACCATTGGTGAGTCTTGAGTCTGTTGGGGCCTAAACATTAATTTAGTTCATCACCATTATGTCTGCCAGTGACCCGACTCTTACTCCTCTTCCTCTTTTCTCCTGTTTCTCTTTTCTATCTTATAAACAATTATTGACTAACTTTGGTTTTCACAGCAATCATGCATGCGACGCTTAGCAGTGCAACGAGAATGAGTGCCATCAGATGGGGACCCCTTAGGGAGGTTTCCTACTGTCATTGCAAAATGTGCACATTTTGAGACACTGCTGTGGTTTAAAGTTTGTCAGCCCTCAGGTGCCCCCTTACTGGTCTGGGGCCTCACGCAGTTGCCTACCTTGCCTGTTGAGCGGCAGTAGCTCAGTCCGTAGGGACTTGGGTTGGTCCCGATGCGGACCAAAATATGGAAGTTGGTCTGGTAGCTGGAGGGGTGCCAGACCACTGCCGGGGTGCCCTTTAGCAAGGCACCGAACCCCCGCCAGCTGTGGGCTGCCACCAACATCTCTCCATTAATGCATGTCCACAGGTCGTGTTTGTGCATGTGTGTGATTCAGGCCTGTGTGTGTGAGAAGCATGTCTCTTAATAACAGAGTGCGAACCAGAATTTCCCCTCGGGGATGAATAAGTATATAAAATTAAAAAATTGACAAGCAGCACCTCTGGGTGAAGTCTTCAGTGCACCTTTAGCTACAACCCAACACTGAGCAGGACATGTGTGCAGGTTGCTGTGGTAGGGATTTGTTAATCACAGGTAGCCATGACCTGAAGCGTACGCTGTTTGTTGACTTGAAATGAAAATCATGCTGTATTTAGAGACTTGAAACTGGAGAACGAGACCATAAACTCATTAGGAAAATGTTCAGTGAGATGAGTAAGAGGCTCCTTTCACCTAGAGTCTCATATGTGAGGTAGAGGTAATACAGTTTGAAGATAGGCATTGGCTTGACTTTGTAAACCAAGACGCTATGTTCACTGATTTATTCTATGCAGTAAGTTGGGCAATTAGCAAGGCTTCTGAAATTATCTAGGTATTTTCAGGAGTGCTGATGTGAAAACGGCTGAAGAGATGTTCCATTAAAGGACCGTTCTCCACATTAATCCGGTCTAAGTCGGGAACACAAACGTTTTTAAACAATAGTTCTTGTAGGTCGTGATACAGGGGACAGAATCAAATCAAATGTATTTCATTTCCCACTTCGTTCTAGTCTAATTTATCTTCATGAGTCTTTTAGTTTAACATGTTTAAAGTTGAAGGAGTAAAGGGAGTTTCAAACAACCTTAGGGTTTGAATCTATCCACACTTTTTAGATGTGTTTCCTCTTCCTCATGATATAATTGCTTTATATAAATAAACGTTCTGCCTCTTCTTTAAGTGGTCTTTTTCTGCTCTGAGGACCTCCTCTTCCTCTCCTGGCAGGAGTTTGATGTGACCCCTCCTACAGCTTGTTCCCACGTGCCAGCCCTTCAGAGGAAGTCCAAGGAGCTGCATTAATATCATAACAGTTCGATAATGACTTTAAAATCAACATTACTTGTAATGCATGCCGACTCTGGAGATGTCACGTGTCATTTTAAGACATTTCCCTTCACATAGTCCAGATGAGTCTTTGCTTTGATAGTCTGCTCGGTGTTCACCCCGACTCTCCCACACTCTCCCACCCATGCACATCGGCTGAAATGAGATCTGCCTAACGGTCTGGAATACCCCTGTTCGGGCTGATCATCACTCCAGTTTTCCTCACAAATATGTAGTTCTGATAAAACCACAGGCCGGTGTGATGTGACGGGAGAGCTGGAAGAGGAGAAAGGCAGCGGAGTGCAAACATCGGGGTTGCCATGGAGGCAGCAGTGTACGAAGATTTGATTGAGAAGCAGGACAGCCAGAAAGGGAGATTGTGTTTGTGTGTGTGTGTTTCATTTCAGACTTTGAGTGACCTTCCTACCACAGAGGATGTGGGAGTGAAGGGGAAAGACAGTCTTCTTACTTTCATGTTGTGACGCTTTACAAACCGCCTTTCCATCAGATAAACGAGGGTGATAACAAACAGGAGAAAAAGCTGGGCTTCCATGTCATATACGCCCTTCTCACCGTGAGAAATCTCGAGAATGACCTTTTTCAATTGCCCAATTATCAAGTATGTGTACAACAGCTGTATCCTGAATGCGTGCCATTTAATAAAAATGCCAGGCAGCAGCTAAAAACCATTTCCTCCTATCCAGCTTCTCCTATTCATGCATGTCTCCCCTTCTGGTTGCAAAAACCAGGCTGAATCCGGTGGAATCATGCTGGTTGCTTTGAAGCTGAAATAGCCACGGGCTGAACCAAACTGACCCAATCCTGCTCACCGTGACGCCGCAATCTGTGTGTGAATCCTGTACCTTCACCCTCGATGCCTCAGACGGCGTAAACAATCAGTAAACCCAAGTGCACAAGAGGCAGTTCCTCAAGTGGCCACTAGAGGCTGTCTCCAGAAGTGGGTCAATTCCCAATAGAGCCCCATGTTAATAGTTCAACTTCACAGCAGAAATAAAAACATGTTTACAGCATGGTACAAAAACAGTTCAGGTCTCTATTACTCATCTTCGTCTTCATGCATAAAGCTAAAGCCCCTATGAGGATTTTTTTGATGTGGTCATGCAACCGACTTGTTGCCTCTTAGGGGGGGGGGGGGGGAACTTCCACTGCTTAAAGTTGTATCTGTGCTCACCATACCTGACTTGTTAGCTCTTTCAGTGTTTGTCATACATTGATTTATTCGTGGCTGCCTGTGTATTGAAAGACCGTAGAAACCAGTTTGTGCACTTCATCTACAGATCCCTCTCCCTTCAGAGATGAAGCATTAAGTTAGCTGCCGTCCCCTAAGCTCTGCTGGCTTCAAAACTCTCACATATCAACAAATCCAGTCCGCTACCACCATAAGTAAATCTCATTCTTTGTGGAAGGCGATTGGTAAGTAGCCAATTCCCCAGCTTATGAATTAGCCATGGTTTGTGTTTGCTAACCTTTTGCTCCACTTCTTCTCCACCATAATTCCAATATGATGATTTTTGGCTCCAAAAAAACAACAACATGACGACAGCCAAAATGCCGAATGTGAGGGTTCAGAAGGAAGCGGACGGACGTCACGGTGGCCAGCCCATTATTTACTGAGTCTTTGTGTTATAAACTGCTGACGTCACAGTTCACGCGTAAGTGTGAAGCTGCTGATTTTGACATCGGGTTGAGTGTGAGGGCATGGTTAGCAAAGAATGCTCTTAAAAACCAGAGATAATCTAATTCTCATAACAATGCAGGAGTTGGCCGTTGGCAAAGGTAAACACCCATTCTCAGGTTTTATCTTTGCATGCAGTTATAGGCACTTTTGTATTTTTCTATCTCTCAAAAACTCAACCCCTCATTTTCTTCCGTCTCTCATTCATCTATTTTTTCCTCTCTTTGCTCTCTCTTCGGCGGCTGCAGGGCTTTTGGCTTTCTGTCATCGTCTGAAAGAGCATCAGGTTCCACTCTTTGGCAAGCTAGCAAAACGCAGGGGCATGGAGAGTATCCAAACACACACACACACATTTTTATGCACACAGATTCAGAACTCAACATGAATATACAGTGCGATACAACCCAAACAAACACACCTGAATATCACACAAACCATGCCTCTGCTATTCCCTTTCTGCAGCACCAATCTCCTTACTCCTTCAGGAAATAGCTGAGGGCACAGGAAACCCACAGCTAAACACGAGTTCTCACGGTGTATTAACCAAAAGACGAGCACTTTATACTACCACATCCAGAGGCGATGCCAAGACCACGCCACGGCCTGCCAAGTGCAGGAGGTCGGAACCAGAGTTCAAAAGGTCTCCTGGAAAAGATAAGTCTACACCCCAACCAAGTCTGCTCTTAAACGAAACGAGGAAAACCTTCCGATATGCTATATGTCTTCAAATCTCAGCAGGGGCAATCTATCCGAGCAAGGTAAAAATACGAGTTATAGTAAAGGGGGGGGGGGAGGAATGTGGTCGTCCTTCAGCATAACCGAATTCATGTGTGTGGTTTTATGAAGTTAGAAAGCCCATAATGATGGAGTATTAAATGATTGTAGCGCCATGAGGTTTAAAGGGGGAGGGGGGCACATGTAAAAGCCAGCTTTCTCCCATGAACTCCGCTGGCACCCAGAAAATTTGCTTGTATTTCGCAAACTCACAACCCAACCTACTACACCCACCCCTCCTTTCCTCCATTGTCACTGTGTCTGCCTAAAATAACTCGTGTTCCTAAAGGAGGCTCGTTTTCTGCTGCCTTTTCAAATACTACACTGTTGTTCTGCTGGCACCGGGGAAAACATGGAGGTTAAGGAGGTCACACTCTGGGCTGACAGGAGCCACTGCCATGTTTAGATGCTGCAACAGCCGCGATGCGTGACCGCGGGAGCGTCTGTGGACACTCAGCCTTAATGAGGTGGTCCAGAAGTCTGCACGTGACAATAACTTATTGTCTATTTTTATAGAATGCATGTGTAAGCAGATTATAACAGGATACTAGTCGGAATTAATAGTACCATCTGTCATCTTCTGCTTTTATTAGGTATGTGGTGCAAGTGGGGACACTGAGTTTAAGGTCAAGTGACCTGGTTTCTCCTACAAGCATACAGAACACTCTTGGATTATCTCTCACTGAATAAGACTGCAACTAAAGCTGTGTTAATCTGTACTTTTTTCTTAAAGGCAGAATATGCAACACTCTGAATATTAAATATGCCCTGTGTAGATTGTCGGGTAAAGAAAGTGAACTCCCTCTGGGTTTGCTGTCTGCAGCTCTGTGTTCACATGGATGGGACGGCACTTCCTTTAACTGGTTTATGCTTTACTGAGAAGCTAAAACTTGCTTTATACCAAGCTGCACCCTCCGGTGTTGAAAAATCAAGCCAATGCGGAAGTGCGAAAAACTGCAGTTCCTTGAGTGTCCACTTGAGGCTGGCTCCAAAAGTCCCACACACAGTCCCATATTAAAAAGTCCGTTTTGACAGCAGAAATGAACATGTTAGCAGCCTGGTACAAAAAAATGATTTGGTCGTAAAAGTTAATGCCTTCATGGTCACACTGTACAAATCAAAGAAAACTTAAAGTTGAACTTTTTTTTGCGTTAATGTACACCATGTTTTTTTTCCAAACACACATGTATCGTCTGTCATGGCAGCCGCCACAACAAGTCCCATTACAACTCTAATATGAAGGATTTCTCTGGCTTTGATAATTGTTGGAAATATTTGAGGTAATGTTTAGGTTTAGTCTATTTTTTATTAATTTAGATATTTTAATGTAAACATTGTAATAAAATTCTACATATTGTACGTTTACTGTCCCTTTAGAGTGCCACAGGAATGAGTCCTAAAACCCGGAAGTGAGTTAGCATTTTAGCGCCATGGGTTCCTAACTCTAAAAGTCAATGGGGATTTTGAATGGGTTTGTGGTTAGACGCCTGAAATAAGGTCTGTGGTTAACACTAACTTAAGAGATGTTGGCGTTTTGTTAGACGAGATAAACTACGTTAGATAAGACCCCCACTTGTGAATTTTAAAGTTTTTACGCGTACTAAAAACGGCGGTTGCTAACAAGTGGCTAAATGAGACTACAGTGGTTGTCGGGGACATTAAACGTCATCACGCCGGGAACTCTCTCACTAGTCCCCCTTACAGCATCTAGTCTTGTTTTTCAGTCCTCTTGCAAATATTAGGTTAATAAACAACTTATTAAGCTACGGTTTCGCTAGCTCGTCAATACCGCTGATTAGATCGATGAAGCATTACGGTAGTGACGTCAAAATCAACCGTATGTGGTGTAGTGCGCTTGTAGCATAACGTTAGCTTTTTACTTCTCTCGGCTACATTAATGCTTCAAACTTCATAAAGTGGTGTTCATTTGTAAAGATTATCCTGCTGAACAAAACGCCTACGCATCAGAAACGTGTGTTAGCCACAGAGCTTATTTTCTGCAATGATCCAAAATCCAATGCAAAAATCCCATAGGCGAATTCTTGTAGAACCCATGGCGATGCTACTTCCGGGTTGGCCTACAAAAATACATCATCACTTTTGTTCTCTATAGTCAGAAAATAGTTGTGTTTACTTCACAACAAAACTACACAAGCTGTTTCCCACCGTTCAATTCTTTATGCTAAGCTACGCTAACTGTCTAATTGGGCTTTAGTCCCATACTTACTGTTAGAGATTGGACGTTGACATTGTGTAAATAACGGGGAACGGGTTCAAATGATATTGAAGGAAAAATTAGGATCACATACAGTACGGAGAAAATGTTCTGCAGGTGTACCCGGGTTCTTTAGTAGTCCACAGACCTTTCATTGTGAACAGGCAGGCGCTGACGCATGCACTGTTGCAACTTTAAATTCACACCTAAACAACAACAACCATTGGTTAAATTTCGCCACCAGACTAACGCTTGTCATAGATCAAGTTTCTCGTTACAACAATGAAAAGAGAAAGTTTTTTCTTTGCTGTTTGACACTGTGGTAAATCCTGGCTGTTAAAAAAAGGCGTAAACCCCCCGGAAACAAAGGACTGATAGTTCAACTAATGTCATTCACAAAGCTGTGGTTTCAGAACAGCGTCATCTCATGAAAGAATCCTTACACATGAAGGTGAGAGGAAATGACATCAACCTGCTCATAGAGGAAGGTTTGTCAATGACAGACACACACACACACACACACACACACACACACACACACACACACACACACACACACACACTGACTCACTGTGACGCTGTGTTTTCAGGTCATTTCTTCACTCACTGTAATAATGGAAATGCTGGTGTCCTGTCATCTGTTTTTTGTCAAATTATAAATCACCTTGGGGGCACTGGTAGCATAGTGGTTGGAGCGCACACCCCGTGTACGGAGGCTGTGGTTCACCAGGTTGGCGGCCCGGGTTCGAGTCCCACCTTTAGCTCCTTTCCCGCATGTCATTCCCCACTCTCTCTCTCTCCCTTCCTGATTTCTGACTCTATCTCTAAAAAAATAAAGGCATAAAAAATGTCAAATCACCTTAAACTAAAGTTCATGCTCAGGCTCATTCTTCTCTTTACTCTAATCTAAATGTTTGTGAATGTTTTTTTTAGTTTTATATGATCTAAATATATTTATTCTGTTTAAATTAGTAATTAGTGAAAACTCTTGACAGTTGATTCAGTCTTGTTTCACTCCAGGTGAGGGGAGATTGATTTCAGTCGAGGTGGTGGACATTATTACAGAGCCCCTCTCTGATTGGTCCAAGACAGCAGGTAACAGGATATCAACGGTGCGGGGACCCAGTGGTCAGAGTTTGTCACTCCAAAGTCCTGGAACACACTCAAAGATTTTTAAATTAAACGATTTTGAAAAATGTGAGAGAGCCCACACGACGACAAATCACGACAGATTTAAAAGTTCAGTTCTTATCGTGTGTGTGGAGAGCAACGAGACCACCAACTCAGCACCCCACACACTAACAGATTCATTCACCAACAACCAGTCTCCACTCTAAAAAATAGTGACAAGCAAAGTTACTTAAATACTGTCGGCTGTCGGTTTGGAGATTTTCCCTTCATGACATCACAAAGGGCAGTAACCCCTCCCCCAGGTGGGTGGAACTCCCACAGCTAGGTGTTTGTTCTGCCCTCTGAGTCTGCCTTCTCACCGTAAACAATAGGGCATGGAGCGAGAAAGCCCGAGCCACCCAAGCCCTTCCAGAGAGGGGCGTGGCCAGACACAGCTCATTTACATTTAAAGCTACAGACACAGAAACAGCCTGTTCTGAGCAGGGCTGAAATAGAGGGGTTTATAGGCATGATCAAATACAGGATCAGAGTGGATTTAGAACAAGACACTACACACACATGTTTTGGGGAGCTCTGAGACTTATTTAAACTTTTTTTTTTTAAATACAATACGTCACCTTTAAATATTGCGTTTGTGGCTTAAAGTACATTTAAACCTTAAAGCAGTCATGACTGTATCTGAGATCTTCTCTGTCAGACTCTCAAATGTTGGTACAGTCATGGGGTTTTCAGGGGCCTTACTAATGTGGGCAAATACAACTCACTGAGATATTATGTGGTAAACAACATGTAAAGATGATTTCACTTTTAAGCTTAAACAACAAGCCGCAGTGCATCATTCAAAGATGGTGGCTATAAGGAGGTGAAGGGTCTCTTAATGCAGCTCAAGGGTCCAGATGTGCCGAAAGAATAATGTTACAATGGATTCACCAGAAGAGTCCACCTATGCAAACTGAACCTTTTTAAAAACTCTTTTGTTCCCACTTACAGCTGTATGGGTTGTGCAATAGCTTCATGGTGCTCTTATATTTTCTCATCTTTTTCATCCTTTCTCTTACTTACGTTGTGTTTTTTGCAGATCTTGTGCAATATGAGTGATGTGCAATACATGTTGTGTTTGCACTGGTATATGCTTTTCTGTATACACAGGGATATGTTTTTTTTTGTATTGATTGATTCTTCTGTAGAGGCAGATGACTGTGTGCAGCACTTAAGTCCAAGATACATTTCCCCAAGGGGACATTAAAGTGTTTCATATTATAAGAAGTGAGGATTTTTGCAAGAACCTGGCTCATCATTTGCTGGCTCTTTACCCAATATCTGACCAGTTGCTGCTTGCTGACCACGCTGGAGGCCTGCCCGAAATGTTATTTTCCCTCTGATTCCAGTTTAAAACCACATTACGATAGGATGTGATTAATGCATGAATACGTCTTAATCGTATTTAACGCATGATGTTTGGAAACATATTCCAGTGAAACGATCAAGCATGTAAGTCATACTTGTCGTGGCAGAGACTGCAGTCAAAACCACATCAACATGATCCTCATTTATTCATTCATTCATCAGAATAAAGAGTTTTGTCCGATATGTGTAAAGACTGCAGGACAGGACATGAAGCAACATTGACTCTTGAGCTCTACTGAACCGAGATACAGACCTTAACGATTCTGAGTGTTATAAAAGAAGACAAATATGATTAATTATGGGACAAACGAGCAGTAAACACATGTAAGAGGTCTGTTATATGCAGTGGCGGTTCTAGAGTCTGTTGGGGCCCGAGGCAAAAATGAACTGGGACCAGTGTCCCGACGCTCAGTAATTCCTCTTCATTTTCCTTCAGTGATTTTCATTGACGAACTTTGGTTTTCCCAGGAGTAACACATGAGATGCTAAGCAGGGCAATGAGAGCGGGTGCTGTGAGATGGGGCCCCATTAGGGAGGTTTCCTACTGTCATTGCAAATTTTGCACAATTTGAGCTACTGCTGTGGTTTGAAGTTTGTCAGCTCTCGGGCACCCTCTAACTGGCCTAGGGCCCTAAGTCCGGCCCGCAGTTGACATCAGACTGGCCTGCCGATCATTTCTATTTACAATCAAAAAACATTTATATTCAGGAGGGAAAACTTGTGAATGACTGTCATTGTTGCCACAGTAAGGTTTTTAAAGCAGCAGAGCGCTGCCGTTTAATAGAACATCTTTGGTCCTGTGCTTGCAGCCTATCACAAGCTTGTGTTGTTGATGGGGGGAAAAAACGGCGCGCTGTACTGCTGTGGTGGGCTTGCTTGTCTGGCCCCAGGGTCCTTAGCTTTCTGAAAATTTGGCCCCCTGAACAATATAGTTGAATAGCCCTGTTCTATAGCCTATGTGTAAGGTGAAGGGTGGAGGGGCTTGACAATATTTTCATCTGCCGAGGAGGACCTGGCAGAAAAAGTTTTGGAACCACTGGTTAAACCTTTGAAATGACCAATATTTACACATCCATGGATTCTGAAATAATCCATAAAGAGGAGCAGACATCATCCAGTATCTCAAAGTTGACTATGTGTATAGCGTGAGTGTTTAAGGTAACATACTGCACTAAACTTTACTTAATAAGGTGAATTTATAGCTTTATTTAAATGTTACATGAATCTCTTTTTTTAAAGATTTGTAAGTTTACTTATGAATTTAAACTCTGCTCCAAAATGACCAGGATTTTTCTGAACGTTTTCTTGGAAGTTGACTTTTGAGGTTTATTAAGTGATCAACAATATTTGTTGATAATCAGTTAAGATTTATCGTACTTTCTCAGCTGCATCCCTTCTGTCTGTCTGCAGCCTCTATGCAGTCTGTGTGTGTGTGTGTGTGTGTGTGTGTGTGTGTGTGTGTGTGTGTGTGTGTGTGTGTGTGAGAGAGAGAGAGAGTGAGAGAGAGAGAGAGAGAGAGAGAGAGAGAGAGAGTGTGTGTGTGTGTGTGTGTGTGTGTGTGTGTGTGTGTGTGTGTGTGTGTGTGTGTGTGTGTGAGACAGAGAGAGAGAGAGAGAGAGAGAGAGAGAGAGAGAGTGTGTGTGTGTGTGTGTGTGTGTGTGTGTGTGTGTGTGTGTGTGTGTGTGTGTGTGTGTGTGTGTGTGAGACAGAGAGAGAGAGAGAGAGAGAGAGAGAGAGAGAGTGTGTGTGTGTGTGTGTGTGTGTGTGTGTGTCACAGGGGGTGTGGACGCACAGAAGGGGTGGATCACGTGTCACAGTGTTTCTGTAAAGAGCTCGTGGAGCCATAAAGAGCTCGCTGTACCTGTCGTGCACTCACAGGTCGATCCGGTTCAAGTAGGTCTTCTTTCCCGTCCTCCTCTTTCGTTTCTTCCTCGTCTGTCGGAGCAAAACCGGAGGATCCTTCTGATTGGCTGCAGCGGAGAACGCGCTCCTTCAGCCAACCCACCGCTGATAATCGGGACCTTTACAGTTTCAGTCGGTTTCCTTCCTCGCACTGAGTCTGTCTGGGACCTGGCCCCGGGGCTGAACGCACACATACACACAACGCGCATCATGGCAGCTACTCACAGCGAGTACAGAGGCTACCTGCGGAACACCGTCGACATGGAGGCCGCGCAGCACCGCTTCCACCCGGTGCAGAGCTCGGAGCCCACGTACCGACCCCTCCTGTTCGGGACCCTCGCTGTTATGGGATTGCTTCAGGTGGCTTCCAGCGTGGCGATCTTATTACACCTGACAGGTTATCTGCAAGAGGTAGGCTCAGTGACACAGTGTGCTTTTTTGATCTCCAGTGACACACTCTGCAAAGTCATGACCGCGCGTATGAGGAATTACTAAAGTCGATCATGGTTCTGTGTGTAAATATTGATCTCCGAAATGCAGCCAAAAGGTCTCTGAGCTCAAAGCGAGTTGAGATAGTGCAGCAACGTTTGCGCAATGTTACAATGCCATAAACTGCCAGACAAGTTTCGCTGCTCTGTATAAAAGTTGGCGGCTCTCTTAGAAGTACAGGAGGTGGATACCTGAACAGCGAGCCAGTTCTGCAGATTTGTGCGCCAAGATTTCCTGCTCTCTTGGCATGTCTTTGAAGGCGCTGCGCTTTGGCGGCAGGCAGTTAAAACACGTCTTCAAGTCGCTGTAAAAACGCACAGACTTACTGATAGCAATCTCACAAAGCCCTGATGATGTTTTCCTTCGAGAACTTATTTCGGCAGAGATGTTTTCCAGGAGCTGCAACCTTAATTCAAATCATCCGTTTGCAGAGATAACATCTCTGAGGCTCCTCTGCAAATCGTCCTTGTGTCAGTCGTGCAAGATGTCTTGTTTGCTAAATACAGATGTTTTCACTTGAGAGCTCCTGGCTGCAGTTATTCTTGTGCGTGTTTACATGCTATCCGGAGTTGTATTTGTAATTTATACGTGTCAGGAGCTGTAAACTTTGGAGCAGAGGCAGAGCTGGTTCCAGAGAGTTGCCAAATCAGAGATAAAAAACAAAAGGTTTCTTCATGGTCCATTTATTTTCTTGTCAGGTTTACTCTCTTGAACGCTGAGTGTTTGGGATCTTGTAGAATAACATTTACATTCTGCCACAGCTGTTTTTGTTACTCCATGGTGGTTCTGGAGTTGAATAATTGTCGTGTTTGAACAAGCCAAGAGAGCAGACCGCATCCCGGCTTTGTCAGGATGCTCCGAGGTCACCTGGGGAGCATCCATCTCTCTCCCCCTCTCTCTGTCTTTCTGTCTCTGTGTTTGTGTGTTAAATTTCTCTGGCTTGTTTTTGGCATAAACACATTGCAGTGTGGTAGTAGCTTGTTATGTTACTGGATTGGAGCCAGAGGGAAAAAAGAAGGTGGGAGAAGAAGGAAAAAACCCCGGAGAGAGGAACGCAAAAGAGGGACAAAATGTTTCATGTCTGAGATCTTTTTTGTGCTTTAAAGCTTGGGACGTGTCTGATCGCGTGATGAGAGGGATGCAGAATGATCGAAGCGTTCCACTGTAGCATGAGATGCTCTACGGTCTGTCAGACTTAGAGCTGGGTTGAAACAGCCTTTTTTTTAAATAAGTTGACAGCTGCATATGGTAGCACTTTTTAGTGTGAGTCAGTAGTTGTGTGAGGATCGGAGTTTGGCAGCGGACCATCATCTGCCCTCAACACCTGTAAGAACTTCCTGGAGATGAGAGAGAGAGCTGGAATCTGCACAGCGCCGTGCTGCAGAGGAATGTGCTGATGGGGGAGAGATTTAAAAATCGCTGCTCTGATTCAAACATGAGGAGGAAATGCATGTTTTTGTAATGTTGTGTATCTTGGTGCATCAAGCTGTGTGCAACTGTGCATGCATAAAAGCCTTGCACAAAAACATCCAAAATAGCCTTTCAAGTATTCCCAAGAAAATATGCATCTAAAGTATTCGAAAGGAATCCAAATCTGAAATATTTTCATTCAAGTTTCTGTAAACTAACCTGACCCTTGCTTTGAACTGGGCGTGGCTATGCTGGAGATTTTTTGAAAGTTATTATTCCACAATCTTCTCAAAGGAAAAGCCACACCTCCACAGTATTTAGGAAATGCATCTAACCGCTAAATTAGTTTTGTACATTTTCTGATGGTTATGAAGGTTTATGAACACACAGATTTTGGCTGCTGCTGAATGAGACTCTTAATTCCCACATCACACATGCATTCGAACTCTTTGAAGCCATGTTTGCAGAGGCTTTCAGAGATAGCAGCACTGCAAATGAGAACAAATGTTGTGACCCTAGATCCCTTTTGAATCTCGCCTGCAGCAGAGGAATGCAGACTGACATGTGGAAAATAACTCAACCTCCCACTCCCACACGCAAACTGAATCTGTGCTTGTCTTCCTGTGAGTTAGTTTTCCTCCCTCTCACACCTGTCAGAGGAGTAAACTTGCTCACAACACACAGTGCTCATAACTCTGACCTCTCTGACCTGTGCCCCTGTGTTTGTGTCTGCAGGTAGATCTGACCACAGCACCGCATCGACCCATAGAGGTGAGTTTGACCCCGGGTTAACCTCAGCTGCACAACACACCCTCTTTAACAGGAGCACAGTCCACATAGAGACAGCATTTTAGCAGCTTGCTTCCTGCTACAGCTGCTTTTCTCACTGATATTTAAAAAGGTCCAGGTTTTTTCTCAGTCTGCACAGATGGTAGAGCTCTGATGTTTTATGTTATGAGGTCTATGATAAGTATAGATCTGATCTTCTGAATGCATGAATAGCTAAAGTCTCCTAATTTTAGTATTGGATGCATGTGAGTAATCCTAAAAATCTATGCTATGTTTGACCTTGCCTAAAACACCCTAATATATTGAGGTATATACGTATTGACTTTTGAGTATTAGCGAGGATCTTGCAATACAGAATATATCCAGGTAGCGAGATATTGTGTTGAGTCCTATGCTGCTTGTGAATAGGCCTGAGTTCTTTGCATTCACATAAGAGCAGTTGCTTCCTTCCCCTGTCTCAGTCTCTGTTCTTACCGTAAACTTGATATATTAAAGGTGGAGTCAGTAGAAGTGTTCTTTGCAGCTTGTTAACATTTAAACTGGACCCCTCCTCCTGGGCTCATCACCCCCAGAAGCTCTCACTCACTGCAGGACGTAGTGTGAACGTTTACTGCTTGTACTTACACTGCAAAAAAACTCACGCTAGCACAAGCTAACCACGGGTGTGTGGCGCCTGTCTGTCCAACAGGAAGACCAACTCCTCGTCTACGGGTGAAATCCAACACAAGGTCCACCCTTGTTATAGAACGAGCTTTATCCGCTTAGTGTTTCTCTTCTTTGCTGCTACGTCCACGTCCGTCATATTCTCATCAGTTTGAATCGCGTCCAATTGCTGAATTGTTTCCGCTCCTAAACTCACCTGCTGCGCTGTCATTGGCTGCAGGAAACACGCCAGCTCCCCGCCCAGAAACGTCCTGACTCAACCAAAACAAACCCAAACATGAAAATCCAGTGACCATTTAATGATGAGCGGTTGAATACTGCCTCACCTATGTCACTCAATGATGTCAATGCAATACTAAAGGGTGTTGTAACCTTTGTATCATGATACCAATCATAATACCAGATTTATAAACACACCTATGGTATTACTCTTATTAAGACTCTTCTCCTCTGTCGCCCCCCGGTGGTGGAACAAAATACCAGACTCAATTTAATCTGCAGTCCCTTTGCACCTTTAAGAAAAAGCTCAAGACCCAGCTCTCTATGAACACCTACGACCTTCACGATAATGATGATGATGATGATGATGGTTTTGTTTCAGAATGACGATGGTTTTGATGCTGATTAGAACTCTTGAGGAAAGCTGTCGATATTGAGCTCTGCATCTGGTCACTTCCTGTCAGCACCTGTTCTCTGCCTCCGGTCACTTCCTGTCAGCACCTGTTCTCTGCCTCCGGTCACTTCCTGTCAGCACCTGTTCTCTGCCTCCGGTCACTTCCTGTCAGCACCTGTTCTCTGCCTCCGGTCACTTCCTGTCAGCACCTGTTCTCTGCCTCCGGTCACTTCCTGTCAGCACCTGTGTGTCCGATCAGACTTAAAGCTGTTTGTTTGCACTTCCTCACGTTGTTTCCTCCTCTCTAGATCCTTGCGTGTGTTGTTCTTACTCTCTGATGTTCGTTGCTTTGGATAAAAGCTTCTGCTAAGTGAATTGTAGATTTGTAAAAGCTAATCTCCCACTTCATAAAACACTCTGCTCTCGTCAAGATGGACTGCAACTTGTCCTTCTAAACTTAAATCAATGCACACACTGCTGTTTGTTTTTTTTGCTCTAATCTGTTACATGTCATTAAATGAAGTTAGCCAAAAAGATGTCTCGGATGCCAAACACCTTAAAAGCGTTCTGAAGCATACCATGTGTTTCCCTCCTGTCACTGACAGACGGGAATACACAGTGCGTGCAACAATGCGGTGATGTTTTTAAAAGAGTTAATGCGGGACAAAATAAATAAGATTTTGAATCTGTGTCTCTGCACTGACATTAGTCATGATTTCCCCATGGGTGTGTTTCAGCACATACCACAGCTTCTGTTCAGCTAAACACTGAGCCCCAGGTGGTCACACAGCTGATGAGAGGTCAGACCACAGCGGGAAAACACCTCTCTGCCTTTGATACAGAAAATGAGTTATCATGCAGCATTTTCCACAAGTTTGTCCCGTTTCTCACTGACACGGTGCACAGAGTAGTTCGCTGCGTCCTCTATCTGTGAGTCACTCTCTGGCGTCAGTGGTCGCAGAGTTCCTCCGATGATCAGCGGTAGTATGAGGGAGTTGTAAAATAAGAATTCTTAATTGCTGAAGTCATATTTACTCTTAATCCCTGTTTGGAAGTTGCCGCCCCGTTTTTGGCACCGGTTTCTGCCGAGCAGAGGCGAAATCCATGGAGGAAATCAAACAGCACAGAATGAAAATGCTGCTCTGCCTCACTGGTGTTTGGCTTCCCATTATGATTTAATTTCCTTTGAAATATGTATTTGGGTTTGTCATGGGAATCCCTGGTGGGATTCTACACAAACCACCCAGCCTGATGTTGGACTGAGGAGCTCATTGTGTCGTTACCCTCCGCTGTTTCCCATGGAGCGCAGGGAGACGTGCTGGGAGCTTTATGAGGTGTCTAGGTGACAGGTCCTCTTGGCCCACACTGTGTTGTGTTAGGGTCAGCTCTCAGACCGCCGCTGACAGTTCAGAGGATTTGTTAGAGAGCAGGCCTCTGTTGGACGCTGTCAAGCTTTGATGTGAGGCAGGATGTGCAGGCCGGGCCCCCTCCGGGCCGGGGCTGTGGTCAGTGCGATGTCGGGAGTGGTGAGAACAGGACCGTGATTCAGACCGGGCTCATGACCTGAATGTTTACAGACTGGAGATTTGTGTGAGAAATGAGATCTGATTGATGGAACACAAAGAGACTAACTGCTTTGGTGGCCGAGCTTTGAGTGAGAGGACTTTTGTTCTAGTGTAGCATCCTAGAAACCACTCATCAACATAATGGAGACGTTGACTGATGAATGTGGTGTGTAGTTATAGGGCTGAGTTGAAGCCTGCATGCTCTGAGGAATTCAAGGACGGAGCATGTGAAACCAAGTCAGCTGTAGCTTCACGTTTATTTCAAGGCAGACGTTCGTCCTTCGTGCTGCAGCTCTCAGTGATGCACTTAAGTTCTACATCACACTGTGGATCAGGAAGCTTCCAAACTGCTGCTACTTTGTCTAAATAACCTCCTCTCTCTGGTTAAAGAGGTATGACGCGGTCTCGCCACAAATCAAGATAGATAGATAGATCCCACATTGCAGGGCCGTTGGGAGAGCGTTCCTCTGCAGCCTTGGCAGGACGATGTTTACCCCCGTCTCATTCCAAGACGCAGCGCTATAAACATGTTTGTGCAGCAAATTGTTTTTGGAGGACAGACAGAGCTAATCTTAGTTTGAGAGGCGTGCAGATGTGTCTGGACTTGGTTTGTGAATAAATACTTGACAGTAATATTAGTGCAGTGCAGGTGCATGGTTAATGGAGTTGTTAGGCTCTGGACTTAAGTTTATTTGGAGTGTGTAGCCGTGTTTGTGCTTAGAGACGCTGTGTGTGGTTCTTAAGTCTCTCTCCACTCCAACACTTTCCATTTTCCCTTTTTTCTGTTTTAAGCCGCTGGCACAAAGTTAGATGGGATTGTATCTCCAGGAGACCAGAGGACGTGACTTCATAACCAAAGAACATGTTGAGCATCTTTTGGATCAAATATAATCAGTTGAATGTAACTAATATTCAGAGGACGTTAGAACATTTAAATGAACCACATAGTGTAGATGCATGCCGTGTCCCACTTTCATCTTTGCTGCTAAGGAGTATTTTCATTCTTCATTTCTCTCCCAATTATTTGCTGCAAACTGCAAAAAACATTTCATAAAATGCTAATCTCAGTTTCCCTCCGCCTACATTCTTGTCTTGAAATAACTTTATTTGTCCAACCAGCAGTCCAAAACCCCAAACAGTGTTCATGTAACCATCGTAAAGGACCATGACAAGGAGCAAATCCTCACATTAAAGCACCAGGAACAAGTTACTGTTTGACGCTTATACTTCAAAAATCACTCAAACAATTCATTATTAAAGTATTTGGCAAATCAGTCCATTAACAATCGTTTTATCGACTTATATTTGCGACTCTGAAGCAGCTCTGAATCCCTACAAGCCCACGTAACCTAAATATTGTTGCATCCACAAAAAAAAGTCTTTCCATCATCCCTGAGACCTCCAGTGTGAGTTTAAGATTTTAGGTAGAGTCAGGAAACAAAACACGCCTCATATTTTCATCTCATGCCAGATGTGTAACAGAGCTGGCAGCTCGGGCAGAGTAACTGTTTACTTGCTTGGAGACCGTGTTTTCTCTGAGTGTATACGCTCCGTCTTGCCCGAGGACGACAGACTGCGGATGGCGGCGCCTTGAATAGAATCGGCTGCTTGGCGGCTGAAAACAGTCCAGAAAGTTTTGGTGCCAAATCTAGAGAGAGAGGAGCAATCTATCTGAAAGGTTACACTGAGCAGGGAGGCCTCAGTGTCGCAGCCTCCAGCTCAGAGAAGAGCGAGAGCTGAACGGAGATGTTAGCAGTTTGTGTGTGTGTGCTGTCTTAAGAAATAAAAACACGACTCCACACAAGCAGATGGTTATTCAAAGAGACGGCAGAGCCAAGCTGGTTTATAGAACGTTTAACAGAAAGTCGTTTGATTGTGTTGTTTAATTGCTGACGTCTCTTAAACTTAGCGAACCTCAGCGTGGAATAAAACACACACACACCCACGCACACACACACACACACGCACACACACACTCACACACACATGCACACAAACACACACACACACTCACACGCACGCACGCACACACACACTCGCACGCACGCACGCACACACACACACACACATCAACACACACACACACACACACACAAACACACACACTCTCACACACTCTCACACACACACACACACACACACGCACACACACACACACTCTCACACACTCTCACACACACACACACACACACACGCACACACACACACACTCTCACACACTCTCACACACACACACACACACACACACACACACACGCACGCACACACACACTCGCACGCACGCACACACACACACACACACACATCAACACACACACACACACACACACACTCTCACACACTCCCCAGAAAGATATGACTGGTTGTACTTGACCTTTCATCTATTATTTACTGCTTGATTGATAGGTTTCCCTGTTTTCTGCAGGAAGCGCAGCCGGAGCCGATGCTGAACGCTCTGAAAGACACGAGGAAAAACCGACGGTGCAAACCTTCCAAGGAGAGCCTGCCGTCAGCTCATCTACCAATCAAAACGCACCAAGAGTACTCAAAGAGTGAGTCCAGATGACCTGACATTATGTACTAGATCCACGTATCTGTCAATTCAGCTGAAATGTGATATTACTTTTTGATATGTGCGCCCCATGTACAGAGGTTTAAGTCCTCGTGAGCAGGCGGTGCGGGCACAAAAACGTCCTTTGGCTCTTTTCCTGCATGTCGTTCCCCACTCTCTCTCTCTCTCCTGGTTTCTGTCTCCCAAACTACAACACACAAATCCATAAACAGAAACAAATAAAATAAATAACACCAACCTCGTTATCATAACATGTTGGCAAATTGTAGATTTTTGTTGCACTGAATCAAAAGTTGTAAGAAAGTATTCAGAACCTAAAACTCTGGGGCCCTGGTAGCCTAATGGTTAGTGTGTGCGGCCCATGTGCAGAGGCTATAGTCCTCCAAGCTGGTGGCCCAGGGTTCAAATCCGACCTGAGGCTCCTATCCTGCATGTACCCACTCTCTCTCTCCCCCATTTCTGACTATCTTCTGTCCTATCTCTAAAATAAAGGCATAAAAAGCCCCAAAATTACCCTTAAAAAAACAACAACTGAGAACTGTTAAAAAAGAGACTTTCCACCAAAAAACAATTTTTCACACGAAGCAGTCGAATGCAGAGTCCGTGCAACGAAGCTCAGGACACATCATAGTATTGACAAAAGTCGTTGCAGAAGAAATGGTCGATGCAAACTCCATTACAAACACTTAGCATTGTTCTTAAGTTGCTCTTGTCATCACAGACGTGACACAGCATGTTTGTTTCCTTTTCAGATCTGCATCGTGCTGCATCAACTTTTTATTAGAGTTAATATACATGGGTTCATACAGCTGATGTAAGAATACAGCCGCCATATTAGAAACAGATAAGATAAGATTAATTGTATTTATTCAATTTGATTTATTTCAACAGCTCAAACATAGAGACCAAAGGTAATCAGGAAGATATTTACAGTAATGAAACATATGAAGTATGATAGTAGAGATAATAATTATTAGAAATGAAGCATACTGAGAGAAAGTGAAGAAAGAGACAGGTGGAGATTCCTCCGCTGATAAATCTGAAGGCTACTGACTTCTGTCCCTCAGAGAACTCGAGGCTGATTTAATATATCAACAAGCTAGTCGGTGTTAAAGGTCACATATTCTCCTCCTCTTCAGTGTAAATAAGTCTCAGAGCTCCTCAAAACATGTGTGAGAAGTGTCTTGTTCTAAATCCACTCTGATCCTGTATTTGATCATGCCTATAAACCCCTCTATTTCAGCCCTGCTCAGAACAGGCTGTTTCTGTGTCTGTAGCTTTAAATGTAAATGAGCTGTGTCTGACCACGCCCCTCTCTGGAAGGGCTTGGGTGGCTCGGGCTTTCTCGCTCCATGCCCTATTGTTTACGGTGAGAAGGCAGACTCAGAGGGCAGAACAAACACCTAGCTGTGGGAGTGTCACCCACCTGGGGGAGGGGTTACTGCCCTTTGTGATGTCATGAAGGGAACATCTCCAAACGGCCTGTTTGAGCACACATTTTCTGAAAAGTGGAGCAGGTAAAACTAGGGACACATATTAGTGTTAGCATGGTGAAGTGTATTTTGCATCATATGTGACCTTTTAATGAAAGACTTTTAGATGAATGAAATAACCAAAACTCTGCCTGTTTTCTGCTTCCCTTTTTTCCAAGAAGAGGGTGAGAAGAAGGCCATCACCATCGACTGGGAAGAAGTGCACGCGTACCGCCACAAAATGGGCTACCAGAAGGGGAAGCTTTTGGTGATGGAGTCTGGTTTCTACTACGTCTACGCCAAAACTTGCTTCCGTTACTACACGTTAACACCGGAGGACAGCAGCGGCCAGGTGGGCACCCCGGCGGTGGACGTCAGTAACACCCAGCTCATCCAGTACGTCTTCCACGAGAGCATCAAACAGAACAGCAAGGCTGTGCTGCTGATGAAGGCGGGCAGCACCATGCGCTGGAACAACATGAGCTATAACATGTACTGCGCCCAGCAGGGCCGGGGCGTGCGGCTGGAGGAGGGGGACGCCCTGTTTGTCAACGTGTCCAACGCCTGGATGTTGGACCCGGAGGGAGAAGGGACGTATTTTGGGGCCATAAAGTTGGGCAACTGAAAGTAAACCCCCGGGGAGCGGACATGCTACTGAACATTTAATATGCCAAAGAACCACTGATTTATAATGTCCATTTGTCAAACAAAGTTTTGTTTTTTATTTTGTAAATGTGTTTTATGTTGTTCTTCACCAAACAGCCTTGGAGTCCTTTTTTAAGAGACGCATGGAAACAGGAAATCGCCTTTCACAAACTTTTCAGGCACTTACACCCCAAATATGAGACTCACCGCTCTCAACTTAATAGCACTGGACTATTTTTAGACTTCTTCTAACTTTTTAACAGACTTTTTTTGTAATACTGTTTGCTGTTTGTTTTGGCGCTCGTCAATACAGTTCAACAGTAAGACTTAAAGCGTAGACATGTGTTTGTGCACTTCTTAAACAAACCATAAAGGGAGAAGCCGAGGGGCAGAAAGAGGACGTGAGGAAGGATTTATCAATGTTGGGGGGGGCGGGAGAAGTCGTAAAAGAACACTGTAGCGGACGCAGCATCTGCTTGTACTTAGCAGATTATCAGCGGGGAATAAAAACAACCAAAGTCCCAGGTCTGACAGTGAATTCACAAATGTTTTCCTGAAAGGTTTTGCAAGTGTGAACAAGGCGTGCAATGAGGCGTCCTTACGATAAGTAACTCAACAGTACGATTGGAGCTAGGCAGCAAGATTAGGATTTACAATACCCACAAAATCTCTAAGGCCCCGTGTCTACCTAGCATTTTTTTCTGAGTACCAGCGTCTTTTTTTTTTTTTTAATGGGTAGAGCGTTCGCAGCAGAAAGCAGCCGCCTGGATGAGAAGCTCAGCGCCTTTTTTACGAGCGCTCCGCCTTTTGTGTGCGGCTGCTCTGAGCACTCAAATTGAAAATCAACCTTTCAGAAAGGCGCTCTTTTCCAAACGTCTGGTATTCCCTGTATTAAAGCCTCCTACGGATCGTGTCTTGTACCAACATCCTCTTTGCTCCGTGTCTGCTGGGGTAAAGATCTCAAATATAAAACATGCAGTAAAAAGTAAGTTGTCAACAGACTGTTGTCGTAGAGACAGGACGGGCGAGCTGCGCCTTTTCTTCTGAGCGCAGCCAGCTCTTTTCTGCCCGGAAAAAAAACTAGGTGGACACGGCGCCTAAGGCGTAATTTTTAAGACAACCATCTTCATCTTGGACTTTGTATGTTAGGCAACGAAACCACTTTGAGAAGGTTTAGGGGTCCAAAATGTTCCATTTCCTGCCTTCATGAAAGCTCACGAGTGGCGTGCTTCACTGAAGGCGATCTACACGACGGTGTCATTTACAAGTGCAGAGTACACGAAACACGTTTGTTATTTTAATGACAATCAACAGGCGGCGCAGATAGCTGGACTGTCTGACCACAAACGACACGAAGAGACTCTTGTCGTCTTTAACCAGAGGAGCCAAATTGAGTTTGGTTCATCTTTAACTTAAATTTTTTGTTTTCATTTGGCTCGTCACTGAGGCAAACGGGAATATGCACTAAATATTTATTTATTAGCCGAAGAAGTACAGAGTGAGGTCATCGTTGGAGTGACCTTTTGGCTGTGGAAATCATTTATATTTTGTGTCTGTATGACATTCATTACGCAGCACTTAGAGGAAATAGTAGACACGCTTTTTGTTATTCAAACACAGGGGCTTCATTTTCAATTCCATATTTATGTATCTCCATTTTGACAATTCTGTGTGCACTTGCCTAGCCAAAAGCAATATGGATATATTGTTCCTTCTATAAGATTGTAGCATACCTGAAAGATATTCATCTGATAGACCTTGTTTCCATTCAGTGTTCTTTTTTATTTATGTGTCTGTATGTTTTAATAAAAAAAAGTACTTTTGTAAGAGTGTGTATCGTGTGTGTTGACATTACCCGAGCCACAGGATTAAATCTCAGCCACCTTCTACTGTATCCTGATAAACAGGCCACCCTGACTCCACTGTTATTGTGATGTGCAATTCGATAATCTCCACCATCTTTGGAAAATTCAACACCGCTATGGCCAAAAGAGTGAAGTCACGCTGTTCCGTTAACCCGGTCAGAGCGGCCCACCAGCTCATTACAGAGAGAGGTTGTATAGAAAAGCCGCCCACCGCTGCTGCCGCGCTGCTAAACTCCCGGCAGACATGTGGACCGCAGCACTCTGCGACCTGCAGAATAAACAAGAAACAGACGACATGGGATGGGAATAAAGACGAGGATTTCATTTCTGAGCTGTATGTCCTTTTTGATCAGTGTGCTGTCGGGTCTCCCATGAAGCCCCACGGCGTGTGCGAGAAAGTTTTAACGTTGGACACAAAGCCAAACAATTCCTCTATTGTCTGCAGCTGGGCGTTCACCAGCATACGAGCAGAGAGCGGTTCACACGTCTGTGCTGCTCGCCGGGACCTCACACAGGTTTAAGCTCATTGTTTAAATGTGACAGAGTTTGAAACTAAATCTGAGGTTTGAAGAGGGACCACTCTGCCGAGCTGCATACAGAGCTGATTAGCTGTTTCAAGTTTTGACGTGATTTTACCTTACAGCACTGAATGAGCAGGATACCAGACACTGAAGGTGAAATGTTCAGAATAGAAACGAGAATAAAGTCTGAATGTTATAAATGAAGAAGGAAAAAAGTGCTTTGAGTTGTACTTTAAGGTCCAGGCTAATTGTTCGTACTAAACTAAAACATTAAAGGTGAAATGTCTGAGTAAAGTTTACATGTCATGTATAAAGTGTAAATGTGAAGACACATAAACACTTTGAGCCTGATTCATGACAGGATTTAGTGGCTTGTGCGCTCGCTCAACCTGTACGAACGAGTCATGATGACACGGTCTAGTTCACGAAACACAGGCAAAGGGTTAAATGCTCCCCTAACTGCACTGCAGAGCAAACAGAGTCTGTGCACAGGTTCTCCATCCATCCATCCATCCATCTATAATCTATACCGCTTTTCCCGTTCAGGGTTACGGGGGCCTGGAGCCAATCCCAGCTGTCATTAGGCGAGAGGTGGGGTCACACCCTGGACTGGTCGCCAGCCAATCACAGGGCTGACATATAGAGACAGAAAACCAGCCACACTCACATTCACACCTACGGGCAATTTAGAGTCACCAGTGAACCTAACGAGCATGTCTTTGGACTGTGGGAGGAAGCTGGAGTACCCGGAGAGAACATGCAAACTCCACACAGAGAGGCTCCTGTCAGACGGGGATTCAGACCAGGAATATGTGATGTGAGTCTGTACACGCCCCTGAATCTGCAATACCTGAATTAATAAAAAGTATGTTAACATTAACAAAACATAATTTGCCCCTCATGTGATGACGATTCTGACGTCAAGTCGGGAAGTCGGGCACCTCATTCTTCCACCATGTTGTTCCGACTTGAGCAGGTGTTCATGTGCAGTTTACAACTCGATGTGTTCGACACCACATGAATGCACCAATGAGAGAGTCCACATTCAAACACAAAACAACAGCACACTGCACGCGCTACTTTTTGGGCGTGTTTATACCTGAATATCATCAGAGCTACTTGCTTTGTGATTTAGACCTTTAGACGGAGCAAATGACCCTTTATGACCCTTTATCCCCGAAAATCCAAAAACAGAAAACAGTAATAACCCTTAATGTTTCTTACACCTGATACCAGTACTCCTCTGTACCAGACTACAAGTGTGTACAAGGAAGGTGCTTTAAAATAATCTGAACTCTTTGCTTTTTGGGAGGTATTTGACATAAATAACAAACTATACTTTCAGGGAGTTTTGCAACACTTCATCCGTGGTGGTCAGAGGACTATACTCTGCTCGAGTTTTTAAATAGCTGAAGGCCGAAGTGTAAACAGTGCAGGTCTGCTCGGTGCCACCCTTTTGAAGTGACTCGATTTCTCAATTCTTGGCTTGGAACAGAAACCATTAAAAAGTGTTGTGTCAGTAAACATTATGGAGAGCTTGACGTCCACTGGACACCCACCCTGAACACACACACACACACACACACACACACACACACACACACGCTCCGAATCAACACATATACCCTCATCCATACACACACACACACAGACAAAACAAGTTTTATTTGCTCGCTGCACACAGTGGTTCATAAAAAAAAAAAAGTTCTGCGAGTGTGGAACCTACCGTCTTATTTTATAACTCACAGTAAAAACATAAAGGATCTATGGCAATGAAAATCAACCGCCCAGTCCATGCCAAAGAAGGTATGGATTTCAACTCTAAACACTAAAGGCCTAAAAACTGATGCTGACCTTTAAGAGATCGTCCCAGAGGTTTGTGTGATTGAATTCCTTTTTTTGGTTTTGTTGATCTCCCTCCATTGGCTCCCAGTTACTGCTCGCTTACAAAAACAGCGACAAAAAAACGGCTCCTCCATTTCCTAAACTCTCTCATCCAGGTCTACACTCCCTCCCGCCCACTACGCTATGCCAATGAAAGGCGTTTGATCCAACCTTCACAACAGGGCCCTAAGTCTCTAACTACACTCTTCTCCTCTGTCGCCCCCCGGTGGTGGAACAAACCACCAAACTCCATTTGATCTGCAGAGTCCCTTTGCACCTTTAAGAAAAAGCTAAAGACCCAGCTCTTTATAAACACCTACGACCTTCACGTTGATGACGATATGTAGGATGATTTTGATGCTGATTAGAACTCTTAAAGCTAGGGTTGGTAATTTTCGAAAACTAGCATGATTTTGAAAGTAGCATTCCCTCCGTGCTCTGTTTTCACCCACCCCCTCCCCTCCCCTCTGTGCTCCCTCAAAAGCAGCGCCCCTCACTTACATGCACTAGCGCCATTGGTCCAGAAGCAGATTTCAGCTCATGCTTTGAGTGAGGGCTCGTGCATGCATGCGGTAGAGAGCGAGCAGGGAGACAGGGAGGCGTGATTGGTTCATCAGATTGGTACCTCGTGGCAGACATTGGTTGAAGTTTTTACAGGCTTACAACTGCTACAGATGACTGATTTTCTTTGTCCCTTTTTCAGAGCACATGAGTTATTAATTTCTGTCAGGACCTAAAGACAATTTCAACCAAAATCTTAAAAAGGGTATCTGGAGAAAATTACCAACCCTGCCTTTAAGGACCGCTGTCGATGTCGTGCTTTGCCTCTGGTCACTTCCTGTCAGCTCCTCTGGTCACTTCCTGTCAGCACCTGTGTGTCCAATCAGATTTACGTAAAGCTTTTTGCTTCCTGATGTTGTTTCCTCCTCTCTAGATCCTTGCTTGTGTTGTTCTAAATCTGGTCGCTTTAGATAAAAGCGTCTGATAAGTGAATTGTAGAATAGAACTGAAAGTATATTTCATGTAGACAACAAAAAGGCTGTATAACTGTGAACTCTTACTTAAGTCTCTCCTAATTAAAATGTTGTTAAAGTTGCACATATACGTGGCTTCTTCTGTCGGTTGTAAACTACGAAGCTGCTGGTGACACAACCTGTCAGGTAGCCTGAGGTCTTGTCATTTCCTGTTTTATTTTGTCCCTGTCTTTCAGACCCTGCTCCCTGTGTTCCCCCCCCCCCCCCTCGATTGTGCTCACCTGTGTCTCGTTACTCCCTGATTGTCTGAGTATTTAATCCCTGTGTGTCCTCCCTCTTGCCTCGTTCCAGCCTTTTCTTCTCGTGAGTCTTTTAAAGTTTTTTGATCGTTGCTTCCCTTCTTGTTTTTGCCTTTTGCCTGCAACTTTTTGATTTGTTTGCACGGCTGGCTGCTTACATGTGTACCGACCTGGGCTGTTTATTAGAACTCTGCTTTTTACTGAACTCTGCCTCGTGTGAGTCTGCTTGTTTGGGTCCATGTTTCTCTTTGGTTCTGTTAGCTGGTCACAAACAGCTGAGTCCAGAGCAGGAATAACTGCATCTATGTGATCATCCATTTTCCCAAACATATAGTTTTGTATTGTTGAATTTTTTGAGGACGTTTTGAGAAGCTGGTAGAATTGATAAGTTAGCAACCTCCATGTACCTGCACCATATCAACAAACAACTTGACTAAGAGCTACCAAATACACTCACTATTTAAACACTAGAGTTCAAAGGTTAATTTATGTCAGATGTAATTATTAGACTTTTAAAGAACAGCTGTGAGACGAGGGGGTGTATTTTAAGTCCATGTCTTCAGATATTCCATGACGGTGTGCTGCAGACGAGCTCCAGTGGAACATCTGTCCTCTCTGGTTTTTTTTGTCGTCTTTGGTTTTTGTGACGCTGCGTCTCCATCAGACATGATTTCAGAGTCCTCTCGCTCCGGCTCAGCGAAGAGGTGGAGCTAATGATTCAGGAAAACAAAGTCATGTGTTGGAAAATATATCAGGGTTTTTTCCCCCAAATAACCAGCACCAGAGGCATCAATATAGGAGTGAATGCCATTAGCCAACTATGGGTGCTCGGCTTTACGAGGCTTTGTGGTTTGGAGGAAATGGAGCTCTGAGAAGTCATATTTAGCGAGCAGCTGGAGGGCTTTGTTACGTGCAGTAAGGTTGCTTAGTGTTTCGCACGCCTCCACACACTCACACTATCAATGCATTAAAATGTACCCAATACATCAAAAACCACATATACAAGGAAGACGCCGACCTAGCGAACACACACTCCTCTGCCGAGTCAGCACGGCCCACTATTTTCACAGGCTGGGCCCTCGCTCTTTGTCTGCACCCCAATATAGCTCACATGTCTCCGGCTTTTGATGTCTGACGCTTTTACCATTTGGCGAACGCCAACATTAGTGTTATTAAAACAAAATTGTGCAGTGATTTACAGGCTATGCTGCAGACGCATGGGCGTGAGATAGCAGGAGGGTTATTACTGTAAGCAGGCCGTCATCTCCTGTATGAGCTGTCGGCAGAGAGAGAGAGAGTGCCAGAAAATGTCTACGGCTTTGTGGAAATGTCTGCGTGGTCAGCCGTGCATGGGCATTTAATTAAATTACACATCCATTAATGAATCATCAAAAGACGTTTAACTTCAATTAGAAAATCATCAGTCCGTTCAGGCGGATACTATGTCACTCAAGCAGGTCTGACTTCAAATGTCCTCCCTCTCGACTTGCAGTCTAAGCCCCTGCAGACGTCATTTGTGTCCTGCATCTCAGAGTCTCAGAATCTCAGGTCTCTAAATTGTAATTGGACAATAGCTCATGAAATCTGTGATTTTATTTTGACAAATGCATGGCTCTGTTTTCATCAGTTTTTAAGCTCACAGCTTAGAAAAGAGTGGTCACTGAAACAGACACCAGAACATTTAAAACCCAGAAAATCTGGTCCATTACCTTTAGATCTGCAGTCATATGCAGATATCTGTAAATGGAGATCAATGACTTGTTCAAACTTCAGAAGTTTTATCGGTGTGCTGAACAAACAGCCACATTTTACACTCTGACTTTATCCAGAGTTTCTCCGGACAGCCCCCCTAGTATTGTTTCTGTGTGAAATCCGAGTGAGCTGATGTGAGAACGCAGCAGGATATAATCAGGAGAATTAAGTGGGAAGGTTTGGTGACGTTTATTCCCTGTGATCGGTGCACAGCCATAGAGGGTCTGCACGCAACCTTTACAGTCTCTGTGCACGTAATTAAACTGCTGCATTTCAGGAGCAGTCCTCCTGAAATTCTCTTGAAATTTTCAGGATAGCAGACCTTCAGGCAGAGGGATGCTAAAGAATCATGCTACCCTTCCCGTCAGTCACAGAATGATTAAGTCATTTTTAGGATCAGTTTGCCACTTAAGAAAGCCTGCAGCGTGCACAGACTTGGAAAGTTGCCTCAAAGGAGATATTTGGATTGGACTCAGTTTGTGTTTCCTCTGTTAACACCAAATGTAGAAAACGTTTATAAAGGTCTTCAATCTGAGCTTCAACTCGTTCACTATCACAGTGACCCCTCTGACCTTTACATTTCCATTTAGAACCATTCTGGACATCTTATATTTCACCTGGAAAAGTGATTTATGCAAGAAACTGCTCAACATAACTGAACATCTTTGACACAATGAAAAAGCTCTGTTAGCTCAAATTCTGTCTTTGGAACCTATTTTAATCTCCTGTCTCCTGAATAATGGCACGAGAAAGTCTGAATTTCTGCTAATGATTAAAAAAGGACTATTTTCAAATTTCCATCTCCCCGTTGTGTGCTTTGGGTTTGTTGTGTGGTTATGTGGACTGGAACGAGCCGACCACCACTGAGGTACCCCTGAGCAAGTAACTAAACCTTGGACTGTTCCCGTGGAGCCGTTCAGTGGCCAGCAGATCAGGCTGTGGTTGTACTGGGCAGTTTCCAGGTGTGAATGTGTAACTGTGCCTACAGTGTGTGTGTTTGTGGCATTTCACTGGGGTCAGTAAATAATGGGTGTTTCCATTTGCAGCTAACATTCATCAACCCAAATCTTATAATAAGGCTTATCATTATATTGCTTGTCATAAACAAAGTCATCATCATGTTAAGAAATACCCGGTGGTCAGAAGTTACTGCTGGAACATCAGACAAACCAGCTCGCCAGCTGAGTCTCTCAAACACTGAGCCAACAGACGGCCTTCCCTGCGGAAACCAGAAATATGTCTCAATCCGAGCCATGATTTCAGGAAGACTTGAGAATGTTTTTAGGAAGTTCATGATAACAAAATAAAAATCAGTGCGCCAGTCTGTTTATCTTAGTAACTAATTTGAACTGATCATTTCCGCTGCAGAGGGATCACTGCAGTTGTCTAATAAACTCAGAAATACCAGCAACAAACCCGTTATTAATCAGAATTTTATGACCCCATTTGCCAAATCCAGAATTTTACAACTGCAATCCATGCATCAGGATGATCCCCGAACTGTGGCAGAACAAGACGGCACGTGAACGTGTGTGCAGGGGAACACGTGTCAGCCTTCACTTCAAACTGAATAAATCATGAGTCCTCCTCTCTGTCTTCCAAAACCAAATGCTCGAGTCAGAGTCCAAGTCCAAGTCTGAGGCATCAGTGCACGAGTCGAGTCACAAGTCCTGAAAATCATCGCTGAAGTGGACTCCAAAAAGTCAGCAAACACATTTAGGTTCTGAGTCGTAAAAAATCTGTAGATATGATGCACAAAGACTTGCAAGACTCCCAAAGATATACTGATGATGAAGAGCAAGGCCGGGCATAAATAAGTATAACTTAGGGAGCCATAGTGTTGCGAGGTTTTGTGCATCATATCAAGTTGGAGTCGAATCTGAGTCCTGGACTCGAGTCTGAGTCCTGGACTCGAGTCTGAGTCCTGGACTCGAGTACTGGTTAATGCATTTATCACACACTGTGGGGGGGGGGGGTGGGGGGGTTTATAACTCACCTGTTTGGGTTTTATGAAGGAAACGAGTTATACATAATCAGGAATGCGACTGATCGAACTGCGAGTGGCCTCGTTGTGGCGGTTTGTCAGGAGGCTCCACCTCTTTGCCTGTCGATAAAGTCAGCATTTCCAATATGGCAACCGCCGTGGATGGTCTTCCAAAACAGCCTTTCAGAAACCAATGGTTGGCATGACTCAGACTTTGTCTAAGTTGAAGTACAGTCTTTGGTTTACACCCCTGACAAAATGTTCTGTGTGTCTTGTGAATAAATACAAATTAGATAAATTCATCACTAAGTCTTAACTCTTGATAATTCTCAAATCAGTCTCTTTCTCAAACTCTGAAACATATTCCATCCTCCATTTGTAGCACTCATTCACCATTTCCAAACTCTCCTTCGAGGATCGTTAAAGTCTAATCGAATATTTTCATTTCATTTATTTTGATCTAAGCCTATAAATTTCCATTGCTTGGACTAAAATTCTTCAGCATTTCAGGGTCCTAATCACTGGTTAGCCCACAGATTTCATCATAAAACGTCAGATTACACCCAGAGGAAAAAGGGAATATTAATACATTTGGAAACAGGAAAGCCTGTGGTTGAACTTACACTAATAGACACAGACAAAACAGACTCATGAAGACACACACACAGATGGATGCATCCATGCAACCACAGGCAAGCATGTGCGCAGTAACTCCCGCACACACATGCACATCGAGGGAATCCCCGTCCGAGTCATTCAGCGTCAATCCTCAGTGTTATCCCTGGATAAAACTGCTCTAATGGATCAAGTGGCTTTCATTTAGATGTGGTCACACCTGGACGGATTCAGAAGTAACACTGATCCTCATGGGAAGTCCTGAACCTGGATGCCCTCGATGAACTTCACCAAAGCGCTCAGTGGTGTTAACAGCCTATGAAGCGGGACACAGTATTCTGTAGATGTTCTCAGCAGGAGTTAAGTACCTTGTTAACATTCGACTGTGTCCTTACTGTCAGTCAGTACAGCAGTGACGGCAGGGGGATGACTCAGACAAAGGGGTTGTGCCAGGACAATGTCAACATGTGAGACCTAAATCAGCAGAGGCTCCCAGACTTCCCAAACCACCAGCAACAACAAGCAACACACCCAGAACTGAGCCGAGCTGGAATGTCATTCATATGGCCCTGATTTCGTCTCTCTTTGTGCTCCTCTGGGAGTTTTTCCGTCCCATGTCGAGGAGAATGATCGGCTGCTTGGATGTTTGCTTGGCTGAGTGACTTGGTGACCCAAAGATTTGTTGAACTACTGATTGGCTGGTTCGCCTGTCTCTAGGTCAGGGTTGATTGGAATTTGGACAAGTCAGTGTATAATATAATATTCATACGTATGTTTTACCAGTGTATAAACAACACTTTTTCTGCTTTTGTCACTTCAGAATAAGCTCAAAGGCTGTCCCATTTCAAGGGCTCCTTCAAATGCATCCTCCTTCCCAAGGCCGACGAAGTCCATTTGGTGCTCCCTTGTGGACCAATATATCCCAAGTTTCATTGTGCAACAACTCAAACGAGCTGCTGGACCCTGAAACTGCCGAGCAATCCAATTTTAATTGTAAATAATTGGTTTCTACTCAGAAGAATAGCTACCAATACTTTTGTAATAAAACATTAATGGCCCTACTAGTTCCAGTGCAGCTGTTTAGGTTTGCAGGCGACAGGAGCGGTGATGGTGACTCAAACTGGGAATTCTCTGTAGACCAGACCATCACATGTCAGATCAGCCTGAGAGGTCTACGCAGACTGGGTCCTTAAAAGGACGCCCCCCCTAAAATGAGACACAACTTTTGTGTGTGCTACGTGGCATTATCATGTTTCAATAATAGCCCAGAACAGACCAATCAAAACTCCTAAATCTTCAGCCTTGGCTTTTTAGTCTTCTGTCGTTGCTGTAAACCCAACTGGCTCCACTGACGTCGAATTCTTCCAATGCTCCCGATGTCCCGAGACAAACTAAAGCCAAATAAACTTAGTAATGCTTTGCAGAAAAGGAGGAGAAACCTATGCATGCAAATACGATTTAAAGGTCACATATGATGCAAAATGCACTTCACCATGAACACTAATATGTGTCCCTAGCCCGTCTACAAACCCCCCAATCATGAAAAAAGTCCATCCTCTGGAGTGGACTTTTGGCAAGTAACTTGACAGACATGTTTTGGTGACCTCTGAGACTTATTTAAACTAACTAACGATTACAGTAGCATAATGTTCTGATCATGTAAATAACCCCCCATCTAAACTATTAATTAACTGGTAGATTAAAGTCCCTGAAGGCGACTACTGACAGCTATTAGGAAGCAAAACTTAGCTTACGAAATAGCCTCTCAAGGCTAGCAAAATGTTGCAGCCTCTGTCATAATTATTTGATGCCAAACCGTTAAAATCTTCTTTCCACTAAACTGGTTCCTCAGACGCTGCACAGTCACATTTTTGTTCAGCAGTTGTTTGGCTCGAGAGTCTGGTGTGTGTCAGTTGTTTTGGTTGATAAGAGGCTCATTAGCTGGCGGGTTGTTGGTTTGACTCGCTGTCTGATTGATGGCTCCCGGGTTGTTTAGAAACATTCATGGCTAAACTTCCCATAATACCTGCATTGTCTAACAGATATTGGCGAGGGTATAACCGCTGGTTATGATGTAGAGTTTAGTAGTTACATGTTTCATGCTCCATTAAGGATTGTATCTGAGAGAATGGATGATAGCTTGAAGCCAAATGTAATCTCCAATCTCAGTCTACTGTACATCCAGGAGCAAAACATGTCGCTGTAGTTGTAGACGATGCACAAAAGTGTTACCACAGGCCATAAGCAATTCACCAAGATGTTTCACTTTCCATAAGTCGAATGAGAAAACTTCCCCCTCACACTCAAATGGAAATATCAAGGTTGGCGATCTTTCTGATTCTTTGTCAAACTAGGCCGATGTTGGCTGCAGAGCGTTGCGTCAGATTAGATCTCTATCTAAATGCAAAAGCATTTGAAGCAGCATTTTTTTTTAATGGCCTTGATACGACCACACAGCACATCCTAACCACCAAGTCACGGCAGCATTAGCAGGAACGCCATCAGGGCATCCTGTCTCTGTATCCGTCAGGCCCCCAAGGCGTTAAATCTCTTATCTCATTTCATTGAAAGTGCTCCTGCTGGTTTCCCCCTGTGCAGCGCTGTGAACGCCCAGCCTGTCTGCGAATATTTCGACTGTCAGCTGTTTGGGCTCATCAGGAGACCACCACTCTTGTTACACTGCGGATAATGAAAAGAGACAGTCAGCCAAAGATCTGTCAGGCAGTGAAGGCCTTTCCTTACGAAAACAGTCTGAATGTAAAGACACTGCTGGACAGAACCATTTTTATAGGTTGAATGCTGAGAGCAGTCAGAGAGAAAGCTTGATGTTTAAAACTTGTGAGTGGCACCTTTAGCATAGATTATCATTCTCTAGAAGACACAGGGAGCACGACAGGTTAATCTGGTTTATGAAGTGAAAGTTGAGAATTGAGCTGGAACAAGTTAAAAAAACAACGAGACATAAAAAGACAAAGACTCTTACGCAGACTAAACAAGCCGAGGATCACTGCTTTAATCTAGGCTAACGTTCAGTTTCACAGGATCATAAATTGCTTAAAGGAAACATTAATTTGTCTTTATGTTTATGAGCAAACAAACAAAACATTCGTAGAAAGTGGAAGTGATTAAAAAAAAGATTGTGTCGCCATTATTACACGATCCCTTAGAGAACAACCCACACGATTAAACGTGGAAATAAAACCAGAACAAGGCAAATTTAAATCAATAAATGCAGCAATATAAGGTGCATGGCAGGACAGAGGATAGTCAGAAATCAGGGAGAGAGAGGGGTGGGGGGGGATGACATGCAGGAAAGAATCCACAAATCAGGTTTGAACCCGGGCCGGCTGCTTTGAGGACGACAGCCTCTGTACATGGAGCGTGCAAATTAACCGCTATAGAGCCATGGACGCCCCTGGGTGAAAGATTTTTTAACCAACAATTCCATCCTGTAGACATGAGAAATGTAATGGCTGCTAACAGAACAAGACCACATGGACATAATTCAAGCAGTAATCATGAGGAATCGTCATCAGTGGAGCTCGGAGCTGCTGACACAGACAGAAAAGTCTCACCGTGCTCGACACTGTTTGGTCGTTACTACTGGTTGTGTTCCTGGAAAGTCCCTCATCTTGTAAGCTGAAACCATTAGTTTATATACAGATGATATCCATTTACTTCTCTGGTTAGTGAAGATGACTTCTCTGTTTCTTTTTTTAAGAGGGGGGTGAATTCTCATCAGATATAAATCAGCTGGAGCAGCAGAACATGTCTTCGTTTTTTAGCCTGTTACTTTCTGCTGACTGCCTTTTTGATTGCCTTCATCAGTTTCACCTGTGTCTGATCACCCTCTCTATTTAGTCTCTGTCTTCCTCCCCTTCTGTGTCACAAGGTTAAAATAAAAAGGAACTGGACCCAAGTGCAGACTAAACACAAATTATTTATTGTAACAAAGGGGCCAAAACAAAGGCTTACTTCTTCAGGGAATCCAAAACTCAAATGTGCAACATTAAATCCATACACGGAGAAACGAGACACTCAGATGTAGCACAGGAACACAGGTAGGTTGGTGCAAGTGTCTAACGACTTCCAGGCAAGACTTTTTTTTCCTGTGCGGCATTAATGTCATCATTTCATGGTCTGTGACATCCTGGAGTGGCGCCCGTTCATCTGATGAGGCGGCAGGACACGACTTCAAAAAAGGACAACGTGGAAATTGCAGACGAAGCAACAGCGTCCGACGCTACGATGACAGTTTTTGCCTTTCTATTAATGCTTGGACGTATTGAAAAGTATAAAGAAGCGTCATTATGTGCATGGCGATCGAACCCCGTTGTGAGACGTGAGCCTCATCACCCCCTTCCCAATCACTGGCGGAGAATTTTCCTGAATATCACCTGCTGCATTCTCACATCAGCTCACCTCCACTTCACACAAACGTTTCACCGGCAGGCAGGCTGGAAACATTGTCGGTAAACTCATAGTGAAAATCAACCATTTGTGTTCATCATGCAGCTCAACGCGAACATTTCAGAACCTCTTCACGAGTTTTATGTATGTGTGAAAGTACAAAAAAAGAGTTGACCACGTCTGTGCCGTTCTCTCAGCTGTTCCAGGAGCACAGAGTAAAAAAAAAAGCAGCAGAACTGAAGGGTTGGTGGTCAGAAACGAAGGCTTCCGTGATTTGGACTAAGTTGTAAAGTTGTTTGTTTGGCGCTTTAGCTTGGCAGACCCAGTTCACTTCCTGTGACATGACAAACATCCTGTCACAGAGCGGCTGTCATCCATTTGCAGGAGCCAGGCTTTACAACCCACACTCGTCCCTGAGCGGCACATCATTCCAGTCTGTCACAAACAATGGAATAATGCTCTGCCCGCTGTGAAAAGTAAACAGCCATTGCCTAAAGTTGACAAATGCAGACTGTCATTTTTATTACCATATGTTTCCCTTTGTCTTGTTTCATATCGTTATCTGATTACACTCACTATCACGAAGTGCATTCTTCAGCGTTAGAACAAAGCCTGTGGTTGATTGTAGGTGATTAGATGCAGCAGTTAAAATCGTCTGGAACGATAAACTCGATCTCGGCTGCATGATGCAATATCATCTCCATCTTTTCTTATGCAAGCCTTTGTCATTATGTTTCTCTTCGTCTTCTTTCTCTTCCCAAACTGCATTTCATCACCGAGTCTTTCACTCTGTTCACGCTTTGACCCTGGATGACTTAAGTGTTTGGGAGACAGTGCAGACAAACAAATGGCTCTAACTCTGCAGTGAGAGCTTTCATGGCATTCGTACACAGAGCAAGATGTTCAAAAAGGAGCAAACACAACAACATGCACACTCACACACACAGACTTATACAACAGGACGCACACACAGAGAGCTATAAAAACTTCCACCCACAGAGTTATTGACATGAGATTGTGCACCTCTGCCAAACATCCTTTTACCAGAATCCTCTCGACCTTGGAGTGGGATCAAAATCAGCGTACTTTTTGAGGATCTGACCAGAAGCAAGACCACAGCCATGAGTTATAGGCGATGTATGTGCCGGCCATGCATCACCTGAGAAGACCCTGTTTGTTCGTAGCTAATCCTTCCATTGATTGGAAACAAACATGTCATGTAGGGCCGTTTCCCTGCAGCCGAGCTCCTTGTTTGTCTGCAGCTAACCGCAGCAGCGGTAGCAGATTAGAGAGAGAGAAGAATCCAGGAATCAACAAGCGTCTGTCTGTGCGGTGGGGTGTGCTGGGGTTAAAGTCAGTCTGGGAGACGATCGCACACTTTGATATACACAGGATTACATGAACGCATAGACACCCAACTACCGACACAAACAGCTGTTTGGAATTAACACAACCAGGGTGATGAACTCGTTGACAGCGCCACGAATCATGCAACATTTACAGACAACCGAGGACGTGGGAAAACACATGATATTCATAGAATTCTTGTAATCTTTCTTTGATGTTTGCGTGTGCGGAGACCATACTCATACTAACAGGTATCCGTTTCCCCTAATCCGCCCCGAGGGGTATTCTCCAAATTTGCAATATCAACAAAATCAGGGCAGTTTACAGGAAGAATTAAATCTCAGCAGGGAGCGTGGTTAGAAGCTCAATCAACCTCAATCAGTGTTTCTTCCAACACGAGAGCTTTCAGAAACCCCTGAGTGTAAAGTCAGCTCAAGCTAAACACTTATCTCTACGGCGCTCCGATCGTCGTCTTTCTATGGATGGACTGAAGTTATACAAGTCAAATATTTGGACAGGACCAAAGGAAAACTAGAGTGATACTTCAGAAAGACACATTAACTGTGTGACAAGTGGAACATGAAGAGGATGACAAAGAGCGTGTTTAGATTGGGGGAAATGAGATTGAACTGTTCAGACCAAAAACCTGCCAGAGTTAGATACGTTTACAATTCTTCAAAACATTGAGACAGGTTTTTGACGAGGAAGCTGGTCAAGAATAGAACATGTTCGCTTTTTGACGGACACTTTTTTATACATACAAGCTCTTCATGTTCGAGAGCTTGATCTGGAAAAAACTGGCGAGCTGCAGAAATGTCTTCAATCTAAACACTGCTGCGTGTTATTTAAAGACTCAGAGATATACAGTTTCATGACTGTGCTGCTGTTTATGTTCAAATACAGTGGGGAACTTTTGACTGCCCACGAGCCAAGGTTGACTCATATTATATTTGACATAGTTAGCAAGCAGGTCATATTTCATACCAATTATTATAAATTAATAAATACAGAAAAAAAGCACTTATATACCTCCTTAAAGGAGCAGTATGTAACTCTGACCCCTAGTGTTTTAAATGGGTACTGCAGTCCAAATCCTAAACATTGGAGAGAGCTGTCTCCCCCGCCCCTCCTCTCTAGAGTGGATGCTCACGCAGGTCACCATGTGGTGGACACTGAAGCTTCAGTGTTTAGCCAGCTCTGCATCGGTCTGTAAACCTTTCTGCGTTCTAACCTCTCTCCATTTTTCAAAAGCATCTCCAATATTGATCCTAGTTTGAGCACGTTTCTGCTCGTGGAGCTTATTAGAAACATGCAGAGGCTTTTTAGGTCGGGTACAATCACTTCTATCTGAACCAGTTCTCTTGCCCGCTTCCATCACTGCAACACCTGTTGGTTTGACCTGATAACTGCTCTCATATCTGGCAAACCGAGGGGCGTCCAAAACGGCCGTGTGGGGGTGCCTTAAAACCGCCTACCTTCTCTGGTCCAAACAAATCCAGACCATTCAGGACCAGAATCTAAAGTTAGAAGGAGGACATACTGGCTGCTGCATTGTTGTCAGAGAAGCCAGCACTTCAACATAGCATGTTTCCTTAATGTCTGATCATAGAGTAAGGTCACTTTATAATTTCACTCACTACAGATCTTACAGACTGACCCTTTAAAGTCCATGCAAAGTAATAATTCTACCTGGGTCAGGTAGAATCATGATTTGTCTATTTTACTTGTGAGATGTGCTGTAAGTTTAAAAATGAATTATGAGTATTTCTACTATCAGTGATTTTTTTTAATCAGCTCTAGAGACTAAGTTCAAAACTCAAACAGGCCAAGTTGACCAATCACAGCTCTAAGATTTCCAACCTCTGTATCTGCTGTGCATCAGTAGGATGGGGGGGGGGGGGGCTTGAAAATATCTATCACTGCCAATGGGGGGCCCGGCAGAACAAGTTTGGGAACCACTGGGTCACAGTGACAATGTCTGAGAGATTCCACACGTAAATCATAGTTCAGTCGGTGGTTTGGGGACTATTTTCATCTGTTAAACATGGAGAAAGTTTCCTGTAAAGATTTTAGTTTGGGCTAGGGGGACAAACTCGGACATGACGACGAATAAAATATGAAGATTTTTGTTACACTTTGTAAGTAATAAAATCATCTTGAGAAAAGATTCTCTAAAGTGGGGCACAAAAGACTTTGGAGAACACCCCTGAACATTTCCAAATGATTGCTCGGTGTGTCTGAAAAGCCAAACTGATGGGTGTAATTTAATTTTCCATATTTTATACGGGGCATGTCCTGACGATTGTTGAAGAGTATCGTTCACATGTCAGCGTCCACGCAGATTCATTCGTTTAATTTCAAACAAACTACATTTAAAGTTTGACAACCTTAAACAGATTAATGCTGAAGCGCTCTTTTGTGTTTCCTTGAGACCTGAAACACTTCTCGAATCCCACACTCTGGTTTGATTCTGATCCAGTAAGTGTACGTTTCACCGCCAGCCAGAAGTAGGCAGTAGCTTTACTGTAAACACAATTATGCTAACTGTGGCAAGATCCAGTGACCACATGAAGGGAGATAGCCTCTCACGCAAAACACTCGCTCAGGCACTCTCACACAGCGCACTTACTCACTCACTTACACACTCATAAACTGAAGCATGGCGTGCATCCATCAGCACCTGCAATCACACGGTACGGACCCACCGGCTGCTCATATGGACACACACACACACGCACACGCACACACGGGCACACACACACACACGCACACCTACACACCATAAACAACTTCCTCTGCGGTTGATTTGATTAGAAAGCACCCTGTGTGAGTATATAACAAGGGGGTCGGCCCCCTCATTGCACACATGCGCACACACCCACACACACACACACCCACTGGAACCACAACAGATGATTGAGGATTTACAAACCAAACACTCCACAGGAGGCCGCACTCATGGTGTCCAGTGTATATCTGCAGGAACACTCATTCACAAACACACACACTCAGAACATTAAAAAAATGTTTAGACAGTTAGCTGCAGCACGCAAAAGGTGAGTCACACATGCATTCAAATGCTGAACAAACACACACACACACAAACAAACACATGCACACACACACACACACAATGCCCAGTGTCTCACCTCAGGCAAGCGTCTGTTTGGTCAATAGTGTCATTTACAGAATAACACATCATTCTTTCCACTGTGGGAGTGGGCTGGGCTCTCTTTGGTTTCAGAGTCACTGTACTCGCTCTAGCCAACACACACACACACACACACACACACACACACACACACACACACACACACACACACACACACACACACACACACACCATATTCAGCTGTTCACACACCCTTGCATGCATCACACAACTGTTATTCCTCTTAACTATGAATTTAAGGGAATCCTTAGGCGGCGTGTTCCAGCGACATTAACACTCTTCCTCGCTTCAGTGACTGCAGGCAGGGACACTGACAGATTTATCTCGATCTCAATGACTTTAAACAACGTGCAGATTAATAATGCCAGGAGGGGAAAAGTTCAAATGACCCCGGTTATGGTGTGTGTCACTGCCTTTGGTTAGGCTCCTCGTCTCGGCACGTTGACGCTGACCAGACGTTGATGCAGATTGCCTGGATGTTTATTGAACATCGTTTGCGAGCTTGACATTTCCCACAGAGCAGGGCGCATTCGTTTTATTATTCACCACAAAGTCAAGTGAAAGGCTGCGTTCAATCAAACAAACCGCCCTGAGGATTCTCTGTTTCCCCTCGCTCGTAAGAGAGAGCCACTTGAGCTGGAATGCAGCTGCAGACGTCACAGCTCTCCAAGGTGACTCCACTGGGTGCCAAGAAAAGCTGCAGATGCTCTATGTTTGTGCCTCAGGTTGACTGTCAGTTTGGGGCGCTTTTCAGGACTGAGATGTTGAAATTCTGTGGAATTTATGCAACATAGAGCGATAACAATCTGTGTCAGAGTTAACGGAAAGGCATTGTTTGAAAGTGAAACTCAACACCTGGCGGCTTCGGTTTAGAAAAGGTCACAAGGCTGAGAACACCCACGGATACACAATCAGTGTCCTAGCATTTCCTCCCCTGCTTCCTGTGTCAGATGTGGGCCCTTAAGATGTGGCTTTGACACTGAAGAAAAAGAGGTTGCAAAGATCATTTCCAGGGAAAGAGTTACTGTGAATTCAAGGGACATAAAATATTCAGAAACTTCATGGAAATGTTCAACAGTGTTGTTCAAAGTGGAGGACCCTAACCAAAGAGTTTGTGACACCCACTCCAGAGGCGATCGCGCCCTCTCTAGTCGATGCTTGTGTTTCAACAGGACATGCTGCGGTCCGTGTCTGGCGCAGAAGGCGCTACTCCACTTGAAATACACGTCAAGTCAATCAATCAATCTTTATTTGTTAAGCGCCAATTCATTCAGTGTTATCTCAAGACACTTTACAAAAGAGCAGGTAAAATACCTGACTTATTGCTATATTATAAAGACCATCATGAGCACTTCAGCAACATTTATCTAAAGTTACAGTGGAGAGGAAAAACTTCCTTTTAACAGGCAGAAATCTTGGGCTAATCCAGGGTCATGACGAACAGCCATCTACAGAAACTGAGCTGGGCTTGAAAAATGGGAGAGGGGGAGATGGGATAAGATACAGGAAGAAGGATAGGGAACAAGGGGGAGGGAGTGGCTGGTCATTCAGGCAGGCCGTCAAGCAACGATCCAGAGGAACCTAAGAGAGCTCAGGAGCTCCCAGGAAAAGATGTGGTGAGTAACTGAGATTTACAGATAGCGACATGCATAAATATGATATGAATGCACAGAGAGAGAGAGAGAGAGAGAGAGAGAGAGGGAGGGAGAGGGAGAGGGAGAGGGAGATAAGAGCTCAAGGGGCCAGTTCCCCCGGTAGTCTAAGCCTATAGCAGCATAACTAGGAGCTGGTCTACACCTGCGCCAGCTATGAGTCTTTTTTCAACTTGTGTTCTGCAACACGCGTCAATCTGAACAGTAATAACACGGACAGGAAGACAGACACAGAGACAGACGCGTAGAGTATCAAGTCAATTTCAAAATAAAACTCCATGTACAGACTCTTGATCGTATCACAAAGTATCATGTTGTTTGCATGTTGTTCTCTTAATGTCCGCGTGATGTTATGGTGGTCCTGTGCGCCATGCTTCAGAACTGGATCCAATAGGGTCAGGGCGCGCCCCTTAGGAAGGAGCAAAACCAGAACCGGAAATAGAAAGCGGTGCACACTGATCCTGGGGATCCTGTGGGGAAGAAAGCTTGAAATCTTGTGGTCGACAGCAGGTGCTTCTGGGAAACTTTCACCTGAAGTCCATCTTCAAGTGGACGGGACACTCAGGGAGGTTAAAACCAAAATGTGGTACTTGAACACAAACAGCAAAAGCTTCGTATTTAACAGCCACATCAAATATTACTGACCAAAGTCTGAGTTGTGTTCAGGCCTGGTCATCGTCAGATACATAGAAAGTAAAAAACGACTGTTTGCAGGACACACAAGTGAAATAGCAGATGTGGTTTTGCTGTCCATTGCCACCATTAGTTCAAAGCAATAATCACACAGAAAGGAATTCATTATTAAAGAGTCAAAGAGGATAATCCTGAACTGACAGTTGCCTCAGCCGACCAGAATGCAAAAGAACCACAAAACACTTGAAATCAAGAGTCCGGATCTCTCACGTAGCTGTCAGCGCCGCTATTTCTCATTCTGAGTGCTGCAAGTTTCCATCTGGAGTCCTCAACTTGTTGAAAGTCTCTCTTGGAAACAGAGAAAATCATCAAGTGAAGAAGAAGTGGAGAGTTGAGAACTGGTCGCTTCAAAAGAGTAAATAAGAAAAGACTTGACGGCCTAACATTTCCTGGATTGCAACAAACTCCCAGCTAGATTGTATCTGACAATCGAAGCAGTACCAAAGGTTGATCGTCCCTCAAGATAAGTTTGACAATCAGGAAGAATCTTGCAAGACATTTTTCAAACTGTTTGAAATCTGTCTTTGCACGAGTCCCTGGTCCAAGAGTCATGTTTAATTTATCTGCTCTCACAAACTGGCCATGCTCTGCAAAACTAACTGGATAATGACTCCAAAACCCAATGATTGCAAATCAAGTCGCTGAGTCAAAATCTATTTCTTAACCGAGGCAATGTCAAACCTTACGCAAGTGCGTGTCACAGCTCTGCATGTCCACAGGCAGCCGACTGGTACCCACATAGTTGGCTTTTCAGGACAAGCTAAATCCTCATGATTTGATTTGTCTTTCCAATAATTGCAACAATTACACAGCATTAGTGAAGCCTGTCCACCCATTTCAGGTCATGGCTGATTTTTCATGGAGCTGCAGACAGAGCTGGGGGAGAACGGAGCGTCTACTGTAGGAAATGACGACGAGTGAGGAGAGGTGTTGCGTCTCAAACCACAGACAGATTTGGAGGATCTTGGACGGACAATATTCTGGTAAGAAGACTCCCTGATAGAGGAGCGAAAGGCCAGGAAACACTCGCTCATACACTCGTCATGTGTCTGCTTGAGCGTGTGTGTGTGTGAGTGTGAATATGTATGCTGTGTGTGTGTGTGTGTGTGTGTGTGTGTGTGTGTGTGTGTGTGTGTGTGTGTGTGTGTGTGTGTGTGTGTGTGTGTGTGTGTGTGTGTGTGTGTGTGTGTGTGTGTGTGCTGTGGGCTTGGCAGTGTGGTTTTCTGCACAGATCTCACTTCTGAGAACAACATCAGTCATTAATCTCCTTAGAGGATTGCTTTTCCCTTTGTGTTTTTATTGCATTTGACTATTTATAGATTGTTTTTCTGGTGCCCACACGGAAAAATAACCAACATGAGAGTGGTATGTGCAACAAAATAAGAGTAACCCCAGGTAACTACATTCCTCAGCTCGTCTTTTCCAAGGTGTGGTCCCCACGTCGCTGATTCATCAACCACAGGTTTAATGGAAACAGGACAGAAATAGATAGTGGTGGTTGCATTATTGATCCTCCTAATCAGGGTTTTTAACACTTTGGGTCCCCACCTAGAGGTCATGAGCAGGTTCACCTGATCTTTTATATTGTTTTGACTGCTTTTTATTTTGTGTGGTTTAACATATTGTTTTATGGATTGTTTGCAGGAATCCTTGAGATTTCATAGTCGGTGCCTTGAACCATCTCCAGGCAAACAGTTGTGTTTCATGGAGAAACAATGAGTGAACATTGTGTGGTTGACGGTTAAACAAAAAGGAAATCGTTGGAACAGTTTCAAAGCTAAGACTAAAGTAGACTCAACAGATGCAGATTTGTCAGGGCCACACCTTTATGTTTCCCCTGCTGTGTTCGTTGTGCCCTCCTGTCTGTAGCTGTGTCCCAATTCACGGGGTGCATCCCTCACAGGCCGCTGATTATGTCGCCAAAGTGCGTCGAAGGCTGTTTGATTTGGAAGACTCCTCCAAATGCAGCCGACAAATGCATTCCTCTTAGGCAACGAAGGATCCATCCGGTGCATCCTGTGTGGCCCAACATATCCTGAGATTTATTGCGTGTGAATTCAAATGAGCTGGCGGACTCTCAAGTGGCCAAGAAATCACTTTTCAAAATGTAAGCAATTGTTTTAAATTTAACTGATAGATAGCAATAATGATGTTAAACTCCAAATTAGTTTTCAAATGATAGTGTGGTGCAAATGTTGATGTTGCTTGGCAACCACAGTGGCGCCTTGTAGAGGAAAGGGTAGGGCGGTAACAGCTGGTGACATAGACAGGAAATCATCCGCAGACCAGACCGTCTCTTTTCAGATCGGCCTGAGCGGTCTCAACAGGCCAGGAAGGCTTGGTCCTTTGTAGGATGCTACCCCTGGATTTGAACACAGCTTGTGCGTGTGTGTGTGTGTGTGTGCGTGTGCGTGCGTGTGTGTGTGCGTGCGTGCATGCGTGCGTGTGTATGTGTGTGCGTGTGTGCGTGCGTGTGTGTGTGTGTGTGGTGTCCCTTTCAGTAGCTAGCTTCCTGATCACTCACACCTGACTTTCATCCCTGTAATAACTCTGCAGTACATCTACCCCTGCTTGACATCTCAGTCCCTGCAGACACACTCGATGTGTTGTGCTTGTTATGATGAGAGCACATGCAGTCAGGCTCCCAGGCTGGTGTGAGGTGATCCTTGAACATAAAAATAACCACACAAAGAGAACATCGGATCACTTCATGCACAATGGTTTATGATGAGCCGGGGATACTTGGTGTGCTCCAGAATCTGCAGTTTCCCCACAGAAAATAAAAGTGATCACTCAGCACAAGCAGATTAAGGCTTGTTCTAAACAATGTGTAAGCAACGCACAAAGGGACTTGCAAAGGGCTTTCCCAATGTTCTTGTGCAGCGATGTGTTTACACAAAGTTTAACTCAACTTGTCTGATGATCAACTACCACTGACAAGGGAGCTTTCTGTGTGTAAATAAATGAACAGTATCATTTTCTTTGCAAAACTCTCTTTCGTGGAAATAGTGAAAACGGGCCGTTTAACACCGCACACTTTCCCTCAAAGCCTCTTCTCTGCAGTGTTGTGTTTATAGAGGCAGAACATTTTGATTTATTGGGCCTTTCTCTGGACGTTTTCTAGCACACAGACGGCATGATGCTTTAACGAAAGAGATCATCCTTCATTGGTTTCAAAAAATTCAACAGTAATGTTATCCAAACCCTGAACAAGAACATTCAAACGCCCCTCCCTGCACAAACATTGTCAGAAAGTATCAGAGTAACCTTCTCTTAACTTAATGGGATTGTTGGAGCAACGCTCTTGTAAACCGAAAACTGCTCCCCAGGGGGGAAAGCTTGTTTGAAAGCTAATGGAAAATATTCTTCTACCCAAACACTCAAAATCTGCATGAGTGCCTCCCTTTATTCCTCACTCATGCACGAAGAGAAAGAGACAACAGTCTGTTACCCCAAATATCTGATTTAGACAATAACCACAGCGTAAACACACACACACAAAGAGACAGAGCGGAGACAGTGAACACAATCACAAATCTACTCAACATTCTTGACAGATAACTATTTGCATAAAGCATCCAATCTAGCCTGGTAAGATGTGACCACAAGAAAAATATACATCACAATTATGCTGTAACGCCCATGATTTATTGTATGTGATGGGTCCAGAGAAATGAAACTCTTTGTGCAGAGCTGCTGGACAGACGGAGTCTTAGGAGACCTGTTTTTGGTAGGAAGACCATAATTGCCTTGAATTGGACCTTGCGCAAAAGCAGCCTGCGACAGTGTGCTGAGAAAGCATTAAAGTGTGTGAATGTGTGTGTTTGGGTGTTTTTTTGTACATGCATGCATGAATGCGCCTGAGTGTGCATGTGTGTGTGTGTTTTGTTGCAATCTCCTGACTTGATGAAGTGGGTCCAGCGAGCCAAAGCATTGCAGAGAGTTCAGAGTCATCAGCGAGGATCCGAGTGAGACAGCGAACGACCGCAGGTTTGGTCAGGCTTGGGTCAGGGCAGGGTCCGAGGGGAACGGCTATATTAAGTTTGTTTTAGGGAATGTTTTTAGGGGAAGGAGCTGACCCGTGTTTTTGGGTTCATTGTACTGTAAGTTGTTTGTGTTTTTCTTTTCTTTTTTGTCGCTCTGAGACCGTTTTATTTTGTCTTGGACTGCTGCAAATCACCCTGATTTCAACGATGGATGTTTGGAAATGTTATCAGGCTTCTGTACGAGAGCATTTGTGCAGTTTTAAATCTTTCTGAATCATTTTGTTTCACCACAGAAACTGGGCATATTGTTTCCCCACAGAGGTTTTTCATCTTCCATTAATCCTTCATAATGTGTAGCTTGATATGGAATGTTTCTCCCGCTGCCACACCGCCGTTACGCAGGGAGACATTAGTCTCATTTCTACACGAGATGACAAACCTGTTATTCATCATTATTTTATATGAACTTTTTCCTCACATTTTCTAGCAATATTTAAGTTGCATCACATAATTTGGACCCACAAATGTAATCTCTATGAATATACAATGTGTCAGTACAACAAGAGCCGTGTGCCTCATACGCACATTCACTGCCTCGTGGGATTTTCCCAAACTTCTTTCCCAGACTCGGGGACAGCTCTTGTTCCTCACATGCTGCAGCACAGTAGGTAAAATGCCCATCATCCATTCATGAGGAGGACCTCCAGTGTTGTCCTAACCTCCCATTACACGCCATCAATCTGTCACCGTCACAGCCTTGTTACTGTAAGGTCTGATCCACTTGAAACAAGCCTCTAATTATCCTCCCAGTCGACTCCCACTGGACCACATGCTGTACGCTGCACTAACCAGCCCCACTGACTGCACTGTAGGTCTGCAAACTCACACTGCAGATTGCAGATTGTGTCATCCCTCACAGTATGTGTGTGTGTGTGTGTGTGTGTGTGTGTGTGTGTGTGTGTGTGTGTGTGTGTGTGTGTGTGTGTGTCTCAGCTCCCAAACCTCCCCAACATGATAACGAGCTGACGACAAAGCTGTAAAATAGAACATCACACCATCCATGACTGAACGTACACTGATCTAAAATGTAATATGAATCTGTCGTTTGAAAAAGTGAAAACTCCTTCATATCCAAGGAGTACATGCACCCTGAAAACATGAGTCTGGATCTCCTCGACCACAGGGAAATAGTCTGGCTTCCATTGTGTTCACATCTCACAAAGGTGTAAATACTGAACACGCCTCTCGTCACAAGTTACACAATCTCGGATCCTATTGGCTTACATCTGACGATGTCCTACGGGAGTGATGGTCAAGATTTTGTGGCTTCCGGTGTAGCCAGTGGTTGTTTATAAAGAACTTTTGGCCAAGACTTCCTCTTCTGTGCCTTTGTTTACAGCCCGACTAGCAACTTGAGAAGTGAGAATGGAGTTGCTGTAGTGAATTACACCTAAGAGGGGATTAGTAGATGCACTTGCATGCAAGTTTCAGTTCATAGCCTAAAAATAAAGCTAGATTGTTGTTAGATGACCAACGATGGCTTCCAGGTTTGCCACACAGCAGAATGTGTTCGGCCACTTTTGATTATCACACAGATTGTTTTCATGGACATAGTCAATGCCCTGTAATGCTAGCGGACGATGGACTACAAAAGGAAGCCAGAACACTTCCGGCATAGATTCTTTATTTTGTGCAGAATCTGTACACAGAGGTTAGAAGGTAACCCCGAGGGTGCTGGTAGGAGGTAAGGACACAGATGGTCACAGGCAGAATGACAATTTACCGTGGTTAAGATGACTTAATGGCAGGTGTAGGTTGGTTGTCAGCAGGGATGAACACGTTTAGTTGACTTAATATTTAAAAGTAATCACGCTCAGTTGTATGCACCAGATTAACTCAGGTCAGTTGCACAAAGGACTAATATTTTCGACTTTAATGCCGGTCAAATGTTGTGCTCAAACTGCAACACAGCCGTCCGCCTCTAGCCGGGGCTTTAGCCACAGACTGGCTGCAGCTCTGGTTAAGGGGGGGCCTGCTCTCCCAGCTCTATTACCTGGATGTAAATAAGCACAGTGAACGGATAGCATCTTGTAAGTGCAGCGCTGTTTGGAAGTATTTTGATCCAGAAAATGGAGAAGAAGTTATATGTCGGCTGTGTCAGGTTAAACCGGCATATCGACCGGAGCGATGTGATACTACATTTAGCACGAGCATGTGGATGTTAAGCTGCAGGAAAGGCAGAAGGCTGGCGATGCTAGCACTGCTAACATGAGCCACACTCGGTGAACCAAATTTCATTGTTTACCAGCTTACAGTTTTGAGTAAAGCGTGCTTAAATTAGACTGTTTTCTTATTTATATTCAGTTAAACAGAATTCAAATGTCTGTTTAACCGACTAGGAAATTAAACGACTCGGCAGCGAACATCCCGAGGTGGCAGACAGGTCAAGGATTCAGTCCAAACTTATGTACCTGGTGTAAATGATGCAAATGTTTGGGTCTGGGTTCAGGGATGACGGATATGAACCTGAAAACTCTCCTTCTTTCCCCTCTTTTTTTTTGCTTTGTCTTTGTGGGTCTAAAGACGGTTGGGATTCAGAATAGTTGCCCTGAAATAATTAGTGGTTTCAGTCATTATCATCCCACTGTGAGTGTGTTGGTGTGTGTGTGTGTGTGTGTTTGTTTGTGTCTGAGTGTAAGCAATGAAACAGAAACGGGGCACCGGGCAAACCATCCTGTGGGTGGAGGAAACTTAGACCCAATCCGATGATGACATTCAGTTTGGTCGCTCTGTTGACAGTTGCTAAGCTAGAGAGCTGTTATTTTGGCTTTTCTGCATGTGGTGTAAATTACCCGAACACGTGTTACTCCAATATCATGACCTGTGTGTGTGGTTGGAGATTTGTTGTAGCCTGTCTTTGTGTGTGTGTGTGTGTGTTTGTGTGTGTGTGTGTGTGTGTGTGTGTGTGTGTGTGTGTGTGTGTGTGTGTGTATCTGTGTGTGTGTGTATCTGTGTGAACCCAGCCGCCTTTCACCTCAGCCTCACCTCGGTATCTGCAGCTGAACTTGTAACCTGCAGTAATGCTGCGGATTAGACTGCAGTCTGCCATTACAAACACTGAGTCATGTTCATTAGAGCTAAATGGATGTGCAGATCAGTCTGAGGTCAGGGCATCGGCCATTTAAAAAACACCATTTGACAGGCCGACTCCCCTGTCACAGGCCCTGTTATTCTTGATCCATACACAACCATCTCTGCTGTTTGTGGGCTCAGTGACTGACATTTCTACAACTTTCATTTCATCCCAATTAGAGCAGAAACTCTCATTTTTATATCCGCTGGTCACTTTTTTATTTCCTACGGATTTGTAGTGCAATTGAAATGCTGTAAAATCGTGTCACGGACTTGGCCTGAGTGAGTGTGAGAGCTGCATCCAAGGAAAGCCTAAACAGACGAGTGTATATGATCTTACTGCTCTGCGTTTTCTAGGATGTCACGGGGTAATGAATTAGGCCATAAATCATCATTACAGGGTAATATGTGTGCTCTGACCCCGGCTCTGTCTGTGTAATGGATGCTGGATGTAACACAAGCCGCTAAACGTGGACCACACAGGAAACTAGTGAGGACGAGGAGCCAAAATCTCTGCATAACTTTGCGTCGGATTGCGTCCAAACATGACCGTCTTTGTGTGCATTTTGAAGTTAATTTAGTGTTTCTGTGTCATGAAGAAGTTCCGGCTCTTGTGTGAATGTTTTCTTTGTTTTGTTGCTTCCTCTGAAGATTTATGGGTTTTATTTTTTGTGTGTAAAAGGGCGAGGCAAGGAAATGATCTTCATAGGAAATTGCAATAATACACTTTGTACATTTTAACTCAATATGGCCAACCTTTGCCTTTGCAGATTTTCTTTTTGCCTGCTGTTACTTGCCGTAGTGTGTGTGTGTGTGTGTGTGTGTGTGTGTGTGTGTGTGTGTGTGTGTGTGTGTGTGTGTGTGTGTGTGTGTGTGTGTGTGTGTTTTCTCTCCCTCCCTCTCTCCTGTGTGCTGCGCAGGTACTGCTTCTGAGTGCTCGGCCACACGTGGCAATTTAGCAATCAGGGGCTGAGGTATAAAGAGCAGGAGAGGAGGCAGCCAGTTGACAGTCGGCCATTCGGCGGTGTGTGTGTTGACATCGAGGAAACTTTAGTGTTCGCCTTCTGTGGAAGGAGTGTGTTTTTGATTGACGCCTTACTGTTGTTGTTGTGTTTTTAGTTTCTGACTTTTTTTAAAGATTAGATTAGACTGGCTTCTCTTTTGTTTTTTTGTTTTAAGGAAGAAGCTTGTTTTGAGTTGAACATTTCAAGCTACATTTTAAACTTTGCTTATATTTAGTTTCCCTGTGTTATTTTTTACTGTCACTCCCCTCATCTCGTGGCCATCTTGGGGAATTTCAACACTGCACACGAAGTGCCCGCCTCAGAACACACCAACTTAATGCTTCCTAAAGCATTGTTCGATCGGCCACTGAAGAAAGTGAACGTCTTCTGCACAAGTTAAACAAGGTGAATTCAAACGGAAAAGAAACTTCAGGACAATTTTAATACAATAATAGCCATGAGACTAACTGTAGGCCTGCAGCTTCCTCAGCAAATCCTGTGCAAACGCAATAACCCAATACAAATTAAATGCACAGATCTTTTTATGCAAATATTTAGTGTTTTTATCGCTTTATCTTCTTTTTTGTGAGGAAATCTCTGCTGAAATGTGACTTCCTTTGAAGAAGAAAGGACTTCTAACCTAAATGAAACAAAAACAGCACTTTATGACCAGTGTTGGGTAATGCAACTTTAAAAAGTAACTTGTTACGTTACTGTGTTTCCCACGGAGAAAAGAGAGTACTCAACAAAAACTAAAGCCCCTTTGCAGCTCTTAACTCACGCCGGTTTAATGGTCTGTAGCCGACTGAACGTCTGCCTTCGAGTGTAAAGACTCTGCCGCCATCTCTACCAGACGCTTCTCTTACTGCCCCGTTTAGATTCCATCACCTGTAACCCCACAGCCTAATAACAGGAACGACAGACACAATATAACATACAACAAAAGCCAAAATAATGGGAATATCTCCTTAAAGTAAAAAGCTGCCCTCTCCGCCATCTTACTCGCTGAATTAGCTCGCTACGTATGCGCGCTGACACATCTGAAGGCCGACCTCCTGCTCGTGGTCAGCGACCTGCCCAAAGTAAGAGAAACAGAAACTGCAGATGCTTCGGAGATTTCTCTCTTTGGAGGCGATAAAAGGAAGAGTGAAATGCAGGCTTCTTTGCAGTAACGGATTACTGTTGTGAAAAGTAACTATTAACGGATTACTTGATTTGCAGAATTAACGCGTTACTCGTCATGCAAACGAGCAATCTGAGAACTCTAACGTCTAACTTTGTAATGTTTTAACCCCAACAGTGTTTATGACAAATGTCAGTATGGATACAAATCAAATTTCGTCCCTTTTTGTGCTTCATCGCCTACACTCAATGCCAGCAGCTGAGTGTGTGGGAACTCAGAGAACATGTGCGAGTAAAACACCGCTGTCAGCGCTATCGTTCAGGCCTTCACTGCCCTCCTCCTCCTCCTCCTCCTCGTGGAGCCAAATTTCCCTCAGGAAGCAAAGTGACTCAGTTGTGGTTTGACATTGTTTGTGAGTGCACACGGTGTGTGTGAGGGAGAGAGAGGGACACAGAGCAAGAGGGAGAGTGTCTGCGTATGCTGCATGTTAACATGTCCATTTTAGCATGTGTGTGTTTAAACATGGTTAGGTGATTACATCGTCACGCTTTTCTCGGGTCAGTCTGAGGTTCACCGGTGTCCTGAAATATATGGACCTCTCCTTCCTCACAGTAGGAAATGTTTTATGACGGTTAGCTCAGACATTACGCCACAACGCCCCGTAATGTAAAGTCTAAGAGGATGCAGGGTGCTATAAAAACCAGAAAGCACCCAGGCTGTCTTGTGATGAATGCATGTCAGGCCAAAGTCAGCAGACTGCACCAAGAAGGCTTTACACGTCGCAGATGTACTTGAATTAATCTAAGATCTATTTTCTTGTTTCCTGCTCGGGGTATAGCTAACTATGCAGATAGTTTTGGTGAGTTTAGAAATATCCCTCAGTGAGATTTCTGTCACCACCCCCGATACAATGGAGGTGACTGGAATCCTGCTTGTGGTGTTCAACGTGTTGAAAAATTACAATTGGAAATCTTAACATCTATTTCTAGAAGGAATGTCGCAGCTGTCCAGGAAAATCCACAGACCTCACGGTGAACAGTTTTCATTGGAACTCCTTTTGACTGAAGAAATAGTCCCAGTGCAGAGCTGCCCAGTGAGGTCTGTGGATTGCCCAGTTTAACCAGGACATTGTTTCTAAAGACACGTTGCTGCACATTTTTAAAAGTCACTGTGTCAATTCTCAGAGTGCCAGAAATGAAGTTTTCTTCACGTCTAATGTGGAGGTGCCTGATATTTTAAGACTATGTTGTTGTTGTTTTTTTAAACCAGGCACTAAAGAAAGAAGATGCAAAAATCTTAGTTATGTTTTTGCAAACTTGGACCCACTGGGGGGGATGAAAGTTAAAGTTGAACAAAGTGGTCTGTTTTTGTTATGACCAGAGAAGGTAGGCGGTTTTACGGCACCCCCACACGGCCGTTTTGGACGCCCCTCGGTTTGCCAGATATGAGAGCAGTTATCAGGTCAAACCAACAGGTGTTGCAGCGATGGAAGCGGGCAAGAGAACTGGTTCAGATAGAAGTGATTGTACCCGACCTAAAAAGCCTCTGCATGTTTCTAATAAGCTCCACGAGCAGAAACGTGCTCAAACTAGGATCAATATTGGAGATGCTTTTGAAAAATGGAGAGAGGTTAGAACGCAGAAAGGTTTACAGACCGATGCAGAGCTGGATAAACACTGAAGCTTCAGTGTCCACCACATGGTGACCTGCGTGAGCATCCACTCTAGAGAGGAGGGGGGGCGGGGGGAGACAGCTCTCTCCAATGTTTTGAATTTGGACTGCAGTACCCATTTTAAACTCTAGGTGTCAGAGTTACATATTGCTCCTTTAAGTTTTTATGTAATTATGGTCCTCATAGGATGAATTGTTTGAACAGTGTTGATCCTTTGAACTTCCACTTAGAGCCACGAGGCAGTTTTTATCTTTAAGTGAAATAATTAAACAATTTTTTTTAATCACATTTGTTGTTGTTGTTGTTGTTGTTGTTGTTGTTGTTGTTGTTGTTGTTGTTGTTGTTGTTGGTCATGGTCCCAAAGGATATTTCTTGAGACTGTTGTGCTCCCTTGACCTGGGTCCTAAAAGAGGTCCAAGTTTTCACTGTTCCCGTGATACATCTTTAAAATACGGGATTATTTGTCACGATGACTCCTAATGACTTTCCTTGACTTGATCTTTCTAGTTTTTCTTAATAGTTATCGTAAATTTGTAGCTTTAAAGAAATGTTTTAACAAGTATCGGATAGACTGCAATAAAATGAGATTCTGTTTTCCAACACAAACTCCATTCTCGCTTCTCAAATTGCTCGTTGGATTGTTAAACATGGCGACACACAGAAATGGAAGTCTTTTGTCACCAGGCTAAACCAGAAGCCCCCCAAAGATTGGCAGTTGCTCTCTGATGTTAAATCGTCTTCTACGATAGCCGATAGATCCCACGCTGACAGTCTTTACTAATATGGACGCATTGTACATTTTAAAACATGCACACAAAATGTTTGTCCACCTTTCTCGGCTTGCACATCTGACTGATGAAAAGAAAAGGATTCAGTTTGACTTTCACATTTCTCTTCATGCATGATCCTCTTAGGCCAAATACCAGATATTGTGGCTGTAATGACAAAATGGAGGTTATTTCCAACACATTAAGATGCTTTATGTCCTTCAGACCAACATTTAATAATCCCCAGAGCTTCATGGCTGTGTGTGAATGTCGGCGTGTATCTGAAGTGGACATGTTTTTTTTCACCCAGAAGTTTTTGGGGTGTGTGTGTGTGTGTGTAAGACTACAGTATGAGATGACCTCACTCTGTTTGTGAACCACCCTCTGGGAATCCCCCGACTCACAACAGTTTGTGGGCCTCTGGACCCAGGCATGAGTGGGTGTGCATGTGTGTATGTAGCTCATTGGTGAGCCAATGTTCCTCCTCATGGGGACTCCTCGTCTTTGGATGCTAAACACTGGGTGGTCCTGTGACAATCGCTTAAAGAAAAGGTAGAAATAAAGCTTGTTAAGTTGCCTCTAATACATCAAACCTCAAAGTAATTCTCTAAACAGGCTAAATGTTTGTGTTAGCCCTGAGGTAGAGTGGGAGAAGCTCAGCTGGGATGGTTTTTGCAGCTGTGAGGCCTGGCAGTCATGCGTGTAGGTAATAAATGCATGTTCAAGCCTTTGAGTTTATTCAAATAAATTATCCTTTTATTTGATCTCACTGGAGTCCATTTATCTCACACTGACGCACGCACACACCTAGTGGCTATCAGGAGGAAACGGAAGACCTGCGAGGAGGGTATTAGCATGAGAGTGAAAAGGCGGCTCTTCCTGTGATTCATGTTCAAGAAAAACAGTTTACCATCCTGATGACCACACAGGAAGGGATCGGTATCCCTCACTTTACCTCCATGTGTAAAAACTGTTTATTTTGTGAAGTTTGGGTGTTTTGCAGGCGGAAAAAAAAAAACCTTCCCACTTTGAAAGCCTGGGAAAGAATCCGTCTCCTCCTGCACCTGCCAACTCCTTCTTCTCTCCTGCTGCATAACTTATCCTCTTCTCAATCCCCTCCTTCTCTCGAGTCTGTGTGCAAATAGTACCACACATACAGATCAGAAATATGCACTTTAACAATACCAGCAGGACAAAGTAGGTCATTTGTGTCAGGGCCTTCCAAAATGACTCATCACATTTGTTTTTCTTTTTCTGGCACAGCTGTGATTGAGGTATGGCTGGACTGAAACTTCATGGTTAAAGTTTCATAAACACTGCTGTCATGGTTAAAGGAAAACACCTTTGACTAATAAAATGATATGCTCATTAGACAAATGTTTTTTTTAAAGCATTGGAGCCGAGATGAACTCTAACAAGGACAGGTGTAGTGAGCTGGTGGAGGACATCAAACCTCAAACTATCAGAAACTGATTTTAATTCAGCCATTTTTGAGTAAAACAAGCTCGGAATTTAGACCGTAAATAGATGGACCGATCAGTAACCTCCTCTTGAAAAATGAAGCCAATGTGGAAGTACAAAAACCTGCAGTTCGTTGAGTGTCCGCTTGAGGCTGGCTCCAAGAGACCCGGAAGTCACTACACACCACAGCCTAATAAAACATGTTTACAGCCTGGCACAGACTGTACGGGGGGCATTTTTATCCAAAGTGTTATCCATAGTCAGGCGCGTAGCTGATATGATTGACAGGTTGGCGCGATGTAACAGTTTGTCTTCGGCTTTAAACCCGCCTCAGCTCCAGCTCTCAGCCTGTCGTTAGGTCGACTGAAAGTTAGGTTGAGACAGCATTTCCATCATGGCGGCTGCTGCTGATGAGCCTCCAGCGCCCCCTGCAGGACCAGATCGTGCACGTCACTCAGGCTTCATCCATTAATATTTACAGTTTATGCGATGGACCTCGCCTCTTAGTGTGTTTTTTAAAGCATATGCATGATTAAGTGGCATGTTCTTACTAAAGTAGGGTGACCATACCTCCTGATTTGACCGGGACGTCCTGTTTTCAAGCTCTGCGTCCCCTCAAACATCTGTAGAACATTAATATGTCCCGGTTTTGAACAGTCCTTGTCCCGCTTTTAACCAACCAAATCAATCCACCACGCTCACAACACTTATTTACTCGGACTGTGATGATGAAAAAACTTGTGGAAAGACAAATCTCAAGTCATGGGATTAGTCCTCTGCTGCTTTTTCAAAATATGGGGTCTCATCCAGAGGTCGGTCTGTTTTGGAGTTCAGATGAGAACACTGTATGCGTCATTATGTAAATCAGAATACAATAATAAACATCTAAAGTCTGACTCTCACTTGGAACTTTTGACTTTCAAGAGCTTTTTTAATCCTCCACAGATTTATTGATCTTTTGAAGATTACTCCTCTTCCGTTTGATCTTCCTCCCACTGGTTAGTCAGCCCTGACAACTGAGAATAAAATGATTTATTACACTCCCAAAAAGGTGAACACATGAACATGTTCACACAGGAGTGACAGAAGAAAAACAATAAAGACGGTAAGAAACCTGTCTGGTGTGAAAACATGAACATGTGTTTTGTTTTTCTCTCTAAGAAACGTATTTTTTCAACACAGCTATAAATATATGTTTCCTGAGGCCTTGTGTTCACCGAGAGTTTTTTCCGGGCAGCTGTGCGCTAAGAAGAAAAGCGCTGCACGTCCGTCCTGTCTCTATGTCACAAGCTTCTCTCTATCTGTAAGAGGAGGCATACCCCCTCTACTTGTAAGGGAGGGCTAATTCTTTATGATAAAGCTCATAGTAAGAGCTGGCTCAAGCTCGGACCAGCCCCCTAGTTATGCTGCTATAGGCTCAGACTTCCTGAGGACTCAATACCATGAGTTCCTCTCTATCTGTATCAGTGGCGATTCTAGAGCCTCTTGGGGCCCCAGTCAAAAACCAAGGGGTTCCCGCCAACCAGTGTTCATCACCATTATGTCTGCCAGCCGACGCTTCCTCCTCCTCCAGTTGTTTCCTGTTTCTTTTTGTCTAGCATAGACCGCTAAGTCCTCTTAAATTTTCTTCGGTGACATTCATTGACAAACTTTGGATTCCATGGCAATAATGCATGCGACGAATAACAGGGCAACGAGAGGGAGTGGTGTGAGATGGGGGGCCCCTTAGTGAGGTTTGCTACTGTCATTGCAAAATTTGCACAATTTGGGCCACTGCTTTGGTTTAAGTCTGTGAGCCCTCTGGGGCCCCCTACTGGTCTGGGGCCCCAAGCAGTTGCCTGCCTTGCCTGTTGACAAGCAGCGCCTCTGATCTGTATATATAAATACTTTCACGTTCATTCATGTTACTGTCAGGTGTGTGTGCTCTCTCTTCCCGTAGGTTCCTGTTGTTTCTTTTTGCTGACCACTGCCACCTTAGCCCACGATTATTACCCCTAAATTCCACCAGATGCGCGTTCGGTTTGTCTCCGCTCCGTTACGGCAGTGGAGCTGATTTGGGTTTTTATTTATTTAATGTGTGTGCTTCCACTGGCTCTGCTGCGCTCCGTCCCAATCTCCTGCAGTCGTTAGCTGTCCGCAGCAGATACGGAAGGTGTCTATTTTTGCCAGATGCCGGAGCACGGGGCATCAATTTGCCACAGAAAAGGTCGAGCAGGATGGAAACATTAAAACATCCGGTTTATTTTCAGAATGAAACACTCAGTTTTGACGGTTCTGAACAATGACCATACGTGTGTTTGTTGTTGTGTTAATAAGGTTTTATACAGTTTAATACCACATACATTGTATTATAATTTCCATCTCTCTCTGTTTAAAGGAAGTTTCTTCCTTGGCCACTGTTGCCCAGGGCTCGCTTTTAGTGGAAACAATGATGATACAAAGAGTTCAGACTAGATCACCTCCATTTGTAAAGTGTCATGAGATAACTAGTTGTGATTTGGCGCTTTATAAATAAAAAAGTGAACGATTGATGTTAACTGCCAAAGGTCTCAACAAGTTGGACAACAGAGCAGCTGAGTGAATCTTTCTTCCTCATTAACTTTGGAGTCTTACGTGTTGCTTTCCGTGATGCTGGTCAGAGTGTGAACAGTCCTGATGTGTCTCTGGAGTTGAAGTCACGCTCTTCATGTGCCCATCCATCCATCCCAGAATCCTCCCTAACCTAACAAGTCACGCTACCCTCTCTTGTGCACTCATAGTTGTTTTCAGCTGTCTTAACAAATGACTAACGTTGCCCAGTGTTAAACAGACAATAATTCTTTGCTGCAAACATTTGGCGAGGAATGCGACTCTCAGATCTTCTGCATACAGTTAAACAACCTGCACAGCCAAGTTCAAGGCCTTCACAAGAAGAAGGTTGACAAAGCTGTCTCAAAAACAGCTCAGGTCTTTCTGCAAAAGCCCAAGTAACATTTCTTTCTCTTTCTTTTTTTAATGCAGAAGAACCCGAGGGATGTACCACAAAGCAAGATTTAATGGAGGGCCGGGTCTGTTGAGCCCAAAGTCAGAGATTCCTGTGTCATAAAGCTGTCTGTCTCTCTTTTAACCTGACTAGATCACCATGGTAACTTATTCAAACAAGTTCAGAGTTACGGTTTAAAACTGGCTGTAAAGTGTTTATTTTTACTGTAAAGTGTTTATTTTTACTGTAAAGTGTTTATTTTTACTGTAAAGTGTTGTCATACTTTTTAATTCTTACCGGAAAATGTTCTCTGTGGGCATCATAGATCTTAAGCTGGAGGAATATTGTTGTGGAACATTTTGGAATCGAAAAGAAGAAGATAAACTTTATTGATCTTGTGAGGTGAAATTACATTTTACACTCTGTTATATTGAGCATGCTGCACACATAGGCTGAAATACACACACATGCACAAACAGGATCCTATGGACATGCACTAATGGAGAGATGTCAGAATGAGGGGGCTGCGCACAGCGAGCGCTCCTGAGCTGAGGGGGGTTCGATGACTTGCTCAAGGGCACCTCTGCAGTGCTCAGGAAGTGATCTGGCACTTCTCCAGCTACCTGACCAATTTCCAGGCTTGGTCCACACCCGGACTTGAACGGGCGACCCTCCAGTTCCCAACCCAAGTCCCTGCAGACTGAGCTACTGCCGACCTGATCAATTATAATGTTTCCACAGAGGGAAGTCGTGCAGTATCACAAAGCCTTCTGTAGGCCTATGCATCACATCACAGAGCTTGATAGTAAGACCATAATCAACCACCTGCACCTGTCTCTCTCCTCTCTACTTGTTTGTTAACAGCTTGAAGCAGAATGCCAGATTTAACAGATAAAGTTCATAACCAGCTAAATGTACCTGATATCTCTTATTGGATCTCCAGACAGCTTACTCAAAGAAAGCCTCGCTACGTTGAGCTCGCTTCGTGGTACTCCCCTCTGCTTCTAGGAACAGACCACAGATCTGTACTGAGTCCCAGAACTGTTTCCATTCGAGCTGATTGAGATCAACACAGCCGGAGGAGACTTCATACGATACCTTCCCACTCCATTGTCTCATCGGCTCACAGATGTGTACAGAAGAGTATTGATTAGGCGTCAGCAGTGATGTGTCCCCACCTCTCATCATAAACACTACCCCCACACACACATACACACACGCACACACACCGCCGGTTTACTTCAATGTTTTTCCCCTTTACTTGATACTGATACTCTAAAAGTCGCCCACGTTTTGCATAACACACTCTGTGTTACGGTACTTGTGAGAGCTGCACATCATGACCTCATTACTCCTCACCCGGCTTTAACCCTTATTTTACTTTACTTTAAATTTAGAAAGACAAAGCAAGCTGCTCCCCTTAACTTCTCCCAACCCAACATGTTGCATAATATGAAAACATGTCAGTATTATTCAGAACTTGTTTCTTACGGTGTATGATATTATGAACTAATCCCTCCATTATCTATACCGCTTTTCCCGTTCGGGGTCACCGGGGGGCTGGAGCCAATCCCGCTGAGAGGCGGGGTCACACCCTGGACTGTTCACCTGTCAATCACAGGTCTGACATATAGAGACAGACAACCAGACACACTTACATTCACACCTACGGACAATTTAGAGTCACCAGTTAAGCTGACGAGCATGTCTTTGGACTGTGGGAGGAAGCCGGAGTACCCGGAGAGAACCCACGCATGGACGGGGAGAACATGCAAACTCCACACAGAGACGCTCCTGTCAGACGGGGATTCAAACCAGGAACCTCCTCGCTGTGTGCCTACAGCACTAACCACTGCACCACTGTGCAATCTTGCATTAGACTCTCAGAGTGTGCTGGACTTAAATACCTTTGAGTTATGCTTGCCTCAGACCAGTAATCTTATCAACCTTTTTTTTTGTTTGAAGTTTTTGTGCTTTGGTTCTGTCTCCAGAATGATCCCTTTCTTTCGTGCTAAACTTTTAGATTCTTCAGTAAAGAAAGATAAACATACATCCTCCTGTGTCTCTGTCCAGTTTAGAAAAGACAAAATGACAGAACAAATGACTGTAAGCGTGGAGAGTGGTACACCTTGTACTCGTTAATCTTAACTTCAAAAGGCCCACTTTACCTTGATATAATCACTGAAGGCACGGGGAGACCACCAGCGCGGCTTTCTCCAAATCTGAAGAATATCTGATTAGTTTCAAATTGGGACCAGATCAGGATTTATTTTTTTAAATCTCCCAAATAATTTCCTTAATTTGCCTAAAAAACTCCTTTATCCTTTATCCCAATAGATGGTGGAATAAGACATGGTGGTGAACAACAACAAAACGTTAATCATAATTTATATGAAACTAATCATCCTTTATTTTTAGTGTAAAATTCTCACATTTAGTAAAAACACGTCGTCTGTTATAATCATCCAAAGGACCAATCATTATGAGGAATTTGAAGCGTTCAACTGAAGAAGTTAGTACAATTAAATTAAGAGATTTCTAATCAAGCCAGGCAGATAAAGACCAGAGCACCAGAGTAAAACCACAATCTTCATTTCCAGGTCTTCATGATTAACTGCTCCTGACAATCAGTTTCTTGTTGATTTCCAGAAGGAAGACGTTTGTTGGATTACATCAGCAGTTTCACTCCTTGAATGACTTCATGCGGATGTAGAAGGGGATTTCTCGTCCCCCCATGTTGAGAGCCCCACCCTTTGTTCTCGGTTTCCTCTGTCAGGTGATAACATCTCGGCCGTCAAGCTCAGCAATATAATGAGGTCGACATTCAAAGCTCAGACAGCAGCTGTGTGCCCGCTGCCCACCTGGAAACCCCGCCTAGTTATAAATAAAACACTGACGAGGAAGAAAGAGTTGGACAAGGCTGCTAGAGCAACTCTAACAGGGATCCAGAGAAGTTGTTTTATGGAAGACCTCTGAAGCTTTCGTGACTTTGAAGTGAATCCAAACACAAGAGGAAAACACTTTTTGGATTATCATCGTCTATTGTCCTGCAGAACTCCGCTCCAGCTTCATCACATGCGACTTTAATTATAACACAAACAAAAGGCATCATGTATTTGGGTTGAGCTTTTCTTCCATGTGCACACACTGATGTAATTAAGAGCCCCAGAATGTGATCTGAAGATCATGAGTCACAGTGATGACCTTTAACTAAACTGGTGAAAAAAAAGAACATAAATTTGAGTCCATGTCAGGCCCAAAACCCGACATGACTCACGAGTGCATGCAGACAGATACAGGACACCAAAACAGTCAGTGATTAATGGCGTGATTAAAAACAGATCTCAAGGAGCACATACTGCTCTGCAGGTAAGCATCGAATGTACTGTCTGATTTAGCGCGACTACCTACTGGCTTTGTACGCCAAAAGACTGGACCATGCTGCGTTGCGATTTCTCTCTGGTTTAGGTTTTCCTACACGTCTTTGTGTCTTGTACGAGCAGAGGCGCTGCTTGTCAACAGGCAAGACAACTGCTCTGCTTTGGGGCCTCAGACCAGTAGGGGGCGCCAAAGCAGCGACCGTGCATGTGCAAATTTTATAGTTTGAAGGCCCTCCCAATTGATTATTGTCTAGGGCCCCAACAGGTTCTAGAATCGCCACCGTGTACGAGAGAGTAGGTTTGTCTTCCCTGTACAACTGAAGGATGGAGCGTCAGTACATTTTTCTTTATAAGACCGTACTGCGTGAATTGCCTTCTCATTTATGTTCTCTGTTGACTCGTAACGGCAAATTTCCAAATACGCCATGCAAGCCGCGGCCCCTTTGCTGCCATTGTAGTCACTGCTCGTGTTTCCACAGCACGCGCCACGGTCCGTCTCCAGAGCGTGCCAGCAGCTCCACTCTGTTCTGCTCTGTATCAAATACGGACGGAGTCTATTTTTTGACGGAGCCCCATGCAAACACGCGTCAAGCTGAGCAGAGCGTTCCAGACAGGAAAGCAGACACAGGAACGCCAACCAAGGTCGCGGAGTGTCTCCCCTCAAATCTGGATTGTTTGGGAGACTTGTCTGCTCCCAATTGTCTTAGACATCACATTCAAGTTTACGTAGTATAGGTAGGGTAACATGACCCTGACTTTAGCATTATCTTTAGTATAAATACAAAGCCTATGGGACGGTCTGACAGAACTGGCTTGGCAAGACAGTGTATCACGTGTGTGCTGTTAATGTCAGATATAAACATCTTTAAGCCATCTGAGTCTCCTGAATCTTTCTCGTGTGAAGTTAATTGAAAGTAAATCCCGAGACAATTGGTTGAATGGGTCGGTTTCATGCTGGTGCTCCAGGGCGACATCTACCGGATCAAAAAGTCGCACATTCTTCCTTTAAAAGCTGCAGGGGAAAGGAAGTCTTACTTGGACACCATGCGGCGAAACCGCTGGCTTCATCCGAATTACTGAGACATGACCATCCCTTCCCAGAGGCATGCATCATCGTCAGACGGTGATAGACGATGATTCTCAAAGGGTTCTGAGATTTTCCACAATTTTGCTACAAGTTCTAAACTATTTGAATTCAAGGTCAACTCTTACACTGAGCACAAACCATTTCCAATTTATTGATAAAATAAAACTTATTTTTAAACAAGCAAGTAGTGGATAAGGATAATTTAAAAACATCATATTGTAAGTTAAGATATAGTGCTGAGTATTGCGTGAGTATTCTTCATAAGACAGTAGCACTCTCAAAGCTTATCTCTTAATGCTAACCCAGCTAACGTTACTGCCTTCATCTCCATGCACAGTGAAGAAAGATGCACATCTGTACTTCTCCATCAGTAGAATGATCTATAATAAACTCAATGGGTTTTTAGTTGTTGTCTCTTAAACGGTAACAATGCAAGATTTCCAGTTGTTTTAAAGGTCACATATTCTCCTCCTCTTCAGTGTAAATAAGTCTCAGAGCTCCTCAAAACATGTGTGTGAAGTGTCTTGTTCTAAATCCACTCTGATCCTGTATTTGATCATGCCTATAAACCCCTCTATTTCAGCCCTGCTCAGAACAGGCTGTTTCTGTGTCTGTAGCTTTAAATGTAAATGAGCTGTGTCTGACCACGCCCCTCTCTGGAAGGGCTTGGGTGGCTCGGGCTTTCTCGCTCCATGTCCTATTGTTTACGGTGAGAAGGCAGACTCAGAGGGCAGAACAAACACCTAGCTGTGGGAGAGTCACCCACCTGGGGGAGGGGTTAAACCTAATACATGCTTCTTGCGGTCGGCGCGGTCGGCAGAGTGCGGACGGCGCGCACAGTCCCTGCGAACGTCGAGTCGTTTCATACTGAATGCGGTCAGAGCGGCTAGAACGGACCTCTTCAGTAGTCTCTCTCATCTCTTCAAACCCCTCAATTTTTAAAGCGCTGAAAAATGTGTACTTTCAGGCCATGTAGCCAATCATTGCAACGCGGTCGGCGTGAAGACGTCCGCGTTGTTACAAAATCTTAGAGGTGCGCAGCTGGGTGCTCAGACCCTCCTCGGACCCTCCTCGAGCTTTCGCGCCGGCCGTGATTGCGCAATATCGCCGCGCTGACCGCGCCGTCCGCAAGAAGCATGAATCAGGTTTTAGGCTGCATGTAGTAGGAGCTGTTGATGTCTGTGTAGGTTCTCAATCATCCAGGTCATGGTAAACTTGATCCAAAGGCAACTGGACTTGGTCTTTGGAGTCACACGTTCCAAGGTTGGACTGGGGCTACAGTTGTTTTGAGAGAGAATTCAAAATAGCATTATAGGTTGAAAGATGGCAAGTTTAAAACTGAAGAAGCCTTTCAGAGGAGAGGTGACAAGATCTTCAACCAAGTCCAGTTGCCTTTGGATCGAGCCTCAAATGTAGGTGCTGTTTAATGTGTGTGTTGTTGGGCTGCGGGTTATTCTGTTGATCTGGGGGCAGAAAGGGAGAGAAGTTGATGACTGGGAATCTTATATCTGCGTTAGGATAGGCAGATCTGGCTCTCCTACAGAGTGACCACAGCTGCTTGATTGACGTCTTGGTGGGGTCCTGATCCCTGTGTCCTGATGTGTATCAAATTTGTCTGAGTCACCTAAGATTAGGCACGTCTCCTGCAGCATCAAACACAATCTTAAAGCATGACTGTCCTCACATTAGAGGTACATAAAATTAACTGAGCGTAGAGATGAGGAGTGCGTAGGCCTCGTCGTAGTCCCCGTTGCACTGGTCGAGGATGTCCTCCAGGAACACTTTGCAGCAGTTTGGAAAGCTGTTCATCAGTTGGCTCAGGGCCCAGTCGTAGTCTGGATCTGAGTCTGGAAGACAGAGAGGAAAAGATTAATCCTCAGAGAGCCCCATGTGTTTATTTGTGTTCTCATGAGGCCTTCGGTTCTTTGATTGTCGTGTCAGAAAGTGCACAACACTCTCTCTGACTCTCATGCACAACAGATGGATGTTTATGATCGCTAATTTCAGTGTTTTCTCTGTGTGGATGAGCAATACAGTCTGTTGTGTTTGACATTTACACACACCATCAGTCAGCAGAGACTGTGAGGCAATGCTGCTCTCTTCCCAGATGTTTGGTTAAAAGAAGGGTCTGAAAAACACTTTATTGAAGGTAGCTTGAAACGTCTCATGTCTGACCACTTTGACAACATTTCCCTAAAACTACCCGCAGCTCTTCCCGCCATCAGCTGGTCCGCTTCAAGTGCCAACTCATGAGTAAAGAAGGCCTGAGCAACATAAGCATGCAGGCAGCAGATAGGCTGTGACAGATATTTGACAGAATGGAAGTAACTCATCCGTACTGTAGTTAAACACAGACCAGGCTGGAGGATGCAGCCTGACATGATGTATTAAGGATGCTGTGACAATCTGACACGCAGAAATGTGCCCACAGCAGCAGTGACAGGACTGAAGGTTTGAAGTCATCTTGGGTTTTTATTTGTATTTTACCTCAAACTGGTGAACTCGCACGACCGTGGCTGCTGATTGGACGAGGAGTTAGTCAAACAAGAAGTTTAGCACCAGACAGAGGACGGCTCATAAACTCGAGTGTCTTAAAGGTTCTCTTCAAACAGGTCAAATAGGGAATGTTTTATATCCAGAACCATTTTAAAACAGAGTAAAGGTGTCAAAAGAGTCGATACTTTTGATACTGTGCTGGAATTTCTGCATCTCTGCAGATGTGCAGAGAACTAAGTTAAATTAGAGGTGCCAGATACTGCCAATTTACACATACTCCTTGCATGCCGCGGTCCGCCAGCGCACAATGTTTAAACATAAAGCGCCACCGTCCTTCTCCGGAGCGTGCCAGCAGCACCACTCAATCGGCTCTGTTTCAAATACGCTGCGAGTCTATTTACAACTGAGCTCGCTGCAAGCACAAGAAGCTGAAAAAGACTAGATCGAGCCGGATGGAAAGTCAGATATGGAAACGCACAGGGCGGACATTTTCAAGCTTAGGGTCACAGGCTCTCCAGGAGTGACCTCTGCTCTTACTCACTGTAGCTCTTTCTCTGGGTCTGAACAGCTGCACTGATAGGGTTGGCTGTTACTATGACAACCAAGGTCACTGTGTTGCATCTTCCCTCATACAGTACCTGGCTTGTTTGGCAGACTTGTGCTGCATTCATGTGCTGCTCGGGTGGTCCAAGTTTCCGAGTTGGGACGTTGTTGTTCCGACTTCAGTGTGTTCGCAAGATTTTAGTTCGGAAAGTCTGAATGTTGTAACAACAGCTAAAAACAGCGTGGACGCTACGAAGAAGACGTGCGAATGTCTCAGTTACAAGTTATATTTGAGTAAAAAGTTGATGTGCAATACGTGAATTAATAAAAAGTATCTTAACATTAACAAAACATATTTTGCCCCTCATGTGATGACGATTCTGAGGTCAAGTCGGGCACCTCATTCTTTTCCGATTTTCCGAGTTGCTGTTCTGACTTGAGCAGGCGTTCATGTGCATTTTACAACTCAGAAACTTGTTTTTCCGATGTGTCCGACACCACATGAATGCACCATACGTATCTGCTCTCCTGAAACCTGAACTGTGTCAATCAGAAGCAATCAGGTAAGAAGTATGAATCTCAGTAGAGCCATACATGTGAGAGTAACACGCCCCTGACTTTAACATCATCTTTAGGATAATCCCGAGCCTATGGGACGGTCTGGGACTGTACCTGCTGTTTTGAAACGATAGAGTCTTGGATTTTATTGTTTTTTTTATTTTATCTAAAAGTTCTGAAGCTCTAAAAAGTAACTTCGGATCTTCAGTCTGTCTCGATCCAAAACCGCCGCAAGCACAAAGGAAAAAAAACAGAACAAGAATTGAAACAAAGGATGATTTTCACATCATGAATACGAGTTCTAACAGGAAACACTTCAGTACAGTAGGCAGCACACATGATGACATTCTCTGTCTGTGTTTGCTTTCACTGAGTGATTGGCAGGTATTCACAGGTGAATAGCAACAAGTCAGGTATGAAACTCAGTATGTCAATCCAGGCTAATTAGAGGAGGGCGGGGCCTGCTCCTTCTGGCAGCTCTGTTTGGCTGCAGGCCCGCAGTCTGTCATCGTCTTCTCGGCTCAGCGCTGGAAAAGGGTTTTCGTCTCTGACAGTGAGTGTGTTGTTTAGTGTTGATGTCTCTGTTTGCTGCATCCTGTCTGCAGATTCAGACCTAAACGTGTTTGATTGTTTAAGCCGTAGTAAATAAAGGTATGCACCCACACAGACTGGAAACATACTTTCTTACTCATATTTATAGACACACACACTCACACTTTTTTCAACAAACTACAAGTATGAGCAGGATTGTAACACCGGGAGTGTCAGTATCACTACGCACCACGCATAACTCCATGTCTGCATTCTTGACGCACGTAAAGCCTTTGATTTAACGCAGACTAAACACACAATCACAGTCCTGTAAAGAGGCATGAGGCAGTCACATCTTGTCACAGGTCTCATTTAGGTTTGGTTAACCAGCCGGACTAAAACAAAGAAGGCGTGTGAAACATTTGGCAGCTCACCGACTTCCTGCATCCAGTCAGAGCAGCTCTGCTCTGGACCGGGGTCCAGGTGAGCGAAGGGGGGCTGTCTCTCAGACATGTTGGACTCTTCAGAGGTGAAGTATGGAGGCTCCTCCTCTTTTACGCCGTCCTCCTTCTCGCTCCCTCGGCCTCGACCTTCGAGTCTGTCCAGAAAGGATGCGTTCACCCTGTCAAAATAAAGTTCACTTAACAGTTACTAACTCGGTGAGGGGGATGTTTGACAGCTTTTTTAAACTTCTTATTCACTGAAATATAGTGAGGTCAGTGAACTGCACACTCAACGTTCATCGATCTGGCCAGTCTGTACTGGTTTTAATCCAGAAGGATGAACAAAACAAACCATTCGTCATGTTGAGTGTGAAGTGAAAGTTCCAAGAACCCTGGGATGCTTCGGTTTAATTCAAGCACGCACGTTCTCTGCTTTAATGTTGGAAAATCAGGCGAGACCTCGATGAAGTTGTTGAATGTTAAAGGTATGTAAATGTTGTACTTACCTTCGATGTGCCAGCTGAACATCCTGCTCACTTTGTGACTCCTTCTCCCTGGCTGAACTCCCCACAGCCTCACTCTGAAAAAAAGAGATCATTCAAAGTGTAAAGAACATCTTAGAGGAAACACACGAGTGTCTCAGCTATCAGCCTTATCTTCAGATCATGTTTACATGCATACACAGAAACCTGGTTATTCATATGGTAATGGTAAATGGACTTGAGCTTGTTTATTTCTTTTCTAGTCTTCTGACTCCTCAAAGCTCTTTGACACCGCAGGTCACACCGACACATTCACAACCTGATGGTAGAGTCTGCTGTGTGAAGAGTCCATCAGTATTAACTCATCCATTCATACACATTTATACGCCACTGACGAAGCAGCTAGAGTAAATATTGTGGCATAGCTAAGTTTTTATTTGTAAAAAAATATTGACTGCTTCGTAGCTAGTTTGCACCCAGGTGAGTTCAGAGACTGTAAATCCAAATCAAGATAGAAGGTCCATGTTACAGGACAATATCTACATCGAACACGGGTGGCGGGGCCCGGGAAAAAAACAAGACTTCCATCATGACAACTTCACTTTTACACACCATGGAACTGGAATAAGTAAAGATAAGGTTGTAAAATTGCTTATTTGACCTGCAGGAACTGACATACAGAGAAAAATGACAAAACAGGTAGAACATCCATGAGTCTGTTTCCTCTGTTTGTGTCATTCATGAGACTTCCCGAGAGCAGCTTTCTAAGGGTTTGACAAAGTTGTGAGCACGGTGTCTGTAAGTCTTCAACCAGTGACACACAACCCAAAGGAAACAAACTGTAATCTAGACTTTGAAAAAAGATTACACAACACATCTGTCTTTTTCGATTGTTTCCCAGGAGAGCCTGAGGGGTCAGCGAGGTGGTTGTTTCTTCCTCCTCATGTGCCATCCTAAACACACAGCCCACCTGTGTGAGCGCCATCAAAGCTCAGCATTAAATCTCCCACTCACACACACACGGCATACATGTATACACACTGAGAGCGCACACACACTCACACGCCCACAAAAAGAGGATGTGAAGGAGGGATCAATCGGCTTTATGGAGCCATGTCTGAAAGAACAACAGATCCCAGGGTCCCGGTCAAAACCACATCAAGAAGTTTGACTTTTGCTGCTCCACAGCCGCAAACGCTTTCATCTGTTTATCTGTGACCTCCATCGGAGAGAGAGGGCAGCATGGGAGAGAGGGGGAAGACAGGAATGAAACAAAGAGGAGGGGACGCAGTAGGAGAGGAGAGACGAGTACAGGAAAGATGGGCGGAAAGAAAAGGACAACAGAGGAAATAAAAGGCTAAGAGGGAGGCGATCAGGAGGTCAATTAGGCAGTGTGAAACGAGACAGGACAACAGTGGAGAAAAGAAGAACAGAGAGGGGGAAAAGTAAAGAAAACAAAAGACAGGAGATGGGAAGAGAAAGGCGCAGACAAAAGACAGAAAAGGAGGAACAGGGAAAGACGAGAAAGGCGAAGACTGGAGATGTGTTGAAACAAATTCATGGACACAAGATTTAAAGGAGATGAAAAGAGGAAAGGAAACAAGAGGGAGGGACTAAAGAAAAGGAGGACTGGGACATTTTCTCTTACTGAGAAGGACAAGGCAAAAGGAGAGGAGAGGAAAGGAGATGACTTGGGCAAGGAAGAGAGTGAAACTGTGAAAGAAAAGATAGAGACAAAGAAGGGCAGAGGAGAGGAGACCAAACATGAAGGGAGGAGAACATGGGAGATGAAATGAAAAGGCAAGAAAGGGGAGAAAGAAAAGGGATGTAGAGGAAAGGAGAGTTTAAAAGATGAGGAAATGACAGGCACGAAGAAAGCACAGGGTTGGAGAGGGATGCAAAGGATGGCATAGGATGACGGACAGAAGTGAAAAGAAACGTTAGAACGAGGATAGAATAAGAAAAAGAATGGAAAGAAGGTGAAAGGAAAGGGACAAAACAAGGAGAGAGGAGAGCAGACGAGAGGACTGGACAGAAAAGAAACAAGAAGAGGAGGGCCTGAGAAAAGGGAAATTAAAAAGAAACGAGTGGGCAGAGAGAGAGATGAAGGGAAAGGACAGGTGACAACTGGACATGCAACTAAATGAGTGGAGAGGCACGAGGAGAGAAAGGGAAAGTAAAGGCAGAAACTTAAAGGAAGTGATTAATGAATTCCAAAGATGAGGTGAGAGACAAGAGAGAGGACAGAGACAGTTGAGATGAGGAAGCAGGAAGAGGTGAGTCTTTGTTTCTCTCTGGTATCATCTGTGTCATCTATTTAGCCTGTCTGCTGTTACTGTAAGTCTGTGTGTGTGTGTGTGTGTGTGTGTGTGTGTGTGTTGTGTTTTCCCTCCATAAAACACAGACTTCTTTATTACTGTGACTGCTTTCTGCACCGCAGTTTGACCCCTGACCTCTCTTTTCTCTGTCTTTACCACCGGCTCTGCTGAAAGGTTTGGTCAGGTCTGTGTGAGAAAAGAAGAGAGCGAGAGTGAGAGTGAGAGAAAGAGGAGAAAAACACAACAATGAGAAAAGAACCAGAAAGGAAAACATTTCCTCCGTCCGCCGAGGGAGCTGCGTGTGCAGATTTAACACTGCTGTCAGTCACCACAGCAGAGGACTGTTTCCTGCACACTTTGTTCTTCTCCGGTGTAACATCACTGACAGACACGCGGCGGGGCGGACCGTATTAGCAGCGTGTCTGACAGGAGCTGTCATCGCTTTCTCATAAATGTATGTTCTCCGAGCTAAGAATAACCACGCTCTCTGCATGTTTGAGGCCTACGGATTACAGGAGCCCTTGATTTTGAATTATGGCAGCAGTTACCACAAAATGAGATAAATGCCTTTGGAAATGTGTTTTGTAATCAAAACAATCTTACATGATATCAAAGTTGAAAGATTCATTAAAGTAACATTGTGTGGGGATTCGGTTTGGTACGCTTTGGCGCCAACCGAAGGTCTCTGAGTGCAACTGCACTGTCGTAAAACTCACATAGTGCTGTTCACACCTCCTCCTCATCGACAACCTGTGCTGGTGGTGACGCTGACAAAGACGTTGTGAGAAGCCAAAGAACCATGTCCACTGACAATATTACCAGATTGTGTGCGAAAATATGACTCGGAGCTAGCGCTAGCGTCTTTAGCCCGGTGTTTTCAAACTGTTAGCATGTTGAGTATGTGGATGTATGTTCAACCGTTACTTTGACGTCTACAGGCCGTGGCTAAATGTCTACATTGGACAGGGGAAAATCATTACATCTCATTAGTTGAATTATGTTTGTAAAGCTTATGCTTACAAACTCATCTCACCTTATAAAGCTAACTTGAAGATGGCCGAGGAAAGAGACGACTTTTTGGTGTAAGCCTGAGACAAAACTTGGTTCAGATGACTTTCTGCACCGGGTAAAGCTGTTAAACATGAGACAACGATGACACCGATAACGATACAGCCTAATGCTGCGTCTCAATATGTTCTGAGCATATATATGGAAAATAAAATAGGACCCAAAACTGACCCCTGAGGCACACCGCACTAGGAAATCGCAGGAGTCTCTCAACATCACCAGCTGTAAATAATCTTTAAGGGATGATGCTACAGCTGGCTGACAAATCCACAATAGCTGCCATTTCTTAAAATAATTTCTGATGGCGGTTATTCATCAGTGAAAGCTGCAGAGAGAAGGAACTGTGGGGAACAGAGAGAGGGGAAAGTAGAGGGCTAAAAAACGTCAGACCCAGGAGATCTGTTGCAAGGATCCCTTGTACCATGGGCACATGTTCTACCAGGTGGGCAACTAACGCTTCCCTGTCATGGACCTTATTTTTGTTCTTACTACCCAAGCTTTGTCCAGTTTAAACTATTAATCAGTAAAGTGAACAGAAACCTAAATGACCAGGGATCAAATGTGGATCCAAACTACTATTCAAAACTTCTAGGTGCTTACAATTCTTTACATTAGACCGTAAATTACACGGTCAGGAGGGTATAGTGGATTTCAGTTTCCTGATGATCGCATGTGAGTGGTTGGTGTGCAGGTTTGGGTCTCCTCCAGGTACTTTTACTAGCGCAGGTCATTCCTGCTCTACTCTGTCTCTCTGCAGACTCCTCACAGTCATGTCGTGTTGTGTCTCTGTCTCTGCTCCGTGTGAACTCTGGGAAGTCCCTTAAACTCCGCCTGCTGCTCATTCCCTCCCATGAAAACCAACAACAGGCAGCGAAGGAGAGGAAGAGAGAAAAAAGGAAGGAGAGAAAACAAAAGAGAGTGAACGGAGCAGACACGGGGGCAGACATTAGGAGGCAGGGGAGAGGAAGACTTATAGGATCTACTCTTCAAATGAGAGCTCGCTGTACTGATGTGTTCTCCGGCTCTGATCAGGAGATACTTGCAGAAGGGGGTGTCTAGCTCCTCAACCGACCCAGTTAATGGGGGATACCCCTAAATAGCTGCGCTGCCGCGGACAATGAAAACCCCAGAGACTATTTATCCAGAAAACAGCTCACAAAGGCAGATCTATCAGTTTAAATCCCCACAGATTTCAGGCTCAACACTGAACCCTGGGATCTGAAGAGCTGATGCACAGAGAGCCGTGTATACAAACAAAACATGTGAAAGCACATACAAGAGCACATACACACACATTATGTGGTCGTTGGCTTACCCTGGATGACGTGTGTGTGGCACTGCTGGATGCCAGTGGACCCTGGGCTGTCCTCTCAAACCTCTGTAGAAAACTCTCAGTTGCCCTGAAGGAAAAAAAAACAAATCACATCCTCACATTGCTCATCCTCAAGACAAACAGAAAAATAATAACCAGGTATGCAACAGAGTATTCGTTTACTCCACATGCCTGGGATCCTGACAGCACACAGATGACTCAGCTTGTTTGTCCCTCTTTGACGCCGCTCTGTGCCCCGTCTCCCGCCATCTCTGCCCTGTCTCTAAATATCTTCATTGTTCCTGCAGGTTCACATGTTGGTCTGCTGTCTCCTGCTTTTGTTTCTCTTGTCAGGAAGCCAGAGATGCTACTTGACAAGCAGTTTCCCCTCAGAGCTGACCACGTATAATATTCCAATAACATCTTGGCTGTCTGGGTAATTGATTTAAAGCGGTCTGGTTCACTGCTGGAGAAGACTGCATGAAAACCTTCTGCAGACAGCAGACGTTCGAAAGCATTATTTTTTCTACTTATTAAATATTATCCAAAACCACCTCTTTAAAGGAGCACTCCGTTGTTTTGACTGTCAGAGACGATTCACTAGTGATGCTAAGTGCTCCGTAATGTTTGCTAGCAGAAGTGTCATGTCTTCGATGGCAGGGATTCTCCAAGCTTGTTGTCGTACCGGCAATTCGCCTCGGCCTGGAGACCACTCCCATTGAGCACTAACCGTGATTACCATGTTGGACTGTCTTTTTAACCGGCTGAAATTACAACATCAACGTGTCATTACTTTGTTTATTATTGTTAACTTCTTCATTTCAAGGCTCAAATGAAGACGGAAATGATTATTCATAGCTTTCAGTCACGTGACCGGTATGGAGGCTTGGAGAGCAAAACAAGCTTAGGAAAGTAGCGGCCACCGTCGGACACACTGTGGAGCTGCAGCACGGGCTTTTAAACTTAACACCTCTTCAAAACGACATGTTTCACCTGACAGCCACAGAAAAACACAGATATTAAGAAAAACTGCAAGTTTCGCAGCACACGGGACATCACATCGCTAAACATGGCTAAGTCCGTGCCGGTGTTACGGTTTAAAGAGTGACCATGTTAACTGGCGACTTTCAGCTGAATGTGTATGTGGTTGCCATAGTTACGTATTATTTACAGTCTATGGTTACAACAGATGTTGAAGATGAAAAGTGTCTTTACAAATGCCTCTTTGTTTAGTTTTCCAATAAAGACATATTTAATGAGTGTTAATTATAATAAAAAAAACTCAACAAAGAATTAACACCAAACCCTTGAAGCTACAGACCCAGTGTGTGTGTGTGTGTGTGTGTGTGTGTGTGTGTGTGTTTTGGTACTTTTGCATATACAGGCAGACACACTGATGCACAGAGAGGAATGTATACATTCCAAACATGTGAAGGCATATACATTTGAACACAGACATTATGTGGTTGCTAGTTTACCCTGGAGGACTTGTGTGGCACTGCAGGACACCAAAGAGGGTCTCACAAAAGATCCTTTAAAGCAGAAGCATCCAGCAATATACAGACTTAAAGGAGCAATATGTAACTCTGACCCCTAGTGTTTAAAATGTGTACTGCAGTCCAAATCCTAAACATTGTAGAGAGCTGTCTCCCCCGCCCCCTCCTCTCTAGAGTGGATGCTCACGCAGGTTGCCATGTGGTGGACACTGAAGCTTCAGTGTTTATCCAGCTCTGCATCGGTCTGTAAACCTTTCTGCGTTCTAACCTCTCTCCATTTTTCAAAAGCATCTCCAATATTGATCCTAGTTTGAGCACGTTTCTGCTCGTGGAGCTTATTAGAAACATGCAGAGGCTTTTTAGGTCGGGTACAATCACTTCTATCTGAACCAGTTCTCTTGCCCGCTTCCATCGCTGCAACACCTGTTGGTTTGACCTGATAACTGCTCTCATATCTGGCAAACCGAGGGGCGTCCAAAACGGCCGTGTGGGGGTGCCTTAAAACCGCCTACCTTCTCTGGTTAACCACATCTTTAAACTATTTGTCTTCTAATCTCTGAATAACATTTTGTTCTATGATAGGACATTGTTTTGTACCTTATAACGATATTAGACATGTCCAACACAGCAGGAACACACACTGTGTGTGCGGGTCAGACCAGCTTCAAACAAACAACGTCTTTTGACTTAACATCTTTGTCAAATGACAGTAGACATTTAACACCCCCTTACAGCTGGTATGGAATGATCGTTGTGCTCGACTGAGAGACTGGTGGTCGACTGAGGCTCTGACAAACGTATTGAGTACTTGACTATATGGGATCAGCCTCAGCCCTAATATTTAGACAAGAGGATGAATACAAATTGTTACGTCCCTATTCTGGGTGACAGGCCCCCCTGTGGCCCTTCTTCATCATCCATTTTACTCTTGATGGGACCAACATGTACTAAAGCCACTTCATGCTGTACTGAAGAAGACTTGAAACCAGAGATTGAGGCCATAAACTCGTTTACATCTACTGAGAAGAATCAGTTTCTCTAAGACTTCTGTACAATCAGACTTCTTTTTGCAACTAGGGAGTCGCCCCCTGCTGGCCATTAGAAAGAATGCAGGCTGAAGGCACTTTGGGCTCCAGCTCTGAAACCAGAGACTCTCTGGGAGTTATTTATTCATTCAGTAAAATGAAAAACTTAGAGCGATAAGCAGCATTACAACTCCTTACAGTAATAAAAAGGTAAACGGGGGCATTCAGAGGTCGACCTTGTGTCGCCTGTCTGCGTTGATTTACGACTGATACGATTTTATTTCTTTGTCTGTCTGCCAACAGAAAATGCATCTTGCTATAAACTGCAGCGATAATTATAGGTCAGCAGAGGTGATCATGTCATCTGATGCTCTATCTCTGACGCAGATCTGCTGCAGAGCAAGAAGGAACACAACCCAACACAAGAACACAAAACAACTCAATACCACACGGTGACAGTGATGAGACCCGAGTGAACCTGATCCTGCTCTGACCTGAGGTGATCCTGCCAATGATGCTCCCTCCTCCTCTGCTCCTCCTGTCGCCTCCTCTCCTCCAGCTGCTCCGCCTGCAACACATCACAGACAGACGTCAGAGTGCAGCACACAGCATGCAGCGCACTCAGACGCCACAGCAGACTGTTTTTAGTCAACACGCAGCAGGGATGTTTACCTCTCAGTGTCCGTACAAATGATGCAATGAGTAGTCCAGGTACACAAAAAGAGGCACCAAGTAATAATATAATAATACACTTTATTTATATAGCTCAGCTGCTCACTTTGTGACTCCCTCCTCTTTTTTATTGTATAGAGTGTTCGGGATATGTTGATGACACTCTTCCTGCTCATGCAATAAAAATCCAATTTTCCTAAATAGAGATAGAAATCTTTTCTGTCCAACTGCAATTTCAGTGAACTCTCTCACCAAAGTCAGCCATCTTTGTCTCATTTTCTTTTTTAGATCAAAGCTGCAGCGTCATGTGCAGGTCAACCATGTGGGCTGCTACAGAGTGTATTTACTGTAAAACAGGAAATATAGAAAGACAAATATGGTGGCCGTGGAGCAGGAGCTGAACTTTTCTCCGTTTTTGTGGTTTAAACACTTAATAATTCTCCGCCCGGCCATCATCGGCCCTAACATCCCAAAACCAAAGTGGGTCAGGTCGGATTCAGGACCCACGTCTCTGCCAGCTTCTTCTCAGATCACAACTAGAGACTGAGAAAAGTCTGTTTCTCATGCATCTGTGCATTTTCCTGGATTACCAGAACATTCCTTTGGCTTCATAGAGGTCATCGTGCAACAGGAAGAGGTCTGCGGAAAACCGCTTTGGTCTTGAGAGGTGAATCACTCCTGCATATGGCTGCAGCAGACCATGGGGCACGATTAGAGCATCAGAGAGACGAGCAGGAGGAGAGCATGAACCAGGATTAGAGCATCAGACAGACGAGCAGGACAGCATGAACCACGATTAGAGCATCAGAGAGACCAGGAGGAGAGCATGAACCAGGATTAGAGTGTTAGACAGACAAGCAGGAGGAGAGCATGAACCACGATTAGAGCATCAGACAGACCAGGAGGAGAGCATGAACCACGATTAGAGCATCACACAGACCAGGAGGAGAGCATGAACCACGATTAGAGCATCAGACAGACCAGTAAAGAGAGCATGAACCAGGATTAGAGAATCAGACAGACCAGTAAAGAGAGCATGAACCAGGATTAGAGAATCAGACAGACCAGTAAAGAGAGCATGAACCACTCTTAAGCCTGAGATCAGAGTGCAGAGCCGTCTGTCTGCAGCTGCTGGAATCTACCACAACATTAATCAGGTGGTTCTTCAGACGGTGTGTGTGTGAGGGATGACTCTGCTCTGAGACACACAGACCTGCTGCAGCTCTGCTGATGTTTGACTCTACTGACATCTAGAGGCTAAACACACAAGTGCAATAAGAAGGAAGGAGATGACACCAGAGGGAATTATTTAAAGGGCGGAGAATCCTTTATAGGACTTAAGATATAAGATTTGACTGTAAAAAACAATCAATCAAGTAGTTTTGCATGTTTTTGCTGTATCTGCACAACATTTTCTTTATTTGCAAAATTGTCAAAGTGCTCCTAAAGTGGCACGCCACATGGCAGTTTATGATCTCGGTGCTGCTGCATTTTCAGTGAGCAGCGGACCACAATGCAATGAAGCCACAACAGGTGCTTTATTCTTTGTAAATGGTGTAACTCTATATTATTGTAACTGAGGTGGCTGGTTCCACCGACTCTCACAGTGTGTGAGTGTAGCACATTCCTGAAGTGGACCTCGGGGATTCGTCAAAAAGCATTCTGGGAAATGCAGGAAATCTCAGTGCTGACTGAATTATTCAAACGGATTACAAGAGTTACACAGAGGACGTGCAAAGAGCAGTAAACTATCCCTTAATTCTAAAACTTCACGGAGGGTGTTTCTGTTTCATATGCAAATAGACAACGTTTTTGTTTTGCATAAATAGTTATAAAGAGAAGAGGTGGCGTGTGGTTTTTGGGACGTTTTTGTGAAATTGAACACGTGCATTCTTTTGCTAAAATGAAGCTCTCACCTTTTCTCTCTGTACAGCCTTCTTCTTCTGCAGCTCCTCCTCCTCTTCTTGTCTCCTCATCTTGTCCAACTCTACCTTTCTCAGCTTGAAACATCAAATATCTATTTCAATCTTTTTTGTCTTTGACACAACAAAAGAAAATGCTCTGAAACATATTTTTCTACGTCTCAAACATCGTCAGTTTGCATACACAGCATGCCTGACTTATACATAGACATAGGGAGAAACGAATACGTCACATTCATACAAACATATTTAAAGGTTTTCATCAATCGAGTGCATGAACATTTTGTGTGGTTGCTCATTTAAATGTAATATAAAGTCACCTTCTTCTGCAGTTTGGAGGAACGTAAGTCTGCAAACTGCTTCTCTCTGGCTTCAGCCAACGTCACATGACCACCTTGATCAATGAAACACCAGGTTACTTTTTATGAAGAAGTATACTGTGCAAAAGCAATTCAAATATTGAAGATTGTATACAAACCCAGCTTTTCTGGATTCAGGTGCACAGAGGACGGTCTGTTTGCTTCTCTCCATCTCTTAAGATCCTCCTCTTCTTTTTGGCCCACTGCAGCAGAAGAAAAATCCACTTCACAACATGAGAAACACATTTGAACATTTAGAAAGACGGACTAATAAAGATAGGAGAGTTGAAAGAAGCAGCCTACTCATTAATAGTTTGCTTCGGCGGGATTCAATTGGTGGTATCATGGTGAATGCCCCGGAGCTGAGACAGAGATTGACACATGTGGTTAGTGAAAACTTTCAAAGTAAACCTCTAAGTTTTATGTTCTAGCACTTAACATACGGTAAGTTTGTATAGCCTTTCATCACATAAGCCCTTGGGATTTCCGGGAAACAGTGAAGGCACCATTACTTTCTCTACTCCTAAGAAACGAAACCGAAAGTGATCATTATCAATTCTCCTCTAATGAACAGAAACACGTTATTTTAAAGGAAACAGTATATTATGTATTCTTATATTAGACTTGAGAGTTTGAAGATTTCAATCTGTGTGATTTTTGTGTTAATAACAAAGTTACACAGTTCTTAACTTTTGACTAAATATCGAGTCAGACTTCATTGAACCCCTTTAATAACTCCCACCGTCACTTACTGTTGTGGCTCTCTGTCTGTGGGCTGTTGTCGTCCGCTCTCAGGTGTGACAGGTGTACCATCATCGTTGTTATTTTCAGGTCCACCTGACGCGCCGACCTGTAGACCTGGAGGGTTGAGTCTGCCGGAGTCTCTCTGGTTTCCTCTGGAGTCTCTCTGGTTGTTATAAGGATCCATCACATTCACACGGCAGGAGAATCACTAATAATGTCTAAATGTCTTCCACAGGTAGAACACACGTGAGTCAGCTCTCATCAGCTTCTATCAGTTCTGTGTGTTTACTCTGCTGTCACTAACCACACAAGCACAGCACAGGGGGGAGGAGTTAAACGCAACAGCGACCTCTGCTGGAGGAACAAGTGGGCTACATGTCGTTTTTATTTTAAAGGTCCATTCTGTAATTTTGATGACCACAAAACTCTTTCAGCCGGGTCATGGCAGAAAGGTAGATGGAAATATTGTTAAACCCAAATCAACATGTAAACGACCAACAGGGTTCCCCGTGCACAGCCAAACCTACGTCCTCAGGTGCCGCTCGGTTGCAGGAACATACAACGAACGGGACAACTTAGCTAGTGTGAGTGTGCCCTGAGATGCTTCCGTCTGGCTGCAGATTCAAGCTGCCAGCATGCAGGACAAAGAGACCCTTTAAAACCTTTTTTAAAAACACATCAGTCCGTGCTGCCACTGCTTTTTAAATGACTATTTGTATTTGCTTTTTAACTATTGTATTATTGTCCATTGGACTTTTACTTCTATTAGGGCTTTCACACTTGCAGAAAACTCCAGAAAAACTCCTGATATGTTACTGAAGAGCTGCATGTGTGTACACAGACAGACAGATTTTTCGCTCCGACTTCACCCGGAGTTTCTCCTGGCAAACCCCTGGATGCTGCAGTATCTTTTTACGTTGAGTGTTGGTTGGTCCAGCCCCCCCCCCATGTTGAAATTGTGTTGTTGTGTATTTATTCCATGTTGTACTATGACCTTTGACCTTTAGAACTAAAACTGAATGGAGATAAAATGAGTCGAGTCACAATAGGAGAGAAAAACATCCATATTTCTTCAAAAACTCATTTATTATGAGCTGGCATCTTTAGAAAGAACATGCATGATGGTAATTACAAAGGTTTTGGCAGGGTGTGAATGGTTGACATAATGGGCGTGAACACACACACAACACACACACAAAGGAGGACAAATAAATACACCTCTGACGAGTCAAATGAAGAAGAGAATAAAATCTAAAAGCAGTGTTTGTGTGAGTCTAAAAATAGTGTAGGTCGAATCTGAAGCCCTGATTAGATGTGATGTCAGTCCATGTTTCCTCAGCGTTGTGCTGAATAACTGTTAAATGTCATTGGTGAAGTACACACTGTGATTTTTAACCGGCTCTAAAACATTTCACGTTGCCTGATGTATTTAAAAAAAATCACAAGACAAAGAAAGAGACGAGGATTAATGTATGACTGTGACATAAAACGAGTAAGGCAGCGAGGGTCTGAAGGATCCCTCTGACAGAGTCCGTCCCCTGTCGAGCACAGATCACCAACAAATACTGACGACACGCACACGCACTCACTGCAGGGGATCAAGTGCAATCAGGGTAAACAAGCTCACAGAGCCATCGGGTGTTCTAGTGAGACATTAGCAGGAAAGATGGCCTCTGTTCCCCTTCCTTCCAGAAAAGGCACCCTGCACGATCAGACGCACTCAGTCAGGGAACGACTCGGTTTCAGTCTGTGGATCTCCTGGAGTCACAGGTCACTCCTTCCAGCTCCAGCGTTGATTCCTGTGTTGGTGTGGATGTCTCTGTGTGCATGTGTTTGAATGTGTGTGCGTCCGTGTTTTTATATCTGTTGAAGCTGAGAGGGGAGTTTACAGTTTGGGCTGGTTGGCGAGCTTCATCTTCAGGTTCTCTGCCAGTTTGTCGAGGAACTCAAAGGTGTTCAAGTAGTCGGCACGTGTCACGCTGCAAACACAGGAAAGAGGAGAAACGGTTGAGCCATCAATCCAAATACAATCCTCATCTCCCGAAGAACAGATTTGGACTTACAGTCTGCACAGAACCTAACCTGAGCTTATAGTGGATAATGTTGCCTCATCTACAGCTTGAAAAAAAGTGTTGGAGATCTGCAAAGACTTACTGTGGCAGGCCTTTGATGCAGATAGCCAGATCCTTGGTCATGAAACCGGCTTCAATGGTCTCGATACAAACGGCCTCCAGAGCCTCAGCGAACACTCGCAGCTCTGTGTTGTTGTCCAGCTTCGCCCGGTGGAGCAGACCCCGCGTCCACGCAAAGATGGAGGCTGCAGAAAACACAATCCCCCCAGAGAAGGACAGTATTTAGATTATGAATCAGTATCTCTATCCTATACAAAAGGTCTTTGCTTGATGTTGTACCGATGGGATTGGTGGAGGTCTCTTTCCCCTGCTGATGCTGTCTGTAGTGGCGTGTCACGGTGCCGTGTGCGGCCTCCGACTCCACTGTGCGTCCATCAGGACAAATCAGCACGCTGCTCATCATACCCAGAGAGCCGTAACCTGAAACAGTCAAACAACACAAGTACGAAAAAGGAAATTAACAACAGGATTTTGATTATGAGGAAATTTAGGATATAGTTCCAGACAACGATGACCTCACCTTGTGCGACAGAGTCCGACTGTACGTCTCCATCGTAGTTCTTGCAGGCCCAGATGAAGCCTCCCTCAGATTTCATGGCCTGAGCCACCATGTCATCAATCAGACGGTGCTCGTACCAGATGCCTTTAGCTTCAAACTGAGCGCGGTAGTCCCTGCACACACGAGATGGTGGACAAAACCTCTTAAAGAAGTGATTCACGTCTGGCATTAAAGAGTGTGTGTGTGTAGAGAGAGAGAGAGAGAGACAGATGTTGTGCATGTGAGTGTAACTTTGCGTGCGCCTTACTTCTCGTAGATCTCCTGGAAGATGTCTTTGAAGCGCCCGTCGTACTTCTTCAGGATGGTGTTCTTGGTGCTGAGGTACAGAGGCCAGCTCTTAGTCAGAGCCATCTGGAAGGAGCTGTGTGCAAAGTCCTTTATGGAGCTGTCTGTGTTGTACATCCCCATGGCAACACCGCCTGTGCCTGCAGGAGGGAAGGACAAACATCAGGTGAATCGGATGTAAACAAACATCAGGAGCACTCACACTAAAGCCTGGCTGATGTATAGGATGATGTCATTGGTCGATATGGGCCAATGGCTAATATGTCCCTTTATGTTTTTGATAAACTGGCTGTTAAGACTTTTGTTATTACATGAGTTAGTTTGTTTAAGTAGCATTGCAGAGTCTTCTTCACGCTGCATTTAGAGACAGAAAGTTTAAGTTGAGTTTACCTGCAACTAATGATCATTGAAAACAAGAAAGTTCCCAGTATTGGGTGTCTACGACTTCTGTCTTTGTAGCCATGGTTTCAGAACAGGTGTCGATGGCGTTTGATTTGAACTCAAATCACAACAAAGTTTCTGGTATCATGATGACCCAAGTACACCTATAGATCTTTATAGGGAGTGTTCTTACCCTGAAACTCGTAGATGACGTATTTAACTGGCTCTCCGTTTGCAGGCGTGTAGGTCATCTCCACTTTCCCAGGACCGGGCACCACAAAGTCTGTGGCTTTGTACTGTGTGGATAAGACAACACGTTAAAATACTAGAAAGTGGGGCACCAGTGGTTAGTGCGTGCGCCGAATCCCAGGTTCGAATCCGACCTGTGGCTCCTTTCCCTCACGTCATCCCCCACTCTCTCTCTCTCTCCCATGTCTGACTATCTACAGTCCTATCTCTAAATAAAGGCCTTTAAAATAAACCTTTAAAAAATGACTAGAAAGTAACACCGCTGTCTGAGCCCACTAACGACCACAGAGAGTCATAAACACCCGTGCATAACTCCTGTCATCGCCGCTAGTTTATGACGACTTAGTATTTCAGCAGCCTATAGAACACGTACACCTCTGGCATGCGGGATGTTATGTAACTCGCAGCTCTTTGACACTTCACCTGGTTAACGCTCTCTGAGGAGACACTGTTGACTCTGGCAGAACGCCACAGGCTAACAGTGATTTACTCCTGGGCGCTGCTGCGACATGTAAAACTGTACAGGCTGTGCGTTACAGTCCAAAGGACGGCTGATGAAATATGACTATTGACTGAGTCTTTGCTGATAACCTTACAACCTGAACGCACCCAGCTCATTCATGAGTGAACATCAAGCCCTGCGTTAGCTCGTCACAGATGTGAGCTTGGAATGAAGCTTCAGAGACAGTGATGAATCACGTCAGACAATAAGGGATGGTAACGGATGTTTCTCTGCGCACACATAAAGGCTGTGTCCGAAATCACACAACGCTCACTGTATAGTGACAACACTATTCTGTAGTGGTGTTAGACTTGTGGGTGATGTTTGCTTTAGTTGGACAGCTGAAGAGAGAGAGGAAATGTTGGGAGGAGAGAGAGAGGGGATGACATGCAGAAAAGGGCCGAGGCTGGATTCAAACCCACGGCTGCTGCGACGAGGACTACAGCCTCTGTTCATGGGGCGCACGTCATAAAGTCATAATTAGCGGCCGGAGAAGTGTCTGAAATGTTTTTCTTTAAATGCACTACATAGCCCGCTACAGAGAACGCCCTGTGTACGGAGTAGGGAATGATTGTGTGACTTCAGACACGACCAAAGACTCCAATAGAGCTCAACAGTGACCGCACACTCTTTCTGCGGCTCTGGTTCCAGAAGTAAATTTCTCCGTTCAAATCCTCCTTTTACATTTCAGAAAATCCTTATATCAAGAGATTTAAGCCTGTAACCATGACAACCAGCTACCCCTATACTCGTAACTATAAAATGCTGGTAACAGCGTTAAAGAACAGAGAAAAACACAAAGGCACAAGACTGTGTGCACTTTTTTTCAAAGAACTACCCATCCCACAATCCATTGCAAATCATTGCTTCTTAAATGATACTTTTGTCGTTACCGTGTTTATATCTTTGTTGTTTGTTTGTTGAAAATATCAATTACATTCACTGCAGCACAACAAGGTCACGACAAGCAAATTCAAAACTGATCTGTAAATTGTTAAACGTAAAATTTATGACCTCATCAGTGAACTGCTGATCAAACAACATGAGCTAAGCTGCACACTTTAAAGCTGAGTGTTGTACTTTAAACCTACGGATGTTCACGTCATAAAAAGTGTTTCTCTGACACTCAGCGTCAACACGAGATTAAGAGAGGCTTCCAGCTGAGCTACATCTTTCCATCGTTCACAAGGTTTTTTAACGAGACCTGAATCATCTTTTCAAAGAGGCAGGCATCTGCTGATCAGGGACCTGGTGATTACAAAACGTTGTGCCACGTAACTTCCTGTGGACCAATAGCGTACCTGATCTCCGTGGGCGTGCCTGCCGATGATGATGGGTTTGATCCAGCCGGGCACCAGGCGGGGGATGTTCTTGCAGAGGATGGCCTCTCTGAACACGGTTCCTCCCAGGATGTTACGAATGGTTCCGTTGGGGGAACGCCACATCTGCTTGAGCTTGAATTCCTCCACGCGATTCTCGTCCGGCGTGATGGTGGCACACTTCACGCCCACGTTGTAACGACGGACCGCCTCCGCCGCCTCAACCGTCACCCGGTCATCTGTGGCGTCACGGTTCTCCATACCGAGGTCGTAGCTGTGCAGGAAGACACACAGAGAAGAAGGTTGTTACAAAGAATGCTCAAATCATTATCCTCCAAATGTTTAAATCTGCACCAACAAATTCTCCCTAAAGACCAAAATCCACGAGAAAGAGTCCAAAGAGCTTCAAGGATGAGCTGTTTCTTTTTCAGCTTTGTTATTGATTGTAAACTTTTTGTTAAGCATTCATTGTTTGGGGTTACTTTGTAACTTTCAAGGTTAAAATAAATGAATCCAGCATCTTCAGTGTGAAGATCTCCTGCTTTATTTACTCCTCTCAGACGGTTAACGTCAAACCTGAGACATCACTTGGGGACGACAACACCGCTACCGATACAGGCTAACGTTACGTCTCAATCCGTTCTGAATAATATCTGCAGGGATGTACACTCTCTCGTCAGATTGTTGCTTTATATTAGCCATGAGACCGATCATTATACCTACTTGCTGGACGATAGTGTGACCAGTCTGCAACCGTCTAACAGCAACATAGTCAGCTGGGCGCCGGGCTTGCAGCAGACTGTTTCACGAAGCTCTCGCCAACATATAAACGTCCTCTTCTTCTTAGCCTCAGCCGCCGTATCAAACAGTACAGAGACGTGCTAACTGGCTGCTTTGTGGCTGAAGGCTGCTGTGTGAACTAGAGCCTTAAAGCTGTATGCTCTTCTCATGAGATGACCTCAGACGCTGCCAATAAACAGACAAATGGGCGGAGATGAGAGAGACGCCATTCTCCCTGATGAAAGTTATTGTGCTATTAGATCCATGTAAGTATGAGGGAAAGCAGGAATGTGAGGAAATGAAATGGACCAAACAGACGTGATGTGGACCGTTTATAATCCTGACAGCAGAGGAACGAGACACCATAAACAAGCAGGGCGCTGATTATTCACACTTCAGTGTTCATCACTGCACAGAGGCCTCAGAGCTCAGCGTAACAACGCTCTAAAAGTGAACATAAGTCTGTGTTTTAAGCAGCTAGAAGCCAGGCTGTGAATGATAGAGCACAGAGTGGCTGTGGTTTGTAGCATCATCTGTGTGTCAGAGGACAGGACTGACATGAATGAGCAGCAAAGGCTAAAGAAACAACTCAAACCGCTTCCATATCCAGGCTAATTGTATTACTAGAGAGACCTGACACAGTATTCGAACCAGGAGAGGCATCAACCTCCTGCTCCATTTTTCTTCTCACACTCACTTCGTCCTTTTATGCATGAAACTGGGAACTGGGTCTGCAACAACAGCCAGCGACACAAAGACTCGGAGACAAAGGAAACAAGGAACCAACTGTGCAATTACAGCTGGCCCTCTGCCATGACAACAAGAGAGGCCGCTGCACTTGTGACACTTGTGTTCAAAGTGTAGAGAATGAGCTGTATGACAACTGAAATCTAGACTGAGTGCAATGTGCTTATCTTTCCCCTGAAGTTTAGACCCTAAGTTTGTACCGTGCACCGTTTGGCACTGTTGAAAAGCAGCAGTTGTGACCTTTTACCCACATTCTCCCCTCCCCTTCCCCCTGACAGCCAATCCAAAGCCACAACAAGACAACATTCATCATCTTAAACACACCTCCAAGGAGCAGAAAGACAGAGAGAGAGAGAGAGAGAAAGCTTTAGGCAATCAAGTTCAGGTTTAACAGGAAAGTAGGTGCATTCCTTTTGAGCTCTCAGACGGCAAACTTGGACGAGATTTAATCTGTGACCTCAAAGAAGCGTGTCGGCATACCTTCAGTTGTTTCTATAAGAGTAAAGGGAGTTTCATCCATTTGACCACACATGCTTAACGTATTGTTTGTTTTTCCACAGTGGTCTGATTTTTCTAAGTCCTATTTATTGAGATGCATTTTTAAACACCAGGTTGAATGAAGTTTGAACCAAATGTTGCACAAACGTTTACGACGTGAAACAAGAAGAGATGAAAACACTCTTCAACATCGATCGTATATGAAGAAAAATAAGGTTCAAATCATACGTCCACGCTTCACAAGAGGACAGAGAGATGATCCATTGCAAAGGACGGAAACATTAAGTAATAGAACTGCACACACATGTCGTGTAAATAACACTTCACTCTGAACAAAGTCCAGCAAAAGATAAGAGAAGGAGGAAGGGTAAATGAACAATCAGCTGCTTGCTTTGCTCGTGTGCTGATTGTCAAAGGCAACATTTATCAGTAAAGTATGTGATCGGTGATATCCTGTCAGGAAATGAAACAATCTCTCGTTTGGAGGTTTCATAGAGGAACTTTAAAGATGGAGTCAGCAGCTGTTTTCTTCAAAATAAAACACAGACCTATCCTAAAGTAAAGCTGCTCCATCGTCCTTTCTGGGCCTCCGTACATGTCTGCTGTGGTGACTGTGTCTGCAGAGACCCTGTCCTCTCACTGGATTTTACTGTTCTGGTTTGTTCTGGTTGACTCGGGACGTTTCTGGGCGGAGCTGGTGTGTTTCCTCCGGCCAATGACAGCGCAGCAGGTGAGTTTAGGAGTGGATACAATTCTTCGATTGGTCACTTTATTGTGTGTATAGTGTGTGTGCCCCATGTACAGAGCCTGTAGTCCTCCAAGCGGGCGGCCCAGGTTTGAATCCGACCTGTGGCTCCTTTCCTGCATGTCGTTCCCCGCTCTCTCTCCCTGGTTTCTGACTCTATCGATCGTCTGTCCTATCTCTAAATAAAGGCATTAAAAGTCCAAAAATGTATCTTTAAAAAAAGAAGTTAATGTTATGAGTTAAATAACAAAGTTGACGTCGGCCTTTAGGACATGCAATTAAAAGGTCATGCATGACTGATGATTCTATTTCAACACTGCTTTAGTTCAGTATCAGCGGACTACTCGTGAGTATCTGCAGCTCTGTAGGTTAGGTTACTGCTGTGAGGAGACCCTCTGCCAGCTACGGCTGGACTCCGCCCACACTCACAACAAACACCTTTTCATTGGATTGTTTTCCTATTTGCGACTCTCTATCGGATGTCAGCGGGATAAACAGGCAGAACCTGATATCGATATCCTGGACCTGCAGACACTCCCACGAGGTTTATGTTTGTATTTAGTCTCTGTGACTTCAACCTCGCAGTTTAAAGGAAGATCTCAGAACAACAAACAAACCGTGCTGAGTGTTTCATACGGGGGTTAAATGTCATTGTGCGACCTTTGAATCAAATCCTGGACTTAAGGAACCAAAGTGACATCAAACAAAGCGACCGGCTGACCTGACTGGATCCTCTAAATCAAATAATACTAATGAAAATAAAAACCATGTGAAATCTCAAACGGTCACACCTTTTCTAGAGACGTCTAAAGGAAAGATTACAAAGAGTTACTCTATGTTGTCCTCCACTCACCAGTGCAGGTCAAGCTCCAGGTACGGGAGGATGAGTTTGTCCTTGATGAGCTCCCAGATGACTCGGGTCATTTCGTCTCCCTGGATCTCCACCACGGAGCCGGCCTTGATCTTCTGAGACATGTTGAAGCCTGGTGGTGAAAACAGACAGTGAGGAAGAGGGACGACGAGAGAGCATGTCAGAGATCATGCCTGTGGTATTATATCAGGCGAAATGAAACATATAATGTTAATTAGGTTTGTCGCCATGCCAGACTTTTAAACCTGGATACGATACTTCAAATGATATGACCTGTTTCGCTACCATGGCAACAAAAATGGAAGTCATAGGCACTCGATATTCTGTAATTTCTTCTTCTTATACCAAAACTTGCAAGCAAACTCCTGAACACTGTCAACTTTTCTCAAATAGTATTTTTTGGCAAATAAGAAAGTACTCTCTCTCTCTCTCTTTCTTTCTTTGTGTTAAAAGTATATTTCATTTCAAGTTTGACATTCAATCAAGCTTTTTTTCACCGCTGAATCTGCACCATGTTCCTCTGCAGGAAGCTGATAGCTAGCCTGAGTTTCATCTGACTGCATGAAAGTGTTGTGAGTAAAGTGAGAGAGCAATGTTTCTGATTTATTGTGATAATTCAGACTTTTACAGTGTGTTTATTGTGAGAGCTAATTTTGCAAACTGTGATTTCTTGTGCAGCCTTAGTTACAATGAATGAACTCATTCATAGAATCAACCAGAGGCAGTCCGACCAGTGACTCAGCATTCATGCTCAACTGTGTAAACTCCGTATTCATCTTAAACCACAAACCCTGCAACATATGATTAACCAATGCAGACTCTCTTAATCCATGCACCACTTTGTCTGCAGCTGAGAAGAAGAAATGCATTAAATATCGAACCATGAGTCTCCCACACAGACAGTACACCCTTTAATGTTTGCGTAAGGTGGGATTTGATTGGTTTTCACCACAGGTATGATGGTGTAAAGACAGAAATAAATTCCTCCCGAGTTGTAGATTTGAAATAACATGACGTTTGCAGAAGTTACATAAGCAGTCAGACGGATGATGATCGCATGATGGGGAGGAGACTGTTGAGAGCCAGAGACAGAGCCGGGTAAAGTCCAAACGAGGAATAAAAAGCGTTTACATTTACATTAGTAATAAATACGCTGATAAATGAGAGAACAGGGGAATGAGGAGGAGTTTGGTGGGACTGCAGGCCTTTAGGACATTTTCAGAGACGGGTTGTCCTACATGTACCCCAAAAGTGATGCATAATTTCGCACAAATAGAAGAGAATCTCTGTTGGCTTTATTTATTTTACATGCACCGGTTTAAAGCCAAGTTGCGGCGAAACAATGAAGCAAGACAAAGTAGCCAAATTAGACAGCAGTCACTTCCTGGTGACGTTGCGTCGCCAGGGCTACCCTGTGGAGTAAGGACACATTCATAACGTGTTACAGACGCCTACCTTGTGGAGTTTAAAGGTCCGAGAGAAACAGACGAGAGGAGGATGCGGAATGATGTTCTGTTCCGTGTTTCAGGAGCTCAAAGCCGTGTAAGCTGACGGAGGAGCGGCAGGTACCCAGCTTCCACCTCTCGACGACACCGGGGGAAGGATATTGGCCAATCAGAACGAGAGTAAGAACGACGCGGCCAATCAGAGTAGCCCACACAGCTGGAGGGGCGGGATTAGGAGGGGCGGGGGTTTGCAAACACTGCGCGCTGATTGGTCCAGAATGTACGGCCCTATTTCCGTGTTATAGAATGAAGATATAACAATTCATTGATTGTTATGAAGCCCCCTCGGCCCCTCCCCACACTCAGATAAAACATTTTGTACAGTGTGTTGATTTCTGATTTATTTTTAACATCATCACATTGCATTAAAATATGTCTCTTTGGATATTTAACATGTTTAACACAAAACTCTAACAAAGACGTCAGTAGTGAACTAGGCTTCAATGAATGAAAACAAGCTGCTGTCACTCTAGCTACCCAAGTCCTTCCCATTCATTTTAAGAACTCATTAGCCTTAACTACGGAAGCCCTAATAGGACATGTGTCCATACATTTATTTTACTGATTTTTCCAGTGATAATAAATCCATTTCATTTTTTTCTTGAGATCTGACTTATTGATGTCGTTATCCTGGGGTATCGACGCTGGTTTTGCCGTAATAGCAAGTAAGTTAAAGCAGTTTTCTCTACCTTGAGAAATGAACTTATCACAGGAAAACCAGCGTTGTTATCTGTAGATAACGACATCAATAAGTGAACTTGAGAGAACAACCAGAAGGTGCTCCTTATCATGGGAAAACAGAGTCATAATAATAATACATGAGACTTAAAAAGACGCTTAACAAAGAATAAAATCGAAACAATACAAAGAAGAAAAAGTTTAAGAGACGGAGGATGAGAGTTGAGATTGTTAGTGGTTGTAGGCGAAGTTGAAGAGGTGAGTTTTTAAGGATTTCTTGAAAGTGGAGAGTGATCTCTGATGTTTGTTGGTATGTGAGGGTGGTAGCGGCAATAAAGAAGACCCTGTCCCCCAAGGACCTGAGAGTACGGGTTGGAGCATGCCGTGGAGGAAGTCAGACAGGTGGGGGGGAGCCAGGTAATAGAGGGGTTTGTAGTTGGTAATAAGGAGTTTGAAGTGGATACACTGGTGGGGTGGGGAGCCAGAGGAGGTCATGAAGGACGGGGGTGATGTGGTCACTGTGCAGGAGTGTGTGAGAAGACAAGCAGCAGAATGCTATATTGTCGTTCTTTATGTTCTGGATGATGAACCGTAGATGAGACTATTGCAGTAGTCCAGAGTTAAATAAAAAGCACAGATATTTGTCCCTTTAGGGCTTCTGTACTTATAAGACATCTGACCAGTTATATAATGTTCAGTCTGACAAACATGTCCTATGTGCACTGCAGTGCTAATTGCATCAGTTCTCCTGGGATCAGCTGCTCATTTGCTGTAGTCATGGTGACCGAATGTAGTCATGTTCTTTAACAGAAGTGGCCTTTCAACGCGGATATAATGTCTTTTTTTATCAGAGACACGGTGGAGACTAATGGACCATTTGCTTTGTGACACTTTCAGAGTGCAGTTCTTTTTAATGGGACAATCTAATCGTGCAACGAGCTGATTAGTCGTGATTAAAAAGACATCATTTATAAATCAGCTGCGGTAAAATATGAAGGTTTGTGGCAACTTCACGTATTGTTAAAGACTGATAGAGGCAACTTATGCAACCTGCTGGCTATAAGCTTATAGTGTCTGCTCGTACTAAATGAGTGCACATGCAGAACCTGAGGAGACGCAGGAAGGTAAACATGCAGGTAAGCCATTTACTACTACCCCCCCAGGACTGAGATCCCCTCACCCCCCCCTCCTTCCATCAGTAGAAGCTCAGCACCTGTCATTTTTTTACCTGCATTATTATTTTTTAAACATTTGTATATTCTGTGTATTTCTGTGTTCAGTCATTTGTATGTTTTTATATATTGATCTACTTTCTGTTAGGCCTCTTCAGGTTTCCTCTAATAGTGTTTCGATGTACTTGTATTGACAATAAAGATATCTTATCTTGTCTTATCTTACTAGAACGTTGTTTCCCAACCTGAGGTTCGGCCACCCAAGGGGGGGCGCCAAAGATCTCAGCAGGGGCGGGATGCTCTGTCTGTTCTGGGGTTGCACATGTTAACATAAATAATGATAACACACGTACGGGATCACTGATTCAAAGGTCTGTAGGTGTAAATATAAATGTTTCCACACTCAAAGACATCAGTTCACTCAGTCAGCCTCTCTTATAATTCAGGTTTGAATGAAATCCATTAAAAAAATTTTTTTCATCTTTGACAGCAATGCATCCCTTTTCTTGTGTGGGTCGTGGGGGGGCTGAGGTGGGGGTTTTCTTAGATCCAAGTAGGCGGGGCTCCCAGGGAAAAGGTTAGGAACCACTGCACTAGAAGGAAAAATGTTAAAGCTCACGTAACAGTAACCATTACTGCGTCCTTCTACGACCTTCTGTTGCAGCATCACATTGTAAATTGTTGCAGGATGTAAAGGTTCAAGGTTCAAGAGTTCTTTATTGTTACCTAACAAGAGATTCAGTGTTCCAAAGATACATGCAACACATTAAAATACGAAATCACGGATAAAAAGACCAGACAGAATACATTAGAACAAGCGTTGTCGATTACATCAGGTCATGGCAGAGTCCTCACACAGACGCCCACTCAAAAGTTTAAAATACCCTGAAGTGCATCATCTTGTGCTAGCTTTGTGAAGTAGTTCTTTAGCTGCAGGCACAAAAGTGTTTCTGTAGCGTTTTATTCTCCCCGTAGGAGCAACAAACCGACAGCCAGAGAGGAGAAGCTGAAACTCCACGTTTAAAGGAAGAACGTGCAACAGTTAACACAAACTGTAAATAAATCATAAATCAAGTATATGTGCTGTAAATGTGTCTCTGAGTCCTGACTGTCTACAATGAGGGAGAAGCTCGAGTTCCGCTGGCTGTGTTGTTGTCAGGGCCGTGTTTACATGGACGGGACGGCCGGCTCCTCCCCTTGTGTATAAAAGCTGTTTTAGTCAAGAACTAGAGAGAAGAAGAAGAACATACTCACTGATTATTTGAATGTCACGTAAGAGTTTTTACATCATGCTCATTCTGTGTCAATTTACATGCAATGTGAAGCTACGAGCTAACTAAAGAGCGCTAACATTAGCCTGCTAACACAACAATGCAGGACACAGGTGATTGCAGCTCTAGCAAAAGACAATCTTGTCCACCACTTGCGCTTGACTCCTTTGTACGAACACGAGTGGAGAGGGGTTGGAGGTGTGTCTTTGGAGGAGAGCGGAGCTTCAGTTTAGCAGAGGTACAGCCAAACAGCAGTTTGTTTTGGTTTCATGCTGGTGCTCAAGAGCGACATCTACAGGATCAAAAAGTCGCACATTCTTCCTTTAAAGGATGAGAACAGTCATGGAGAATAGAGCACGCCTTACGCTGTAACTGTAAAGAATCAAGATGTGGATGTGTCCACTTTCATATACTGTCTACCTAACAACTATGACTGTCAGCATTAACTAGTGGAGCAGCCGGGCTGTGCACAGGGCACCCATCGATCCTCGAACTCTCGCTTGATTTTTACTAGAATCATGTCGAAGTTAAAGTTCTGGTTTCATGGAAATGCAGCACGCTTTTGTAAAACAACATACATGTTTAATGTTTAAGCACCCTCTAAATGTTTTCCCAAAGTTTGTTGCTGCTGAACGCACCCCAGGAGTGGGAGGGGCTTTCTGAGGAGGAGCAGGAAATGGGAGGAGCCTGACCTGATTTGAGCCTGTGGGTGCATCCGAATTGCAAAGTGCCTACTCAATCTGTCAGTAGTCAGTAGACAGTAGACAGTACCTACTATACGTGCTGTATACTGTTAGTACCTACTATTCAGTAGACAGCACAGTAGGCAGATATTTGTGCCTACTTCATTTGATTCATTCAGTATGGAAGTAGCGTCATTTGTGTTACCTGAACCGGCCGCCTCCATCCTCGTTTTTTTTTTTTTTTTTTTTTAGCTTTATTCAAGAAGAGTACGGAACGCAGCATATACAGTCAGTAAACAAAAACAAAATCACAATGTAAATAAAGTTAAAAACCGATCAAATAATAAAATAACATACAGTACATACAGGAAAGAAAGTAATATACAGAATATAAAGTAAGATAAACCAATAAAGACGCAGATATGAATATGTAAATCGTTCTTTAAATAGAGGGGAAAGGTTTAATAATCATGCAGACATTTGTTACATTTTCTGTTCTTAATTAAAAGGAGCGATTTTAGAAGAGGACTTTAACTCTAGATTAAAAATTTGATTCAATGAATCCATGCTCGTTTGTTTTGATTTGGAGGCGCACGTGAAGTGACGTTTTACGTTTAATTTCGCAAAGCATTGTGGGTGGTAAAATCCAATTCATTTCCTGATAGCATGCATCCGATCCATACTTCATAAATCCCGGAAGTTAGTATCCATACTGAAATGTTCAGTATACTGAGGTGGACACAAAAAATGCATACTGAATGACCACGAGAGTTCAGTCTACTTAAACTCCCTACTGAATAGTACGCACTGCATACTGAACTGTGGCAATTCGGAAAGGGCCTGTATATATTTGTAAGGGCCTTCTCACCTGTAAAACCCTCACCTGTAAAAACATCATGTGGCTGAAAGAATTGAGAGTGGGTTTCTTGCGTCTGGTTCAAGCAGCCATCCGTACAGAAGAAACAGAAGCAGCACTAAGCCTGTTTAGGAAAAGAGGAGTGGAATGAAGATCTGTGGATTTGAAAGGCAAAAGTCAAGCAGGAAATTAAATGACGTGGTTGTTGCACGCTTAACCACCATGAAGAGCTGTGGATTTCAAAAAGGTCAGTTACACGCTGCTCGCTTTCTGCTTGCCCTCAGTTGTTCATGTTCCTTTTCACTAATCGTGAAATAAAACCATGAGCTTGAAACAAACAAACTATTGTCCTGATTTCACCTTCAACAGGACCTGTGATTGTTGTACCCTGTGCAGTGATAATGCTCCAATTTTTCTTTAAAAATTAAGAACATGGAAAACATTTAGCCCACAAGTTTGATGATGATGTGTGAGAGTGCTGGGCTCGTCAAAGGGTTCAATTACAGTGAACTTAAAAACAGTCTTGATGTCCCAAAGTTGTTTGTAGCATCAGTAACACTACATTATGCATGGAGAAAAGGAATCCAAAAAAGCTTTGTGAATCACTTTTCATATATGAATGTTTACAACAAGCAGGCCCAATCACAGAAATGTCTGAGCCCCTGAAAGGTAGAGTGAACGGGCCCTCTGCAGATGCTTTTCAATCATAACAGTGCATGCATATTGGATCAGTAGCAATAGCCTCCTCATCCTCGGCCTGGATCCTGTCAGCTTTAGGAGCTGACTGAAGAATAAGTTATTGTTGCCTTGGGGTCAAATGCCCGAGCCTCCGTTATTTTCTGCCATCCTTAAGTTTGTGCAGGTCCTGGTTTGGGCATACAAAGTCCGTTACATTACTGGTCTAACCTTTAAGTTCAGTGGGCAAGCCCATGATGTAAGCATCACAAACAAAAATGAGAACCATTTTAAGAAAGGGAAGGGGGGGGGGGGGGGTGGGGGTCGTTACATTTTCAAACAGGCCGCTAACAAAATGTGTATTTTCTGTGTTAAAAAAAGACTGAGTATTTAGGTGTAACGTAAAAGTGTGTTTTCATTGCTTACATTTAATGGATTATGTTTTTGTGACTAAACTTCAAAAGAGCTTCAGTGCTTCCTCCAACAAATATTTACATTCATTGTCAGTTTTTATTTTGCTGCACTCCACACACTGAAATGTTTTCAGCTTCTAAACTTCATTTTTGATGGCGATTAAGTTAAACCTAAACTTTAAAAGGGTTTAAAACCAAAGCGTTTACTTAAACCAGCAGCTCCTGTGTGTGAACAAAGGAGTTTGAGCTTCGCTTAGTAACCAGCAGATGGCAGCCTCTCTCTGTGCAGTGAGGTCTTGGAGTGCCATGTGGTCCTGAGGAGAGCCGAGAAGAAAGCAGAGCAGTCAATCATCACGGTTTCTTTCTTCCTTAGGACATACTCTTTTATTCAAGTACATTATTTACACGCTTATTCCAGGATCAATTAGAACTTTTGGCACTCTATTTAGGCTTCTCTCACGCGCAGAAAGGTGGGATTTCTGGTGTAATCTCGCGCGTTTGGTTCTGATAATTAGCCCTGGGCTAACTATAAGAACACAAAGCGCTGGTCTCTCCTCGTGCAAACATTAAGTAGAGACTCTAAACCTTTATAACGATGTGAATCTACTTTTATTCCACACAGAGCGCTTCACATCAGGGGAAAGGCAGCCAGCTCCTCCAAACAACCCCCTCCCTTCTTCTTTGTCTCCCACCTCCACTTTGAGAGAGGACCACGGCTCGGCCAGACCTGAGAGGCGTCATGTGACTCTGCATGCATCTGCTCTCAGTTGTGGAAAGATTACCACACAGCCAGGGAGAGTGAGAGAGAGAGAGAGAGAGAGAGAGAGGGAGAGAGCTGAGGAGGAGCTTGCAGCGATAAGATTCTCTCCACGCACCATCAGCACCACAAACTTGCTCTCCATTCATCCTGCTCTCTCTGCAGCGCACCTGCTTCTGCACACATACGCACACACTGGAGATTTTCACGTGTTTTTTTCCCGTTGGAAGGTGCTCATGTGCACCCCACGGCTAATTTTCGCTCTCCGCTGAGTTGATTATGGTCACATCCCCCGCGGTGCCAAGGTGGAGCCACCGCGCGTATCTCGGATCGGTGCGCTTCTCCAGGGGCTGGGATGCGCACCGGGTACCTCTCGCTTCCTGCCAAGTTTTGGGTCCGAGCAGGACTCTAGCTCTGCCCCTGGGCGCCGAGCCAGGAGGACCCAGTCCACCCGGAGCAGGATGCCGGTGATGAGAGGGCTGCTGGCCCCGCAAAACACCTTCCTGGACACCATCGCCACGCGCTTCGATGGCACCCGTGAGTAACAAACGCGCTGTCTGAATTCTTCTGCTCTTTACGCGCGGATGGAATACAGAGTGCCTCATGTAAACTGTTCTTTCTCAAAACATATCCTTCACCATGGGACAAAACTCTCCCTATACCACATCACCTGCATAATAGGCCTGTATGTTCCTCTGTTTTTCCTCTGAGATATAACTTTAGAGTTGAAAGGATTATTCTCATCAATATGAGGCTGTACAGAGTGAAATCCTTTGTGAAAAGGCCCCATTGCAGAAGATATCATATGCACAAATGATAACATGCACCTGTCTGCACAAGAGGAGGTTAAGACATAAATCCAAACAAAGCAAATTGGGAATAATAGATGTTTTGTACATTTCCCACAAGATGAATACACCTGAAGTGTCCTAGGGTTTTTGGTAGCTGTGCTTTCGCTAACTTTTGTTGTGGTTTTTTGACTGAGACTCCTTTCAGTCCCATTGTGTCTGTGTGCTGCACATGTCCAGGCTCCACTCTGTATTGTCACAGTCTCACCAGCAGGGTTACATTCATAGTTTGAGGCCCACTCACCGCTTTTATTCTTCACTTTCCCCCAATGAGCTGACACAAACCGCTTTATTCAGATCTCTATGATTCTGTTGAAGCTGAAATGTTGTTGTGGAGATGGAGGTAGGATGGTCAGACTCTTTTTTTTTTCTCCCAGGCGAGGGTGTCTTATGAACAGATGCGATGAGCAGCCCGCTTGTGTTTGGGCCCATGCTGAGAAAGTGGGCGGGTGAGAGCTGCTTATATATTGCGTTCAGGCCGTCTGTGTTGATTATTCAGGACGATGGGAGTGTGTGTGTGTGTGTGTGTGTGAGAGTCTGAGAGTGTGTGAAGTGAGCCAGTGTCCCCCACTAAACCAGTTATGTGTGACAGCATGATAGAAAGATAATTTGACCATGCAGCAGGCAAGTCGCTTTAAGGCAGATCCTGATCTCTCTCCAGGTTTCACCTAGTCCTCTCCCCGCTCTCTAACTAGACTGACAAATGCTGTGGCAACAGAGCGTCCTGCTTCTGTCTGCAGGACATTTAAATGTTCTTACTTTGAAAGGCAAAGTGAGTGGCTTGTGTTTCCTTAGTGAGGATTCAGGGTGTTTGCTGTGAGAAGGAGGGTTTAAGAGCTTCTCTCTCTGCAGTTTTGTCCTTTATCTTTACACTCATCTCTCTGTTGTGATGTTACAAAGATTTTACAAAAATGTTCAAGTCTAAATGCCAGACTATGGAGCCTGAATTATAAGCTTGAACAAAATGAGCCACGTCTGTGATATGCACTGATATTAAAACTTATTTTACAGAACATATGATGCAGTAAACGATGCCTGGGGTGATTCAGACATAGTGTCATTATGTAGTCTGTCCAGCAGAGGGCGCTCTGATTGATTGTTTACAATCCTCACAGCACTGTCTGCAGCACATGTAGCAATACATCACTGCTGGTTGACTCTAGTTTGTTTACAATATCTAATAATGTTTAATATTCTTAAATTAAGTTATTTGTTTTGGAAAGCAGCCTTAGAAATACCACGCATACTTTAAATCACGTAAAATCTAGAAGGTTTATTTTCATGCTAGGTCAACAACTAAAGGTTGCCGACAACCGTTGAATTCCTGGGAGTCTGATAACGTCCTGGCTCCTCCTTCAAATAAGTTCATTTATGCAGAATGCGAACAAATGAGAGATTCGCAGTCTGCTAAAAACTACCCGGGTGTCGTACTGATTCGGCTGCAGTCTGCATCAGACAAGTCTCCCTCTCGTACTGTTTCCCACAATGCAAAGCGCCAGGTCAGAGATCAGTAACGTTCATCACAACAGGATATAATCACAATCAGACCAAACCACACAAAGATACCACCAATGAGTTTATTTTTGATTCTCTAAATCATGAAAATCTAAATGAATCTCTCATCAGCTTTTTTCAGACTGTGAGTGGATGTTACTCTGTAGCGGCGTTTCACGTCAGCTGGGCTGTTGTTTACGTCCTCATTCCAAGACCGGAAACCAGCTTAGCCGGGGCTGGTATACTGCAGAATAATAATGTCGAACGTAGTATGTAGTATGCACTACATAAAGCATACTATGTTAAAAATGTGTTTTATATTATCCAGCCTTGGGCAAGTGAACTGCAGAGTCTTGTGATAATGTGCGGGTAACTTTGACGATTGTTTGGTATGAGACGTAGAAGTTTGTTTGGAAGAAGGACCAATAGTAACTAGCTAAAAGGGGGCATTTCGCCACCTCCTGTAGCAGAGTAAGACATACTTCTGTCAATAAGTTGAGTCTCCCTCGATGCTTGTATACTGAGACAAGGACAGTAGTATAACCGTAGCTTGACTTAACCGTGCATGTAAACTAACACACCTCTGCTGATTCCAACATGACTCCTAATAGCAGGTGCGCTGCTCTTTTGCACCACAAGGTCATCATCAATCACTTGTCCCTCTCTTCTCTTCTACCTAGCTAACCTCGCAGTTATCTTTGAACTGAAACCAACTAAACTGACAGAAGCTAACTGCTAGCTGGGGCTTCATCTGATCGGTCAAATGTTCACATGCTGAGAGTGAACGTCAGCATGTGAGGCGTACTAAAAGTTGTCTTCTTATTCTTTACGTTTCGAGCATTCTTGTGTTGTGATTTTACTGTACGTGCAGCTCTACATAATTCAGAGGAAACGCTGCGCACACATGACTCCCCGAAGACGGCCTCCATACTCACATATGCTGACACACAAATCAAACGAAAGAAGCGAAGTCTCACTCCCTTTCATGTTTGTGCAGATTATCCGTCATCATGTTAAGAAGTGGAGCGACTATTTCTCCTGCGAGAGGTTAAAACACAGGCCTTCTGCTTCCCGAGGTGCTGATAATTACACATCTCCAGCAGTGCATGCGCAGTCATTGTAATTAACTCGCATTGATGTCAAGAAATCATCGTGGCCTTTCTGCTTGTCAGCGGAGGAGTGGAAGGGAGGGGGAGGTGGGAAATGAGAGGGTGTGGGGGTGGGGAGGCGAGTGTGTGTGTGTGTGTGTGTGTGTGTGTGTGTGTGTGTGTGTGTCAGGGTGGTGGGATTTGGATTGTGTGTGTGTTTTTGCTTTTAGTGGGAGGAGAGGGCATTTTGAATGACTTAATATAAATCCATTAGCTGTGACAAACATTCAGATATGTGTTTTTAAATGGTGCTACTCATTAAATCGGACACTTGAGCGACAATGGAAAAGGGCAGTTATGTGTGTGAGCGTGCATGTGATGATGGACACTTTATGTCTCGCTGAATATGGCTGTGTGTGTGTGTGCACTTGTGTGTGTGCACTTGTGTGTTTGTGTGTGTCTGTGTCTGTCAAAAAGGCTTTTTGTTGTGATGTGAATCAAATGGCAATCACGGTTACTTTAGAAAGCCACTCATCTCTGGGGCAGCAGAACTGTACCTGAAAGGACTTCATCCTCTCTCTCTCCTGCTGAAGTTTATCAGCCGCTCTGTGGAGCTGCTCCTTTGTTGTGCGTCTCTCAGTCGAGCGAATGTGGAATCTGGCAGCGTTAGCAGGTCTGAAAGTTTCAGTTTTAGAGCAAGAAATGGCTGCTATTTTCTCTCCAAATCGATCCACAGTCAAATGTGACTCTCACTCACCAACTCCTGTGTGTGTGTGTGTGTGTGTGTGTGTGTGTGTGTGTGTGTGTGTGTGTGTGTGTGTGTGTGTGTGTGTGTGTCTCATGTCCACTGGGCTCCAACAACAATTTCTGCACTGTTCTCTGCACCTGCTCTGCCTCTGTCATGACACCAAGCAGAGAAGAAGATGGAAAGTGTGAACTTCAGATCATTATTGGATACAGGTAAAGGAAACTAGGGGTGCAACAATCCAAGGTTCAATACGCTCTTGTGTTTTTACAATTTTGCGTACAAATAGCATCCATGCATGCAAAGGATTTCTCTCTGAATTAGCTCTGTTTGTGTGTGCCTGTAAGACCATGCACTGGGATTAGGACCTCCCTCCCAGTAACCTTATAATGGCCATACTAAGCTAAGCATATTAAGATCATAGTTCATGTTCAACAACGTCCTAATTTACAATCAATGAGCAGTAATTAGGATGGTATTCATCTGTGGGTTCATGTAGAATAGAGCTCAACAGTGACCCGACACTTTTTTGGCGGCTCTGTCTCGGATGTAAATTTCCCCGTTCAAATCCTCCATTGACTTTTCACAAAATCCTTATATGAAGAGATTGAAGCCTGTAACCATGACAACCAGCTACCTCTTTACTCGTGACTAAAGAACATTTGATTCGCAGCAAAACAGCGTTGAAAAACTGAGAAAAAGGCAAAGGTAAAAGACTGTACATATTTTTCTTCAGGAGTCAAGGAAACTACCCTTCCCACAATCCATTGCGAGTGATACCTCTTCTTCCTTAATGCATCTTCAGTCGTTGTTATCCTGTTTATACAAGGTTATTGGTACATTTCGTGTTAGCTAACTTACTAGCTAGCATGCTAACGAAACTATCCATTAGCATTTGGTGCTGAAGGGCGGGAAACATTGCCATGGTAACAGCGAGCTCCACCAATCAGAGACGTTACTGTGACACTATATGATCGTGGGTAATGTAGTTCTTTTCCCCGATATTGGGAATTGACCACGTTTCTCTTAAAACAAGGATGATATCAGGAGCATAAACCACGATTCACACTCGGCTAGCTCGTGGTCAGTCTTCCTGTGGTGATTATGACTTCACGGCTAATAACACGACTAAGCGTGCTAATAAGCAGCTGGTTCATGGGGAATATTGTGAGCTTAATTTAAAGTGTTACCTGAATGTGTTAAACAGATGGATCATGTCAGAAGGCTAATCCCTTCAGGTTAACATCTGGACTGTGACGACTGGTCATCTCATCAATAAGCAGATTGTTGATGACTAACATTTTCAGAGATCAATTAATCATTAGATTTAAATATCAGGCACAAATGAGAATCACTTGGGGCCCTGGTGGTGCAGTGGTTGGTGCGCGCGCCCCAGTGGAGGCTGTGGTCCTGCAAGCGGGCGGCTCGGGTTGGGGTCCAATCTGTGGCTCCTTTCCTGCATGTCGTCCCCCACTCTCTCTCTCCCTGGTGTCTGACTCTATCCACTGTCCTATCTCTAGAATCATTTGTCCATTCTAGCCTCTCAGATGTGAGGATTTAATGCTGTTTCTGTTATTTTTTCTATTTTATGTGAATTTAAATTTGGTTTATTTACATTTTTCTGTATTTGGAATATTAAGAAGTCAATTTTTCATCGTTTTCTTACGTGTTGCAGTCCCAATCACTGTATGATTCATTTCAAAGAAAAAGATTGACAGAGGAGTGATTAAAGAAACATTGCCGCTGTAGTGAACACACTGAAGGCGTGTTGGTATTTGACTTTCGTTTTAAATTGCAGTGTTGATTTGTACCATGAAAGCACATTTTCTAAGAGCTTGTCATTTCAATGTTTTTACCCAGAGCCCCCCCGCTGTGCATGTGCGTCAGTAAATCACCAACATTACAGGTAGAACGCATGCAGGAAGTTGAGGTGACGATTTGTTCTGACTTGACCTGAATGTGAGAGAAGACGTGTGTGTGTATTATGGTTTTAAAGAAACACACACACACACACACACACACACACACACACACACACACACACACACACACACACACATAGGCACTCATAATAAATGTACTTAAATGTGGAAGTGAAGTGCTGCATCACACTGTGTCAGACATCACAGCTTCTGAATCAGACACTCTGAGAAAGGTTATTATTTATAGACCCCTCCCATGACGAATGGTGTTGCCAACACCTCACAGAACAACAAGAGAACACACACACACACACACACACACACACACACACCTTGACAGCGAATGCCTGAAGATTTTTCCTTCTACAATGAATGGATTCATGCAGACGTCTCATCACAAATCACTACTTTAATTTTCACATATGAACAAATTCAAAATCTGGAGGGAATTGTGGAGCGAGATCATGGAAACATCGAATCCTCCGTGAAGGTTGTGCAAAGTTTGATCGATGGTCATTTGCAGCTGTGCTCTCCAGGAGAGGCAGAGCTGTGCCCACGACTCGATTGGTCCTATTAATTGAGTGGGTCCTGGTTTTGTCTTAATCAGGTTAGAGTCTGAGCCGTGCTCGTCACGTGGCCTGTGTGGACCAGACCTCTGCATATAAGCTCCCACCTGCCTGCAGCACACGCTCCTTTTCTCTGGCTTCATTTTTAATCCAAAAGACTGAAGAAGGGGCAGCATGACACGGACAGAACGATTGTGCTGATGAATCTTACTACATTGACATCAGTTAATGTGGGATCTTTGCAAACGAGGAGAATGTTTTTTGCCGTGTTGCTGAAAACAAGCAAGAAATGTGACATGTTTACTTTTAATATGCACCCAAACTGCATGTACAACGTAAAAGTCGACCTATTCTGCCGATCCCCATTTTCAAACTCTCATATAGTGTTACAATGCTGGATGCCCAAACTTATTAATGTGGGCAAAGTTTCAGATCATGAGGTAAACGTATGTTGGAGTAATCCCAGGATAAGTCTGCAGAGGGCGCTAAACGGAAAACCACGTGATAGTTCCCCGATATGAAATAGAATTAACGAGACGGCTTCAAGCCTCTACGTAAGCCGGTGAAACCTCTGACATAGACTCTCTTCTCCCAGCACTGGAGAGCAGCCCTCCCCTGGAAGCCCTGCAGCGTTTTGCCCCCCCCGGAAGGCTTCCAGAGAGCTGGCCAATCAGAAGAAAGTTTATTAATCGTTAGCAGGCCTTCTCTTTTTGATCAAATCACACAGTTTTTCCAACACGTCAAATCATTGACATGTGCATGGGCTTTTGGTGTTTCTTCTTCTCTGCTTCTCTTTCTCTGTTGTTTATTTCCACCAGGAGCATGATGGGAAATACTCTCAACATGGAATCGGGTACAGTGACCCTTCAAGATCCCCAGAATCTTACTTTTGAGCCTGATGATTTTTTTTTTTTAAAGATCCCATTTAGCTAAACTCTCCCCTCTCCAGACATTTCAGTCCGTTTTTTTTAAGTGAATGTTAAGAATACGTCCGAGCCTGGTTTCTGACTGTCTCCTCCCACATTCATCTATATATATCTAATCTGCTGACAAACTGATGCATCATGGGTGCAGCCCCTACGTTGCCAATGTTGCTTAAATGTGAGGAATTTATTACAAGATCATTGAACGCAGGAAATTATTTAGAAAGCAAGAAAAGAAAGTGTTCGAGTGACTTCAGCGGGATTACTTTGTTAAGAAGACGAACAGAAAGAAAGCTCCTTCAAGCACAGAGACTAAAGTATTACACCGTTTTTCTCCCTGCACCTCCATCTTCTCTGCCTCATCACGCATAATACTCACTTTTCTACAAAGCCCATCTACTCCCGAAGCAGAAGTATTACATTCTGCCTCTCTCACATCTGAGATATAACTCCAATGATCTCTTCTCCTCTCCTCCAGTCTTCCATTAGCCGCCTTTCATCCTCTCCTGCTGTTATCCACTTAATCTTCTGCATGCGTCTCTCTGTGCATACGTGTAAGTGAGAAAATGAGTGTACGCTGCTCGGGGCCGTGGGGAGAAAGTCTGTCACCACTTCCCTGCCTTGCCTGTGTTTGTGTCGTTGTGTGTGTGTTTGTGTCATTGTGTGTGTGTGTGTGTGTGTGCCGTGTATGTTTGACGGCACAGATTAGCGCTGGAGCACCGTCGTGTCCCAGGTGCGTGTTTCCCCCCCGAGGCAGTTTGTGCTTAAACCCCCTGCTGGCTCCTCGTCAGCTGGGGACAGATGTAATGATCGACCGCATCGTGGCTCAGCTCACCTCCGTCTCTTTGCGCTGTTGGCAAGACACAAGCGTCACATTGTACACCTGATAACAAGGCAAAAGGTGTGTGTCCAAAATGAAAACAGCTTCATCATCACCAATGTGTGTTTTTAGGAAGAGAGGTTAGAAGATACAAGTACTTTGGAACTTCAGTAGAGTTTCTGGGTTTATGATTTTACCTTTTTTAAATTCACAGTATGTAAATTCCACCGCCAGGGCGAATCATGGGAGTGATCCTCTCTGCTACTGCCCTCCTCCCAACCCCGATGAAAACAAACTCCGAGTTAATCGTAGTGAAGACGACCGGGCGAAACCAACCCGAGGAGGAGAATATGTTTACAGACGAGCTAATGTATCTGAGTATAAAAACACGACGTTTTGATCACAGCAGCACATACAGCAACAGTACGGCAGCTTTCAGTAGCAGCTCACGCTCCCTTATGCAGCGGTCTTTGACGTAATGTCATCCGGTGTTTCCATAGCAACGATAAACATGGGGTGTCTGTCATGGCGGCTCTGTCATGGTCGCCGACGCAACAACACACGTCCCATTACAACTCTAACATGACAGATTTCTCTGACTTTGATAACTGTTGGTAATATTCGAGACAATGTAAGAACTCAACTGAGTTTTTTTACAACTTGTTTTTATTCCATTTTTTATTAGTTAAGATATTTTAGTGTAAAAATTCGACCTATTACACCTTTAATGAGGATTACTTTGACTCCCTACATTTATCCGTACTTTCTTCAAATACTTTTTGTCTTCAGAGGACATGTTGGGCTCAATCACGTTTGCACACTGACGACGAAACTTCAGGACTTCTTTAGAACGACGGCACAAATGACTTTTAGTTTGATCACGACACAAACACAAGATCAGTCGTTTTAGTAAATTAGTATTTTTGTGTTTCTTCCTCAATAAGCGGCGAACCCGCTCCGCACAAGAAGACATCCGCACTCGTGTAAATAAAAGGAATAAATCAAAGAGTGAATTATGACAGCTAATGTTGTTACCTAATGTGGTGTACAGTAGCTCAGCCTGCAACCTGCTTATCAACACCGGGCCAAAGAGTGAGTGTGAGACAGAGGGAGCGTGATCAAGAGAGAGAGAGAGAGAGAGAGAGAGAGAGAGAGAGAGGGGAGAGAAGAGTGGAATAAATAGGACTGGGCGGGTGACGGTTGAAGGAGGCTACATGGGAAGTAATGAAGGGTTGTGGAGAGCACGGGGGGCCGGCAGATGTGATGAAAATGCAAAATGAGGAGAGATGAGGAAGAGAGCGGAGGGAGAGAGAGGATGAAGAGAGAGAGCGGGTGGAGAGAGAGCATGGAGAGAGAGGAGGGAGAGAGAAAAGGGAGAGTGCGGATGGAGAGTACGGGGATAAAGCAGAAATGTATCCCAGATAATAACTGTAATAAGGATTTTATTCCCGTCACAGTTTTGAAACATAGTTTGACAACATAAAGAGGGACGTGCACAGAAGATTAAACAATGAGAATTAAAAGTCATAACTCTGATTAATAACAATAATGAAAGAGGATCCGATAAAATGACGTGTTAAGACAGCGGGCCTTTTCCTGATCTGTAGTAAGAGAGAGAAACTCTCGTTAGTATTTGTTTAAAATATTTACTGCAGCAGAACATAGTTTGTGTTTGGCGTCTCCGACCTGATCACTCCTCAGAGATTTATTTTACATGCAGAGATTTGAGGAGTGATGGGACGATATCTTAAACCTCTCCCCATTTTTTTGTTTTGTTGGGGAAGGACATGCAGGGAAAGGAGCCACAGGTCAGAGTTGAACCGGGGTCGCCCCCTTTGAGCACTATAGCCTCCGCACATTGGGCGCACGCTCTAACCAGTAGGATACATGCACCCCGTTATTCGATTTTAAGCATGCTTCCACTGGCTCCGCTGCGCTGCGTCTCAGCTCCGTCTCAGCTCGGGCAGTCCGGAGCCCTCCGCAGCAGATATGCAAGGCTTCTCTTTTTGCTGGATGCCGGAGCACGGCGCATCAATTTACTACAGAAAAGATCGAGCGGGACAGGAAGTCAGACACCAAAAACAACATTAAAACATCTGTTTAATTTTCAGAATAAAACACTCAGTTTTGATGGTTCACAACAATGACCGTATGTGTGTTTGTTTATGTGTTTTATACGGTTTTATTTATACGATCATACATCGTATCTTACATTATCTTACGCTGAGTGATTCTGTAATTACCGCAGGGACCTTGGTCTTGCGACTCCAGCTGTCCGGCTGTGCTGCTCCGTGCTGCGCTCTGAGAACGCAGGCTGTGGGTGTTAACGGACGAGGGAGCACGGAGCTGTAACGTAGTTGAGATGTGACGCAACGCACACGTATCCGGTGGAAGTTCTGGGTAATGCGTTGCACAGACTTAGAAAGAGCCGCCCGATCATGACTGTGGTGAAAAGAAAAATGAATCCTGCAAGGTTCCCTTGGTGGACACATCACCTGCAGGATATCCACAAAGACTTTCTCGCCACATTACTCTTCCCTTGAAATATGAATACCAAAGTTGTAATGAGAGGTTGGTTCTAGTAGTTCTGTGGACTTTACCCGGGGAAGATCATTAATAATAACCATTAATTAGACCCGCTCTTCAGCACATTTCTAATCACGAGTGCTCTCTGATAAAGTGAGCTCACTTCATTATTTCTGAATTGAACAGTCTCCTTCTTTGCACTTCTGCAGCGGCAGCAGTCAGATCGAGGAGCTGATAATCGACGAGGAGAAAACGCTGCTCGCTCGCTGAGAAAGAGTCTTAAACAGATGGATCATTTCCTCGATTCAGGCACTGGAAAAAAAACAACAACCTCTGAGCTGGAATCTGGAGGCCTGCAGGGTTGTTTGCTTTGCTTAGAAACCCATATGCACCCTGAAATACACATGAGACTCCTCTCTCTCTCTCTATACACACACACACACACACACACACACACACACACACACACACTCGTACATACACACACTCAGTCTCTGCAGAAGGTTACATTTCTGAAGGCGTGGGTGAGTCTGATCAATAACAACCCAAACAGTCATATTTTATTCACAAAGACCGTCTGTTTAAAGAATCAATATGGATGCTTTGACCACCCACATGTTGCTGCAGGTCAGACCTGACGGGGGAATTCTGAGAGAGTTACTGTAAAGGAGCAATATGTAACTCTGACACCTAGTGTTTGAAACAGGTACTGCAGTCCAAATTCTAAACATTAGAGAGCTGTCTCCCCTCCCCTCCTCTCTAGAGTGGATGCTCACGCAGGTCACCATGTGGTGGACACTGAAGCTTCAGTGTTTATCCAGCTCTGCATCGGTCTGTAAACCTTTCTGTGTTCTAACCTCTCTCCATTTTTCAAAAGCATCTCCAATATTGATCCTAGTTTGAGCACGTTTCTGCTCGTGGAGCTTATTAGAAACATGCAGAGGCTTTTTAGGTCGGGTACAATCACTTCTATCTGAACCAGTTCTCTTGCCCGCTTCCATCGCTGCAACACCTGTTGGTTTGACCTGATAACTGCTCTCATATCTGGCAAACCGAGGGGCGTCCAAAACGGCCGTGTGGGGGTGCCTTAAAACCGCCTACCTTCTCTGGTCCAAACAAATCCAGACCATTCAGGACCAGAATCTAAAGTTAGAAGGAGGACATACTGGCTGCTGCATTGTTGTCAGAGAAGCCAGCACTTCAACATAGCATGTTTCCTTAATGTCTGATCATAGAGTAAGCTCACTTTATCATCTCACTCTCTACACATCTCACTGATTGGACCTGAAAAAAGGATTCTTAGAGAAACCCCTGACAGGATAGTTAGCCTTATGTGAACTAAAATAAATACTCACTGTGATAAAAAGAAGCATTTATACATGTTACAGACTGCGGTGTTCAAAGACAGGATGGAGTTGATTTGAGCCCACTGTGCTCAAGTGGCCGACTTTAAATCAGCTCTACATTTGTACTTTGAAGACTACAACAAGAATAGAAATCCTAAGCATCCAATAATGGGTAATTTCTTGTTTTCAATCATCATAAACGGAGGCAAGCACCTGCAATGGTGCCAATGTTTTTGTGCACTTTAGACAGCTGGCATAAGTTTTCCTGCAGTGTTTGATGGAGTCCTTCCTCTCCCACGCAGCTATCTTATGACATAGATGTAGTTTTGTTACTTTTTAAAAATATAGATGATTAAATTGACAAAGATTGTATTGTTTAAAATGTGTATCATACATTTTTACAACCTACATGAAGAGGTCAAAAAGCTCCAGCAGCACTTGTAGTATGAAGATCAATTTTATTATTAGACCGACCTTTTCGCATGACCCTTCATTCTGCAGTCAGCCTCCGCCTCAAAGATTACGTTCCCGAGTCAAATGCTACAGATAGAGGACATAAATAAGACAGATATTTCAAGATGATTTACAGTACGGATCAAACACCAGTAGAATATTTGTGCTGCCAGTCAACAGAGTTTTATAATAGGGCTCAGTGTCCGTGCAGGTCTTATAGGGGCCCTCCACATGAAGCAGAGGAAACAGGTGTCAAGATGTCAAGTTGGAATTTGTCCTCCGCTCTCCACTGAATCTCTCTTTTTGTGTGCAGTTGCCTCTTTCCGACCCTTCATTATTTTTACTCTGACAATGTCAAAAGCATCATTTTAGCAATGTTTCCACTGTTGGTGAGGTGCAGGATGCAGCGTGAGCAGGTGAGCTGACAGATTGTCTAAGAGGAGCAGGAACAGAGAGAGGCAGACAGAGCTGGAAATAGCCGGTCAATGAGGATGTCAGCATGTGCGTAAGAAATGAGCGAAGCAAAAGAGGCGAGTGTGCAGGCTGAGAGGGACTGGACCTGGACCATAATGGCAGTAAATGAAAGTGATGAAGCCAAAGCGACAGGGGGTACATTAGGCTGCTCTGAGGTAATATGTTCCAATTGGACGCAGACGAATCTGAGCTTCACTTTATTAGACTCTGACCTCGGCACCGCGTCATGAAAGGGCACAAAGTGCGGCTTTTACATCGTCCTCCAAATGTTGCTCTGCAAATTTCCTAAAAGCTGTTTTTCATTTCCACTTGTTTTGAAGAATTTCAGCACCAGCTAAATTATATGTCCTGTTCTAAACTGTCTCTGCCTTAATCCATCATGAGACGAATTAATGCTTTAACACTAAATGTAGTGGCTGCGTTACACTGAAACACAGATACATATTTGAAGTTTTTGCATCAGCTCACTTGTTGCTTTGTTGGGTCAAGTCCAGGAGTTTGATTGTACTCATAACTCGTCGAGTTATTAAGTCCTTCCAAACCGTCAGCTGAGGGGAAAGATTCTGTAAAAATCAAATCATGTATTTATTATTTGACCTCACAGCAACAGAAAAGACTAAACAGATAAAAGAACACATTTATCTCATTAAAGCTGCAACAACGAGCTTTGAGGATTGTGCACATCATGTGTTTTAGACACAGTGAAAAGAAAAGGGATGTCCGATATGTGGTGCTAGAGATCATGCACACTTGTCATGAATTATGTTGCAGTCCACCAACTGAGGATATGACAATGTGAAAAAGTCGTGTTTATATGGACGGCCGGCTCCTCCCCTTGTGTATAAAAGCTGTTTTAGTCAAGGACTAGAGAGAAGAAGAAGAACATACTCACTGATTATTTGGATGTTACGTAAGAGTTTTTAGATCACGCTCATTCTGTGTCAGTTTACATGCAATGTGAAGCTACGAGTTAACCAAAGTGTGCTAACATTAGCATGCTAACACAACAATGCAGCTCGAAACAAGGACGACTTCGTCCGCTGCTTGCGCTAAACTCCTCCGTGCAAACTCAGGTGGAGGGGGTTTGAAAGTGCGTCGCTGGAAAGTGGAGGCTTTGGCTAGTGGTGGGCTTAAGGCCAACATACATTTTTGAGATGAACTGGAAATTGAACACTAGCCAGTCCAAACGTCAAAGGCCGACCACATTAATGCTCCTTTGCTTCAGAGTAAATCTCTGCAGCCAGCTTCTTAAACCTCAGCAGAATACATGTGGCTGTAAAGGCTCCAGATTAATGCCCACGGTTCTGAAATGAGACGCCTGCCATGTAGAGTAAATCTTCCTCCTTTTATCTCAACTTTAAAAGCGTAAATGTCTGCAAATAAAAAGCTCCGTCTCACCTATACAGAGCTGTAGGGTTTATTTCTACCTCCAACTATGCAAACTACTAAATCTAAAAACAAACATTCAGCTCCGCCTTCAGGAATCACTGACAAATCCCCTGATGTACACCGCTGTGTGGTCTTGGAAGTCATACCGCCTTAACAACCTGGAGCCCGTCCATACTGTACTTTCTTCATTCCCGGCTTCATATACGTTCATGTGTGGTGAACCTGAGCGTCGAAGAGGCCATACTGACGGGGAGCAGATACAGCTGGATGCTTTGAACCGGATGCCAAACGCTGTATGATGAGTGACTCACTGCACCCCCAACCCGCTTAGATCAGAGGGTCGTTTTCATCATTTTATAAACCATATCATACTCCCAGTGCATCCTGTTAGATAATATTCATTTTCTGTTATTAGACACATATTCAATAGAGACCAATCTCTGCTCTGGAAACACTTAAAAATATATCTGCATCAGCTCTGAATGAGCTCTTGTGGAGTAAGATTGCTGCTACAGATGATGATCTCATTTCAGGTTATTATGGTGTCATGCAGAAAACATGTTTACATGACGACCTTCGTGAGGACGAAGGGATCTGAAGTCAAAGTAGACACAGAGAAAAAACAGAGAAAATTGAACATAATTGTATTTCTTCCAACCCCTTGAAACCACAGTTTCAGAACTGTACGCATCAACATTGGACCTAAAGATTTCAGCATTTAGAATTTACGTTTTATGTATCATCATCATCATCTTGAGAACAAGAGAGAGGAAAATATAATTCAGAACAAACTTCTTCTAATTCACATAATTCCCACGACTTGTCGTCCTCCTGGATGTTTTTTAAATCTGCAAACTCAAAGTGTAAATGTCAGGATTCTTGCATGAAAAGTCCTCTCACTCCTGAATTTTTCTTCAACTCACTGCTAATTTCCCTCTACTCCGTGTGCACTACGTTCAGTCAGCGCCCCGTCTTTGCTCTGTCCCACGGTGTGTGCCCTGCCCCACTGGGTCCGTTTCTGGAGGGTGAGCGCAGCCATGAGCAGCTGTACTCACGGGTTAACAAGATCACAGGAGAACTACAAGATCACGTGGGAATAAAGAGGACAACATGCAAGTAACATGTTGCCTTGACTTTCAGAGGATGATTTGTTGTTCATTCGGTGCCTGTTGTGGCGTCATGTTGATAAAGTGATGGGACATGTGATCAGGAGTCTGTATATTGTGTTTTATTTTGAAATTGACCGGACGCTCTGTGCGTTTCTTTGTCTGACTTCCTGTCCATGTCAAACTATGCTGCTCAGCTTGACGCGTTGAGGATTGACTTGCTGTTGAAACAGGAGCGTTGACTAGAGTGGCAGCAAATGTCGTCGTTGTGCACGGAATATATGGAAATTGGCATTTAGGGTTTTGTTATGTAATCCTGTTTGATTTAAATATATGTTCTCAATTTTAATTTAAACAATACATCATTCAATCCTTTTTTGCTCCAATCTTGTGACCACATTTTCTTCTGCAACGTAAATGTGTTCAAGCTGCAAGAAAAACATTTGTTTAAACATTTCCATAACTGCAATTCCTCAAAAACAACCTAAAGCTTCAAAGAGAATCATATAATGCACTCCCACTAAACCTTCTTATTGACACTATTTAACAGGAATCTACCCTCTGGTGCCCCAAACAACTAGAGGAGGAGAAAACTTTTCAAAAAAGCAGCGTACGTCTTGTTCTGTCTGCAGAAGTGTGATGCATACAGTTACTCTGAAGTCAACAGATGGAGCAAGATGTCCTCAAGGGCGTCCTCCTGTCTCTGGGTTCAAGAAAACATCATGCAGGGTACAGAACACATATGGATACACAGGCCTCCTATAGCCATAGGATATCATTCTGTCAGAGAGGTTAATGAATGGATAAACGAGGACGAGGAGAGGAGAGGGAATGTCAGCTGCAGGAAACACTTCATATGGCTGCGTCTGTGGTGCATCGTGGGGGAATGAGTCCTGAAGATTGTTTTTAAAAATGCACAATTTGCATCACATAGACTCCAGATAACCCTGGGTTTTCTCCAAGCAATGATCCCGACACTTTGTCATTCATACCCGATTAAACCTTCAGTGAGTCCTGCACACAGACCTCTTATTATTTCCGATAAAAAGGTAAAAAATAGATTGAGGCATATGGCTGGGAGGAGAGTTCGAGGAGGTGCAGGGCAGTTGGAATCTCTTCAGTCACTCAGACAGACACCATGTCAGAGCCATGTGACCTGAACAGGACTTGGCAGCGAGTGCCATGGGGACTGTCGCTCTTCCTCCAACCTGCTCAGAGAGGACGCTCCAGAGACTGAGCTGCCTTTTCAGAGCTCGCTGCACCCTCAACAACACCCATGTGTTTTTTAGGTTTGTATGTTTCATTAAGCTTGCATGTGTTCATGTCTTTTTGTTTGTTTTCACATTTCTAGATGACTGTTTTATGGCCTCATTAGCCCGGCCTGTACACTCATCACGCTGCCATCTCTTCCTGCTTTTGTGTAATTGAAGTAAATATTGACTCTGGAGCAGACCAGTCTCTCTCTTTGAGCATCAGAAGGCCGGTGACTAAGCAATGTTCCAATATATGAAAACAATGGCAGGGCTCAGAGAGGCAGCTGGTCAGAGAGTGTGTGGTGTGAAAAAACATTACATGCACCTGTTACTGAACGGATCAACTTTACTCAGATTTATTAAACCCAGACGTGAAATCAAGACGTTACCCTAACCCTAACCGCCGCCATATGAAACATGAACGTATAGCCTCAGTGATGTCATGCATTTATTCTGAAGAGGTGTTTTGAAGCCCAATGATGGTGGTAGCCATTTTGGAAATCAACTTTCAGCCACTCTAGAAAAAGGTAAAGGTGGAACCATAGACTGTAAATATAAATGAACGTAGCCTGAGTGACGTCACAATCTGTTCCTGCAGGGGGCGCTGGAGTCCCGTCGATGGCGGTCTCCATGTTAGAAATGCTGTCTCAGCCTAACTTTCAGTCAACCTAACGACAGGCTGAGAGCTGGAGCTGAGGCGGGTTTTAAGCCTCCTGACAAACCGTTACATCACACTCACCTGCCAATCAGGTCAGCTACGCACCTTATTATGGAAAAAAACGTATCGTTCATAAAATCTAAACGGATGAGTAAAAAAGAAAAAAAAACTGTTCAGTTTTTACCAATAAAGAAATAAACTTCAGTGACATAAACAGTTGTTTGTACCAGGCTGTAAACATGTTTGATTCTGCTGTACAGTTGGACGATTAACATGGGGCTCTATGGAGATTGACTCACTTTTGAAGACAGCCTCTAGTGGCCACTCAAGAATGTGCACTTTCCCAGCTTTTACACCAGAGGTTTCAGCTTGCTTCTGAGATTCTCATCGTCTTGTGGTGTGGACAACCATTCGATGGCAGCCCTAGATGTCAGTGTCATTATTTTCTGTAACATAATTTTCTGCAACAAAAGGACAGGAAGGCGTCATTTAAGAAATGTAGTTTCTTTGCACTGTGACAGTCCTTTACCCAACAGTGTATAATGTATGTTTATTTATTGCTGGTACCCTATGAGCAGGTATTTATTTTATTCCTCCTCTTCCCGACCTGTCAGCTCAGTGAGAAGAAGCAGAGGTTGACTTCCTTCACTCACAGCTCTCTGCTGCCAAACTAATGGGCTGTGTATGCACCCTGGTTTGAGTGTGAGTGTGTGTGTAATAGTTTGTATGTAATAGTGTGTGTGTAATAGTGTGTGTGTGTGTTTCAGTGCATGTGGGACTTTTCAGGCATTACATTTGTGGCTTCAAGCCGTTTACATTATTACCACCTTTCTTATTATAGACTGCCAGGAGGCATTCGATCATGCATTTATGGCTCAGTGTTAAATTAATGAGTGCGACTTTTATGCATGAATCCTTCAGCTAAACAGTTCAGAGCTGCAGGCGTCGTGCGGTCAATTTGATTACAGCGTGATAATTATTAAAATGCCAAACATGATGCTGTGTGCTGTTTCAGCGTCATTGGAAAAAAAAAAAGGGTAAAAGATTTGCTTGGTTCAGCTCGTCCTGTGGTCAGACGTATTCGCCTGCAGCTGCAGATTGATCCAAAAAAGTTCAATCAGACTGAACTTTGGCTCCAGAAATTTCAAGGCTCGCTTGATGTCCGATGTGCAGTCTGAGGGAGGGAGGGGTTGACATTTAATCCAAGACGTATTGATCGTTTGTATCCTTACAAACAGCAGAGCAGGAGGGAGGCTGCTGGGCTGCAGGGACACTACCTGAGGTTTTACGTTGAGATGTTTGACAGTCTGATTTACAAACTGTTGAAGCTGTTGAGAGCTCACAGGGGATTTTAGCCTCTGTGTAGCTTTGCAAACTACAACTTTGCTGACACTAGGATTGTCAAAAGTTTTCATATTACGATGCATTTCAACCCCATAATGATCGATGGTATTGAAGAGTACCTTACCTTTAAAATAGCTGCGGATCATCAAACATATCTTTTACTTAAAGCTGCCGCAGGTGAAAGAGAGAGAACACTGCCAAAAGTGCGTGGCCATGTTTTTAAACTGAAACGTTGCCAAAGTATTTGTGCAATTTAAACCGTGTGAAGGAAGTGTGAAGTGAGTATATTAGGCACAGGAGACGCCAGTCAGCGTGGCTCCTTTAAGGAGAGAGCGGCTGGAGTGCATGCACGGAAACTAGACTATAGGGCTTTGCAGACGGGGTCGTTGCTCCACGTGTTTCGGCTAATTTTAAAGAAAAACCAAGCTGAAAAACTGCGTCTGAATGCCACTTTGTTTCAGCACACCACATATGTGTTCCTCCACCGGGCATGTGATTCAAGATTCAAGATTCAAGATTCAAAGTGTTTATTGTCATATGCACAGTACGAAACATGTGTGATGATGATGAACATGAGATGGAAGGAAAAGGGAAGATGTATGGAATCTGTCTGGACTCTGCAAATCAAACACAGGGGCGAAAAAACGTATTAGATGCAATTTTTTACAGCAATTTATGAGATGCAGCAGGTCCAGACCTTTTTGACCTCATGCTGTAAACGTTCCTATAAAAGTTTAACACTTCGTTAGCTTTGGTTTTTACTGAGTGTGTGTGTGTTTGTTTTGTAACAGTATGAGCCGCTCTCAGATGTTTCCTCTAAATCATCAAGAATTCAGAGCACAGACGCTGAAACGTAATCTTCAGCCAATCTTCCAATCCTCTCTCTTCCACAGAGCCTTATATCTGTCATCAGACTCACATCAGACTGTACACATTATACTGAAAACATCCAGAAATGGCTTTTTATCAGTCCGTGTGTGTGTGTGTGTGTGTGAGCCACTGCTCAGTGATCTCAGTTATATTGAGGCACTTTAAAAGGCTCATTGCGTTAAGGAACACGTCTTTGTTTGAGCTGCCGAGACGCTGAATGAAGGAAACATTTGATGCTTCATGTCGGAGATGCTGCGTGACAATTTGTTTTATACATGATGGAAAAGCCGCAAAGGGTCACAGCAGCATCAGTCCACTCTGCTGCTCAACTTGCGTGTGTGTGTGCGTTAAATAAATTGCTTTTTGTGTGTTTGTGCATCCATGTGGAAAATTTACTTTGTGGTCACTTAGTCGCAGTAGCTGCAGGATTTGTCAAATGCACCAGCCTGTTATTGACTTTCTAAATGGAAATATATTGTTGAAACCAGAGTATATTTATAAATCGTTTCTTTATCACAAACAGGACTGTAAAATACTGTCCTGTTGTTCCAGGATTGATATCCTTTCACAAAAATCTCTCACATGCGTCACCTCTGCAGCTCAGCAGTCTTTCTGAGGGAAACACATGGGGATGGATTTAAACTGCAATGTGTTGGTATACAACCCAAAGGCTGTAATTGCATTTCTGGCCTTTAAGTATCAGGTGCTCCGAAAAGTTATGGCCGCCCTGCAGAAGAACACAACCTTTATGAGACAATGTCATGAATCAGAAGTAATCATTTTAGCCTTTAAAATACTTTGTTTGCATTTCAGGACGTTGAAAAACTTTTCTGTTTCCCACAAGCAAGCACAACCTCCAAGAATCTACTGGTTTAAGATGCAAACAATCTTTGTGAAAGATGCTTAAAGAGGTCAGAGGTTACTTGGTTTGCTATGAAAGTGTCTCTAAAAATCTGCCTCTGTATTCTGCAGAAACGGTTGTGCATATATGCGCAGCGTTAACTTCCCACAAATTCTCCAACCAGATCGTTGGATAGAGTAAGGAATCAGGGAGAGAGAGAGAGTGGGGAACAACATGCGGGAAAGGAGCCGCAGGTCGGACTTCAACCCAGGCCGCCCGCTTGGAGGACGATAGACAAATGCGCCAACCAATTTGTGGGCGCTTTCTTCTTGTGGTGGCATCTCAGCCTCGTTGCTGCCTGCTTGGTCCGTAATGACCTGCTTGGGCTCGCTGATAGCTTGCTGAATCGTCTGTTGATGGACGACTTAACACCACCTTCAGATCACTCAGAGGACAGAAACTACTTGTAATTATTGTGTTCTTGTCTTGATCCACCTCTGAAGAATATCTCAGTCCTCTGCACCGACAGTGAATGTGTGTAAAGTGTCCGCTCCGTGTTTTGTGCACTCCTCGTTCTTTCCCAAAGTTAAAGTTTGTCATGACTGTTACAGCAGCAGAGAACTCGACAGGTTCTTCCTGAAGTCTTTAACATTATTGTAAAAGGTAACTTTACATAGAAAATCATGCTAAAGATCCCATCTTATGCCCTTTTTGGGGTTCATATATCTAATGTATGTGCCTACTAAAGTACGTTCACAATCACTAATGTTGGAAAAAAGTGTCTGTTTTCATGTACTGACGATCGATGCAGCCCGTCTCATCTGCCTGTGTTTGCAACGCTCAGAAGTGCCCACATCAGGGTCCCCACGTGTGCCAAGTCTGACCCGATTGGTTGGCCGATCTGCTCTGTTGTAATTGGTCAATCGTTCGGACAATTCTCGGAAATGTTACGCCCCTTTTACCATATTGGGAATACAGCTACTGTGCAGCATCAGAGCTATAGAGATACTAAGAGTTGCGACACTCTATGATGTCGCCGCCGGGGCAGTCACGTGGTTCATGTAAGCCCTAATAGTTCCAAAACACACGCTGGCTGTCATGTTCTTCTATGGGACAGACAGCAGCGATTGCATTATTGAACGGTAAATATTATAAAAACACACACCCAAGTACTTTTTCAGCTGTTATTGCATTATTGCAAATGTCCTTTTTGCATTAGGAGAGTCAGGGTGACAACGAAAAGCTGTGTATTACTTAGATAAGTTTTACATTTTTAGAGGGAAAAGCTGAGTGTTCATGTTTAACTTTTCTTTTCCATATCATTCATCTGATGATAGACGCCTCGTGATTTTCATTTTAGCACAACTGGGCTGTATTATTGATTCCCCTGATTTTGCCTTGACAGTCTATGGATTTTGCTTATAAATTTCAGCCGTTAGCTTACCTCTGTGGTAGCGCTAAGAGGTCTGCCGTGGTCCGTTCAGCATTCGTCTAGCAGCTAGCATACTTCTTCTGATGAAAGCGGCCACCCCCAGGACCACAACGTGAAACATGATCATGTTAAGACTAAGAATATCATTTTAAGATTAAACTATACACATATTCTCAAAACTATTACAGAATGAAAACTCATTGAGGCTTGTATGTTTGGGTCTATAGGTAAGTGCAGTGCTATTAAGATTTAACTCAACCCAAGTGACATAAGCAATTAACTATTATTTAATGACTACTATTTCACATTCAGAAGTATATGTTGGTTCTGTTATTTCTTGTATAGTTGTATAGATTATTATTGTTTATAGTTTGCACTGTGTATATACACATTGTATATATTTTGCTTTCTATTTATGTTCAGAGTGTTTTTCTTTCTTCTTTTTTTTGTGGACCCACTGCTGCTGTGACAAAATCATTTCCCAGTCTGGGATCAATAAAGTCATTCTATTCTAACAAAACACTTGTAACTTCTGTTACAGCTATTGAGACATCAATGTAAGGATGGCTGATACAAATGAAGGTTTGCAAATGAAGTATTTTTTATTAAACAATGACAGACAACAAGAATGTGTGCTTGTGTTTGTGCGTGTGTTTGAGAAAGAAGAACAATTATGAGAACAAAAATAGACGGGGGAATATCCATTTCCAATAGATGAACATAGATGAATGTCACTATAGGAGTGTAGTGTTCCCTTAAATGACAATGGGTGCAAATCTAAGGCAGCATACACATATGACAGCAAGAATACCTTGTTATTGTTACAGAGATTGAGGGAGAAATTGAGGTGGAGATCGAAGGGAATGAAAGGGACATAACAGACAGAGAGAGTGAAACAGAAAAGGATTTATTTGGCATTAAGAAAAAAACACAATTTGATTCATCAAAAGTTTAAAAAAATCTTCAACACAGACAAAATTCGAGCACTTGGGCATTCAAAAAAAGGGGGGATATGGAGGGGCAAAGAAACCGTGAAAAAAGCAATTGGAATTAGGTTCTGTTGTGGCACTACAGGATATAAAACCCTCCAAGCCATGAATATGCCTCTGCCCGACATCAGGACCATTCAGAGGAGGATGCAGAATGTCAAAATGGAGCCAGGAGTGTTGGGGGAGGTGTTTGATATGCTGAGACAAAGGCTGCATGGACCTTGGTGCTCTGAGGGAGACAGAAAGCAGAGGTGAGGTCAGATATGCTAGATTTATCTGATACTGGCTCTTCTAGAATTAAAATAAGAGCTAGTAAACTCACAATGAAAGAAAGAGAACACATGTAAACTCCACATCAGGGAAAGGCAAACCTTCACTCCAGAGAGGCCAGGTGGGTCAAACGAAAAGTGAGAATGAGAGTGTTTCAAAAACTGTACATTGACAGTATTGGTGTCTTTAAAATAATGCAATAATAGATAGTTGCATTCATTACAGTCACTCTGTAGAAGTAGTAGGTTTTATGACCATCCAGGTGGATGTCAGCAAAAACACATAACAACAGTATACAGTATAGTAAACTTACAAATGTGAAGAAAGCCTGTGAAGTCCACACCAATTAAAGGCACATCCCTGGGGGACAGGGCAGCCTTAAAGAGAAAGAGTTGCATTATAACAGGACTAATGACAGAAAGAGAGAGAGGCAGGAATGTTAATTTCACTAGTGTTATTTCTCTGGTTACCTACCAATGTTAAATCATCCGTTTCTGCAAAGCAATGCTTCACTAATTGAAATTCCTGCCATTCCTAATTATATAACCCTCGCTCAAATCACGAGTCACAGACAATGCCTTGACATGCCCTGATCACGAGCTCATTAAACAGATAGAATATATATCACACACAAAATCGACTAACGAACGATGGCTGACACGGTCAGGTTCAGCGGATAAAAGCCACAATAAATTAAAACTCCTTGACAATACATCTAAATCCTGCTTGTTAGTTACCCAACATCATTAATATAAAAGTTGCTAGCGATTCATTACCGGACTCTTACTTTACCTTCACAGCTGGCGAAATCGCGCTAGCTAACTAGCTAGCACACAATGCTTGAAAATTGGTTGCAACAACCAAGATAAAATATAGATAATTACGCTGTGCATATACAAATGAAGACCAGTGTAAGCATCACAAAGGGCCTCTGATGCAATATAGACAGTTGACAATTCAAAAGAGGTCGATATTTCAGCAACTTACCTCTGGAACTATTCGACGCGCTGCAATGTAAGTGAACGAGGTCCAACGCCGAAATGACAAAGTTTGGAACTAAGCCGAGCTCCATACCCCGGAAGTAGGCGGTACAAAGCGCCGCCATTTTTTACAGCGAAGGTCTATGGGAGTGTCGCCACTCTGTTATTATCTATCTCTCTGTGCAGCATGAGCTTGTGCTTGCTACAACGAGCCAATGGGCTTGGATCAGTGACACCACACTGGCAAGACATCACACTGGCAAATTTCAACAAGGGGGGCTAGAACAGAGCGTGACATGCTGCTACTGCTACTGCTAACAGGAGGAGGTAGGAGAAGCCGCGTTTCTGCGGACTTTGAATTTTTGCACATAGATGTGCCTAAACATGCACAAGACACCTGGAGAACACACTAAAGAGCATATACAACCAGAAAAAGCAGAATATGGGACCTTTAAAAGTAGAAAAATGTTTAATTTTTTAGGAAAGCTCGCATCCAAACCCGCAGCTGTTAAAAAGAGACGCCACCGCAGTAATGGCGGCTTTCGATGGATTTGTCTATAGCCTCCGTACATGAAGCGCGACCTAACCGCTAAATAGGCCATCAGCGCCCTGATGTTTGACATTTCTGCTAGAAAAGTGACTGAAATTATTTACCAGTTATAATAATGGTGCACGACCTCACAGTAACCTTAACGGATTCAAAGTCTCAGGATTAAAAGTTAAATATCGGCCTTTTAGTTCTCCTCTGACCTTGATCCTTCTTTCTTTCAGTCAAACTGTGGCGTGAAATAAGAAGCGTGAGATTGCTGCACCGTAACCGGCACTTCACACATAAAAGCTTTGTTGATTAAATGTACTTCAGCGCTCGAGACAATCAAACGGTCCAGCAGAGGCCTTGATATGAAATGAAGAAAAACATACTCGAGCATCATTCAGTAGGAAGAAGGATGTAAAGGTGCTTCAGACTCATAATGTGCAACAGGGACGGCGCCAGGATCTTTTTTTGTCCCGGTGCTGAGGGGGAGCTTGACTAATATGTTGGGGTGCTATTTTTACAGTTTATTTAAAAAGAAAACAAAACGACCAAAATACGTGAGGGGGCTTAACCGGTGCTAGACAGATTTGTGATGAGGCTATAGCGCCCCCTAGCCCCGTTGTAGTGCCGTGCTTGATGTACAAAGAATGGAGGAATGCATCGCTCCAGCGCTGTACAGAGGCCGATCTCTCTTAGATTCTGCAGGCATGTCGCAGGATTTTTGATGTCATGTTTACTCTCCTCCTGTTTAATCCTTAATCCTGTTGGTTTTCATCTGATCATCTTTGAGCTGTTTCCTAAATAATACTAATAAAACTAGTTTAAAGGATAAAGTCCAAAGAGTCTCAAGAAGATAGCGTACTTCTCCTTCAGCAACTAAGTCCGTCCGTTTCTCCCGTTTCTTAGCGAAGGTTGCTCCTTTTAGTCTCAGAGAAAAAGTCGTATTTTCCAGGCTGGAGGCTCTGCTTGAACCATTTTCTTGTATTTTTTTGCAAGCAGTGAGCAGTATTTTAAACACACACACATACCAGTCTCATTTTATAATAACATTCTGTCTCATTAAACCAAGATACAGGACCTTTACATCGTTATGTACCCCACGAGATTTAGCTTCTCAATGCAAGCGCTGCTAACAGTCTGCTCTAAGACGACATTTCTCAACTCCAACTTTAGAGTTTCAAAGTTGCTAGTAGGACCGAGCGGCAGTCTTAAAAAATGAAGCCAATGAAGAAGGGCCAAAACACCTGTAGTACCTTGTGTGTCCACTTGAGGCTGTCATAAAACTCAGATAGTCACAAACACAGGCATTAAAAAAAAAGATTTTAGTGCAGAATGCTAAGATTTAGAGAATCATTTCAAAAAGAATTTGATCTTTTAGACCTTATCTGTGAGCATTTGACAACGTTCAGGACCCCTGAATCAACACTTGACATCCCAAAATCACAACACTATCACCTAGTGTTGTAGTCAAGACCACACTAACCGAGACCAAGACATCCCCGAGACCAGAGTGCTACGAGACCGAGTCAAGACCAAGACATTTAGGGATCGAGACCGAGTCAAGACCAAGACATTTAGGGATCGAGACAGAGTCAAGACCGAGACATTTAGGGATCAAGACCTAGTCAAGACCGAGACATTTAGGGATCGAGACCCCCAAAAGAAAAAGAGTCATAGTCAAACAAGTTTTTGTTGAAGAGTTCAGCCAGGACAACTCCCCTCTAAAGGAGCGAGTCCCAGTTTTTTAGCCAAACTGAAGCGGGATTAAAGGTCTGCGATGGAGATGGATGGTGCAGACAGTGGCGGTCTTGGCTGAGCAGACGGATGACCCAGTAGGAGGCGACGTGAGCAGAGCTGACAGATCACTGTGGATGGAAACATGAAACATTTAGCAGCAGTAAATCGAGGAGGACGCAGGTAGAGAGTATTTTCTGTCAGGTAGAGACTGTACTGACTGATTTCATTTGCATCCATTAATATTTACAGAGTCCTCGCTCCGTGCTGTCAGTGGGACGTTACTTTCTTTATTCCTGTTGTGTGTCTGCTGCGTCCCGAACCTGTAGGTCACCTGTCAGAGCGCTGGACGCTCAGTGTGGATGATGTGTGGAAGCTCTCAGAAATTCAGGGCGGTTTGTTTGTTTCCTACTATTTGTTTGTTGGTGTTTTGTTCCCTCCATAGGGAAGTGAATCCCGCGCTCAGTGAAGCCTTTAGCACTCATGATTAGATCTGAAATGGTTTTCCACAGGACGAAAACAGAAAGGCCAAAAGTTGTCTAATGACATTTTGTACTAACTGTACAAGACACAATGCGTGTTGGTTTTGTAGTTTCTTCTTGATCAGCGGACACAGAGGAACCTCGTATCTTTCATGTTGAGTGGTGAAGAGCTTCCACTGTAAAGACCTACAGTTCGTTAACATTTGTGAGTAAAATCTCTGCACTTTTTATTTTACCTAATTGTGCATGCAGCAGGCTGCACAGTGGTTAGCGCTGTTGCCGGACAGTGAAGTTTGAACTCTCGTCTGACAGGAGCCTCTCTGTGTGGAGTTTGCAGGGTGAACAGTCCAGGGTGTAACCCCGCCTCTCGTCCAATGACAGCTGGGATCAGCTTCGGCCCCCCGTGACCCCGATGTGGATGATGGGGAGGCAGTGTCATTCAGAGACCTGTGGTCAGCCAAACCGTATTCTTACATATTGTTGCTTTAATGTCCTCTAATGTTTCCTTTAAACTTTGTTTACAGATTCATGTCTGAACTGAAATGAAGAAAACCAGCTTTTAATGGGTTAGCTTTTTCTCATGTTTTACGATGTAACATAACAATAGTGTTCAGGCTTGCCTTTCCTACCACCTGCTTCTGCAGCTGTGTGTGTGTGTGTGTGTGTGTGTGTGTGTGTGCGTGCGTGCGTGCGTGCGTGTTTGTGTTTGTTATTGTGTGTGTGTGTGTGTGTTTGTTATTGTGTGTGTGTGTGTGTGTGTGTGTGTTTGTTATTGTGTGTGTGTGTGAACTGTAGCTCAGGGCTGTTTAAACTCGAACGATTTATCAGGTCTGAAACTGAGCATTAAATAGCTGTCTCTCTAACACACACACACGCACACACACACACACGCACGAACACGCACGCACGCGCACACACACACACGCACGAACACGCACGCACGCACGCACACACACACACACACACACACACACACACAGGGATGCAGTAGACGAATAAAATCCAGATAAGACTCTCTTTGTCTGTCTGCCTGTCTGTCTGTCTGTCTGTCTGTCTGTCTGTCTGTCTGTCTGTCTGTCTGTCTGTCTGTCTGTCTGTCTGTCTGTCTGTCTGTCTGTCTGTCTGTCTGTCTGTCTGTCTGTCTGTCTGTCTGTCTGTCTGTCTGTCTGTCTGTCTGTCCCCTCTTTGTCTTGACGAGCCGTATTAAAGTCCCGTCTGTCTCTGTCCGTCCATCTGTTTATCTTTTCATCTGCCAGTCCTGCGTCCAACCCTTCGCTCTGTTTATCCACCTGTCTGTCCATCTGTCTGTCTCTGTCTAATTATAAGATCTGGCTGTCAGTCGTACGGCCTCGACCGCGCGGCTGTAATCGCTGTGACAGCACACAGTCAGCCACTTTACAGGGACCTCGTGTTTCTCTGTGACTCTTTAAGACTCTCCTAGTGTCCTCCATGACTCCACATTTATTTCATCAAAGCAGTGTCATTTAGTATCAACACATTATTTAGAAGGCTCTTTATGTTGGAAAATGATTACCACTTTGATTTCTCGTGCTGGTTTAAATGCAATGCAATATTTCTTCTTCTTCATCATGATCAGAGTAATCCAGCGACACCCGGACTGTTCAGATTGACTCTAAAGTTTGATGCAGGGGGTGGCGGGCGGGTCGCCCCATGTACAGAGGCTGTGATCCTCGGAGCATTGGAGCGAATGACGTGTTTCTCAGGTTCACTCTCTGATGAGAACCTGAAGAAGCTGGATTACTCTGGTCCTGAAATCAGTCTGTTCCCGCTCTAGCTGCGCCCCGGATGAGTAGCACGGCTGTGCACGAGGCGCCCATCTATCAAACTTTAGTTATCTTATCTCACTCTGATATTCTTTGAGAGCCGCAGGATTTCTGCTGCGCGGGAAGCAATCACAAACGATCATTGTTGAACGCCAACGAATAAAAACCCAGGCCTTAAAAAAAAACCTTTTTAATGTTTTTTAAAGCACCTAAACTCAAATCAAAGAAAAAACTGGCCTCATTTTTGATGCTTTGTTTTAACTTTGCAGAGAAAAGATGTAAAAATGTGACCTGTGACCTGAGCTGTTGATAATGTGACGTTACTTGTCACGTGTCAGTTCAACACTTTTAAAACGTTCAGAGCAGAAAAATATCCAGAAGGCTTGAAGTCAGGAGATCACAAGGATGCCATGTTTTGTTTCATAACTCCTTTTTGCAAGCAGCTGTCAGGTTTTTCAAATTAAATCTTTTAAACTGAAGTGTGAGAGTTGTACTTCGGATCACTTAAGCTGGGCTCACACTGTACAATATTCCCCCGATTGTATAAAAGTCGGGGTTGAACGTCAGCTCACACTGTACGACTGAATCGTTTACGACGCACGACCAGGCCTTAAGATTTATGTGCTCACACTGTACGACCCGATTGTCGGGCACGTCCTGAGAGCTCACACTGTACGAGTGAAAATCGGGACGCAGCGTTGACAATTGTTAATAAAGTTTCATTTAAAACTCCAACGGACTCCAGGGGACGGCAGAGAAGGAAGTGGAAGTTGTTGTAGGACATAGGAAAGTTGATACAAACGTAGATATATGGATAAAATGTTTCAGAAAAGTGCTGCACTGATGATCTGTGCCGTCCTGTGAACCGAAACCTAAAAAAAAAAAAAAAAAAGCCGGCGTATATGGACTCGCATGCAGGTGGCTGCGGAGATGGAGGAGTCCTCGTCTCCGCAGCCACCGAGGACTGTAGGTTTCTGCGTTTTGCAGAGATAATTAGAGGTTATATAATATTGTGATAATATTGTAGTCATGCGCGACTTCTGCCAGACGCGCTTATGACGTAATTGTCAAGATTTTACATTCTAAATATCAAACATGTTTGAAATAAATCGGAGCGTCCCCGACGATCGGCGAGCAGATCGGGGACGTTAAGATTGGAACTTTGTACCACTCACACTAGAAGATAATCTGGCCAGAGAATCGGTTCCGAGCAGCCTCGAGTCGGGAGCGACCCTGCGATTGTCGGGGAGGAGGAATCGGACCTCAAATCGGCCCGATTATCCTACAGTGTGAGCCAGGCTTTAGAAGGAGCCGCTCCATCTCGTCTGAACGTCGTCATGGAGACGATTTGTAAACACTTCTTACAGTTCAGTCTGAACGTCTTCAAAGCGAGACGAGCTGAGAATGTTTAAAGTGCCCAAACATCTTTCTTGACCTGTGATGTCTGAGCTCCACTTTTTACAACCAGTCAAACTCTAACTTTCTTTGTTTACATGTTAGCACTAATTAGCATCTATCTGTGTCTCTGCTCAACATAACAGGCTTGTTAGCTCCTTCAGTGTTTGTCAGATATTGATTTATTTGTGGTGTCAGGTTCATGGGAGTCTGGATTGTTATTGGCTTTTTCCTACAAAGAAGACAGCAGACCATAATGACAAGAAGACAGATTATTTAAAGTTACCCACATCTGGCTCTCCCAACTAAGATTTCTGCAATGTGCATATGTTAAAGGTGTTTACCTCCCCGTTCTCCTCTGCAGCTCATCCATCATCTGTCCAAATATAACCACTTACGGCTCCAAAATGTAGCTTTGATCCTGAAAGACGCGTGACATGTGGTTTTTATTGTCCACAATTTTCCAAATCGGTTTGCATCCATCAATTTGCCAAAACACCGACTGTGCTGGCTGTCTTAACAACCGTAATCATTTCAGACACAGAGATGCCTCTCTGGCAAATCACCTATTGTAAAAATAAATATGCTGACAAAGACACAAACACTTTTAACTACTCCAGTACAAACGAATCAAAAGTAAACTGAAGGTTGTTAAGTTAGCATTACAGGCTAAAAAATCCCCCTTAAAGACTCGGGACAAACAGAAGCACACGGATGAATTAGGAGACATAAAGAGAGCTTCTCTAAAGTCTAAAAGCAGCACGTGTGTGAGTGCACGCAGGACCCTGTGTGTGACGCTGGCACGCTGAGAGGTTCAATGTCGTTCCATGTAGCCTTTGTGTAAATGGTAGAGCGGACATTTTTGATCTCTTACCTGGAATAAAGCACATTTTTCAAAGGAGCACAACAATATGATGCCTACCTGTGTGAAGCGTCCTCGTGTCTCTAGAAGACGCTTTAAAATCCGCAGAAGTTATTTACCTTTTTGTATAGTTTAGATATTTTTTAAGAGGTTTAAAACACAGATTTAATTTCCAACCTTAAAGTTTATTTGTAGAAAAGTAACAGAAGTACCCCAGAGTATAACATTTCCACGTACCCTGTGCGCGCCGCGATCCAACGGCACATCCAACGGCATGCGCCCTGCCCCACTTGGTCCGTTTCTGGAGCGTGAGCGCAGCCAAGAGCAGCGGTACACACATCACAGGAGAACTACAAGATCACACGAGACTAAAGAGGAAAGCAACATGTTGCTTTGTTTTTCTGAGGATGATTTGTTGTTTGTTTTCATCCTGTTTAGACGTCATGTTGATAAAGTGATGAAAATACGATCGTGAGTCTGTATGTTGTGTTTTTATTTAGAAATTGACCGGACGCTCTGTGCGTTTCCTTCTCTGACTTCCTGTCCAGCTTGAGGCGTGGTTGCAGCGAGCTTCGTCAAAAATAGACTCGGAAAGTATTTGAAATGGAGCGGAGCGTTGTGGCGCTGGTGGCACGCGCCAGAGACAGACTGTGACGCTCGCTGTGGAAACAGGAGTATTGACTAGAGTGGCAGCGAACAGCGGCGTAGTGCGTGGCAGAGTCTGTGGAAACTGGCCGTTAGTCCTGGTCGACAACATACCTGTCTATCAGTGTGTTTAGTCCTGGCTGAGAACCTTTAGATGGAGTGGATCCGCCTCGCCGTTAGCTCGGAGTTGGGAGCGGGAAGCACCTAGCATGTTGTTTGGCTGCTTTGTGAGATCAGAATGACGATTATTGGCAGTGGACAAGGTTTTCCTTCCTGCACATAGACGACATCTGGCTGCTACATTCTCGTAGATTCTTATAATTGTACGGGATATTTTCCCCCTGGAGTATAACACATTGATTTCTAAATACAATTCAAAAATAATGTCCGGCATGAATGGTTAGAAAATAAGAAGACGTGACGCTGACAGGATATGTGACGGGATTCAACACTGAGTTCTCATGAGGTTTGAAGCTCCGCTGTTGTGCTGCGTGTTCTTGTGTGTGCTGTGTGTGTTTGTGGTCATTCACACGACTTCAAAATGTACATAATAAACGACAACACAATCATTGAACACAACGCTGACTCCAGGTTCTGTCGAGGTCGTTTTTTTACTCGTAGAAACATGAACAGCAAAATGTAATCACATAATGTGTCTTCCTTGAGACCACAACACACCCCTGACCTTCCATTTACACTGGACCCTCTTCAGTGAGCACGCAATTCAACCACAGCCAAACACACACACACACACACACACACACACTCACACACACTCTGGTGCACACATGCGTCTTCATGAATAAGTTAAGCGTAGGAACCAGAGTGCCATTGAGAAGCTGTTCTCTGCTTACCTTCTCTGCCTCTTGGGGCCGTAAGCAGCAGTTGGTTATAGGAATTTTCTAGATCAATGGCCGGAGAAATGAACAAGCCTCACGGACACACAATGATCCGCTGGGTCGATACAGCAACACACATCAAGGGTTGATACTAGATTACTCTGAGACTCACAAACACAACAGCGACCACAGACCTGTGATCATCAACTGGCAGTCCGCGGGCCACACGTGTCCCCCCGAAGCTTTGATTTGTATGTTTGCTTCTTTGTCTTGAACTGAATGTGTTACAGTGATTAGCACTTCTTAACATCCCTGATATATCCAGAGTTAAAGGAAGATTGTGCAACCTTTTCATCCAGTAGGTGTCGCCCTTGAGCACCAGCATGAAACCAAAACAAACTGCTGTTTGGCCACACCTCCTCCATACTGAATCCTCCAGCGACACACCTCCACCCCCCCGTCCCCTCGCGTTTGCACAAAGGAGTTATCAAATTGGAACGCACCATAATTAAGCACTAAGCGCAAACGGCAGACAAAATTGTCTCGTAGCTTCACATTGCACGTAAATTTACAAAGAATGACCGTGATCTTAAAACACTTACGTGACATCCAAATAATCAGTGAGTATGTTCTTCTTCTTCTCTCTAGTCCTTGACTAAAACAGCTTTTATACACAAGGGGAGGAGCCGGCCGTCCCGTCCATGTAAACAGCTTCTCCCTCATTGTAGACAGTCATGACTCAGAGACACATTTACACAGGAGAGACTGGATTTCTGATATATTGATGTGTAACATGTCGCACATTCTTCCTAAGCTCCATTACAAGTCGCTGTAGAGGCAAAACCATTTTGCAGCCGCTGTTTTGAGTAACATATTTGTGTAACATAAACATAAATCAAAGTTTTAAAAACCTGAACGAGGAGGATTTTTACAGTAAGGAGACATAATTTGTCCAGCATGCTCATATTTATAGATTCTGTTTTTTTTCAGTGACAGAGAACGAGTACATATTTAGCAGAGTCTTTTTAATATGACCCTCAACGTGACTTCTTCTTCTTCCTGCTTCTCCTCTCTCAAGCAGGAAGGAGCGCCTGCTCATTGTGCAGTCACTCCTTGCTGCTATTTGGTACGACACACTCTTTTTCAATGAAAAATGTAACCAATGAACACAGTACCAAGTACTCTAAATGGAAAATGGACTTGAGCTTGTATATATTATTTTCTAGTCTTCTGACTACTCAAAGCTCTTTGACACCGCAGGTCACACCTACACATTCACACACTGATGGTAGAGGCTGCTGTGGAAAGAGTCCATCAGTATTAACTCATCCATTCACACACATTCATACGCCGCTGACGCAGCAGCTGGAGCAACTTGGGGTGTCTTGCACAAGGACGCATCGGACATGTTGCTGCAGGAGCTGGGGATCGAACCCCCGTCTTTCCAGTTAGGAGACAACTGACTCTACTGTGCCACAGCTCTGTTAGTTTTTTCAACCAATGAAAAAGTTCTTGCTCCTCCCATGTTGTCCTCCGTGTCCAAAAACATTCATTCCATCAAGCACAGAAGTCACGCTGTGCCAAATAAAAAGAGCTGCATGCACAAACACAATTCTGTCACTGTGAAGATTTAACAGAGTTTACAAGAACCTTTTAGTGAAAACACAAGAAACACTCAAAAAAAAAAATCTCGTACACTTTTTGGACACCTTTAAAGTTGTCATATAAACCCCCTGATGTTAAATGACGCACATCAACACCTGCAGTCCAAAGTGCCCTTTAAACGTGTTCGCAAACAAATAAAAACATGCGTAACCTCTCAAGAAGGGCCAAACGTTTCTCACATTTGTTCCCCAAAGACAGTCGTCGTGTCGCAGCAGATGCGTGTTGCACTTCTGAGAGACACGATGAGACAGGGGGCACTTCGCTGCTCCTTCTGCCAGACTTTTAGAAGAAGACATACAGACTTTGTAATGTTCTTAAAAAAGAGCTCAAACTTGTTGAAGGTTGAACGGGGAAAAGGCCACGAAAAACCTTTATTCCTACATGAACACATTGTCATTAACTGATCACACTCAGGATGGCTTTAACTTTTCTTAAATAAAGGATGTACTGGTATAAAAGCTCCTTAAAAACATGTCAGGGCATGCTGGTCTCCACTCCTTTGTAAGAAACAAGTCATTACCTGTGGTGGCAGCGTGACAAACTTGTGATATTGACTCTATTTGTTCAAAGACACAAATGAGGAGCTTTGTATGCATTATATGAGCCAATAAGAGCACCATGACACCTTGGGGTTTTAAATGACTGCTGGATGGCTGTTTGGAAAATGAAAAAAGAAGAAATAAGAGCAGGTGTAAAAGCAGAAAATTAGGCAGACATCATCGGGTAAAGAATAACGGACAAAGGCAGGAGAAAATTAGATGAGAGCTCATGCTGCAGAGATGAAATGCAGGTTCGTTTTCATACAGGCGTTGGTAATTATGGAAGAAAAGAAACACGGACGGTGCATTTACAGAGTGAAAATTGGGCTGGTGTATGATGAACTGTAGTGGCACCAAACAAATATCAGTGAAGATCAGGGAACGAATAAGGTCAATTTTTCTAAAACCCTCTTCCAGCTCGCCCAAAATATGTCTATATGGATATTTCCCTCATGGCAATATTTGAAATGCTAACGTCAGGTGATGCTGGTTACGCTAGTAGAGAAGGTGCACCAGTTACAGAGGCAAAAATCCTCAATGTGAAGGCACCCCCACACGGCCGTTTTGGACGCCCCTCGGTTTGCCAGATATGAGAGCAGTTATCAGGTCAAACCAACAGGTGTTGCAGCGATGGAAGCGGGCAAGAGAACTGGTTCAGATAGAAGTGATTGTACCCGACCTAAAAAGCCTCTGCATGTTTCTAATAAGCTCCACGAGCAGAAACGTGCTCAAACTAGGATCAATATTGGAGATGCTTTTGAAAAATGGAGAGAGGTTAGAACGCAGAAAGGTTTACAGACCGATGCAGAGCTGGCTAAACACTGAAGCTTCAGTGTCCACCACATGGTGACCTGCGTGAGCATCCACTCTAGAGAGGAGGGGGCGGGGGGAGACAGCTCTCTATGATGTTTTAGATTTGGACTGCAAATTATAAATGTTTCTTTTGTCACACAGATTCAACCTTTTTGTCATGAACACTGGAAGTCTTGAGATTGACATAACTCCTAAATATTGCGGCGCAGTTACCACTAACTCTCTGCAGACTGTAAAAATTCACATTAAATGTTCGTCGCTTTTCGTGCAAGAGTTTTTGAACCAGATGCTTTTAGCATTGATACTTATTGCATAAAAAAATAGCTAAATTTGCCATTATTTCTCTTTTAATAACTACAAACTGCACCAAAGCACAGTGACGTTTGCTCTACAGCACAGTTCATGGACATTAAGGAGCTTCAACCCTTTGCGTCCCTTTTTCACTCACTTAGACAAGTTTAGAGGCCACAACACCTTACGTGAATTAGGCAACAAGTGTATCACAACAACACTTTGCAAAACGTAAATGTTCCTTCATTTAATGGTATTTTCATAGACGCAGAAAACTAGGTTTTCATTGGAGCCTGAAATCAAGCCGAGCCCTGTGAAATGTTGGTTATTATCTCTCATGATCCTTTTTTCCCGTGAGGTGACAGACTTAACCTCTAAGCTTCACCTGTTAAACAAACACTGGGTTAGGTTGTTTATCCAGCCCTGAAGCCTGGTCCTCTTTGAGGCTTAAAGAGCAAATGTGAAGCTCATTCCTTCAGGAAAGGCCATGCCAGGCTAATTAAAGACCAAGCATCAATAGTCAGTGTGATATTAATGAGGCTGGAGGACTGGGACTGAAGCTCCCCGACTGCGAGAGCCAAGAGAGTAGGAGGAGGAGGAGGAGGAGAGCAGAGGCTAACAGGGGGGTTGTAGATGGATGTTCAGCTGTCAAGATGCAACAAGAGGATTCTTCAGGCCGACGTCTAATTATTCTCTCTATATGTTCATATGCAGCACATATATGTCTAATATTTATATGTGCCTTTAGAGGTCCAACATGTAGGTGGTCTTAAGGCACCCCAACACAGCCCTTCGTCAGACCATTCCAGTTGCGAGTTGGCAACAAGTTGGAAAAACAACATGGATACCTTCAGGAGTACCTTTTGTTGACAACATGCCCACAGATAGAAGTTGCAGGATACTTTCGGTGTGATTGATTTAATTACACAAAAAGAGGAACAAGTCGCCAATAATCACAAAAGTGTAGAGCTTAAACGTTACTGTTGAGACACGTAGCAGCCATGTTGGATTTTAACTAAACTGTCTCTAACTCGGTGATGTTTACTCTTGTTTACACTGCGTGCCCAACAACAGATTTAAAACATGTCCCTGATTTTTGTCTTTGCATTGACTCTGTTTTCATGAAGCCTTTCCCCAAAGTTAACACGATATATGCCATCACATTGTAATGCAGTATAGGTAAGGCATGGCTCTTTTACACACTTCTTTGTTTAGCATGCTTTATTGATCATTTCTGAGTCACTAATAGATCCAACAGTTCTTATGCTAAGGACAAAAAAACATCACAAACTATAAGACGCCCAACATTTTCCATTTCATGACTTATTGAGAAGCCAGAACAGTTTCCACGGAGCCCTGAGTGTTGGAACAGCAGGCACGACTTCATTTTAATCCCCATCTCTGAAGGAAGACGTGCAGAGATGAACGCATGTCTCTGTAAATGGGATAATACTCGGAGAGAAGAGTGGTATGATGTAATGTTAAATGTTAAATATGATGTGTGTACCTCGGAGCAACAGGAGGCTTGTGTACATGTGATGCATGCTTTGTGTACATGCCAGGATCGTTGGGGGTGGAAGAGCTTTGAAGCTGATCCAAAGTGAAGAGGGGGAGAGCATTGTGTGTGCCAGAGAACAGAGATGACATTCCCACCACTCGGGAACCGAGAGGCCTGCATGCCGCTGAGCTGCAGGTCGCCCACACATGATGGGAATGTCACAGAGGGGGCTCTCACTTCCTCCTTTTCCTTCTCTTTGTCCTTTGCTTTCTCCTCCTTTCCATTATCTCCCCTCTTTGGCCTTTTTGCTCCGCACTCTGCTCCTCCCCTCTGTTTCCTTTCTTTGGAGGTGGAAAAGTCGTGATGTAACGGTTTCCCTGAGCTCTCAGGGGACGATCAAAGCAGGAAGACCGTTGAATCTTCCTCTTTGTGTACGCCTCGCCATCTGTTTAATTACAAGACACTTGTAGAAGTTGATTTGACGAGCAATTTGGGGAAAAATTAGGACATTTTGAACAGCTGACATGCAGGATAGGTGAAAGGGTAAAGCTTAATAGAAGCACATTTTCAATTACCAGTAATGACCTTTAACCTCCAGCAGCAACAGCAGGTCGAGCCTTATTCTTTGATATAACATCAACATGAGCAGTCCTATTTCTGTGCAGAAGAAACTCAGGATTATTTGCCCGGAGGTCAATGATGATCTGATTTGTTGATAATGAACTGAGATGTTAAATGTAGTTGTTTAAATAGCTTCTGAAACCACGCTCTACTCTCAGTGGAGAACATACCTCTGAACCACGAGCTGTGTGTCACACCGCTCAGGGGGAGGGGCAGGGCTACAAAGAGTTTCCATGGGAACAAACCACCATAGGGATGAGTAAATTAAGATGTGTGTGTGTGTGTGTGTGTGTGTGTGTGTGCGTGCGTAACCACAGATCAACAGGTGGTAATGATAGTAATTGGAGCTATTTGTTCCTGGTGATGTCATCTGGAAACATGGAGTCCCACAATGGTTTCATGTTCTGTGTGAAACAGAAATTAAAGAAGGGAAAAGATTTTAACGATGAGAGTGATTCACAGGAACCAATGAGCACTCAGACGTCTTTGTTCTTCTTTCAGGCTTGAGTCGTGACTTACACTTTCCCTCTCACACTCACACACACACACACACACACACACACACACACACACACACACACACACACACACACACACAATTCTGACTCTCAAGCAATTTGTAGATTAATAATCATAGAAATGATCAATTCAGACACTGAAAAACTACAAATATGAATAGTATATCATGACATTAAAACATAACACTTCCTGGTCGTCAGGCTTCTCCGTTGATACAGAACACAGAATGTGTAGGCTATAAGATTTACAAACCATTTTGGCCTCCATATTGAGTAATGTGGAGGCCAAAATTATCCATCGAGGTGTCCTTTCTCCCTGAAACAAACAGAAACAGTGTTTAAAATAGGTAAACCCGGGGCGCAGATGGCATAGTGGTTAGGTCGCGCACCATGCACAGAGGCAATAGTCCTTCAAGCAGACTGCCCGGGTTCAAGTCTGGCAAAGAAAGGATTGGAAAATGAAGAAGGCAAAAATACAAAACTGTGTCCATACATTTTCCTCGCAGTGAAGGAACTACACATCCCACAATCCTTTGCAATTCCAACTAGACGAGATAGTTTAACGTGCTTCTTTCTGCACGTACATGGACCTTCTTTCTACATTTATCTTTATTGTAGTTTTGACGTTGTTAATAATAATGTGTTTATAGTGTGTTGAACTTTGGTAACACACAACTTCTGGTGGTGTCCACCAATCAGAGACGTTGCTGCGACACTCTAGGACTCTGGGTAGTGTAGTTCTTTTCCCGAATATAACAAACCATGATTTTCTCAAACCGAGGCTGATTTCATACGAACTTGTTTCTTCTACAGGAGAATCGTTTCACACTCGGATAGCTCGGTGTCAGTATACCTTGGATTGTTATGACATTATTGTTAATAATGGAGAAATCTAATGAGATTCTTACTTTGGTTACCACACTGTTGAGCTCTATTTCACTGACATATTCGGAGGCGGGTGCAGCCCTTACACATTTGTGCCGGTCTTATGCAGCTGAAAATGAATATTACATGACCATCCTATCATTGAAGTGAGAAACCGTGACACATCATGCAGACCAAAACCTGGATTCATTGCACTACTAATGTTAAAACTGTATAGAGATGTAGATTTGATGTATTATTTTTAATATTGTACGACCTCTCACAGTCGTGTTGAAAATGACCAATCGGTGCAGCCGTTCTGGAAATAAATGTGCGCGGTATCCCATCGGTTTAATAAGCAGACTCTATGCTTCAGTTGTTCCTCTATAATGAAGGTCAGCATGGGGTCAAGCCGGCTGCAGATGTTGGGAGTACTGGTTATTTCATGTGTTATGGCTGCACACACACTCACCCAATGGCTTCCTGATGGCAGCTGGTTAATAATTTATGATTCCCTCATTGAATTCATAATATTATAGGCTTGTGTTTTCAGATATGTTTTGGTTATGAATATTTAAACCCAATGTCTGAGAGAGAGGAGGGTTCGTCCCTCAGTTCACCCGGGTTCAGCCGTTCAGCAGGCGGACGCTACGAGGAGAAACCAGAAGCCAAAAGTCATTCAAACAAAACAAACAAAAGTGTGTGCCAAATTTGCTGAATCAAACCGAAATCTACATACGCAATGAAAAAGAGGAAAGCTTTTGGGCATTCGAACTCCTGTGACAAAGTCATCCCCACTGCAGTAAGACTCATTAATATATAGCAGCATAAATATATATATCAGGGCCGTCAAATGACTAAAATATTTAATAGCGATTATTCGTGTGATTGAAATTCCATTTATTTTGCTTCTTTTTTTTTTCATGTTAGGCTTTTATTTTGAATGTTTGTTCTGTCTTAAGCTGAGAGTACTATACTGGCTGTGTGCTTTTATTTTGAAATACAGTAAAGCCCTTCCTGTAGCTGGAAGGTTAGGACATGAAGTTAAGCCCAGAAACAGGAAGTGGTTAGGGATCCCAAAGTGACATCAAACAGTTCAAAGGAACGGTAACAAAGGTCAATGTGTGATGACATCAGGTGGATATGACTTTGGACTCGTCAGCTGAGCTGTCTGAGAGTTTGTTAAAGTGAAATGAGACATTCAAAGATGCAGCAGTGTCCTTCTTTTACATCACTGAGACTACAGGGAGACACTGAGGACGACTATCTACGGTGAGCCTGAAGGGACAAAATAGCATGAGATTAATCGTGATTTAAAAATGAATGCATTAATTTCAGACCAAGTCGGACAAGCAACATGACGATAACAACGCACCTGATTGATTGATTGAAAGAGGACTAAGTTGCACAATAACACAACAGTTACAGCTTAAACGTTACTGTTGCTGCACGGAGCAGCCATGTTGGATTTAAACTCGGGCTACTGAACGTGTTCCGAGTTTCCAAGTCTGAATTCCGACTTCGGGGGGCGTTCCTCATGACCGACTGTATTAGAAAGGGAACTCGGAATGTCCAACTTCCGAGATCAAATTGAACGCATCGTTGGGAGAATAAATAAGTTTATAAAGTATTGCTCCAGCTGGTTTCCCTGATATCCACAACAATTGTGTTTCATACATTTGTGGTGAAATTTTTTATTATTTTTTTAAATTTATTTTTGCGCTTTTTTGGGCCTTTATTGGAGAGTTAGGACAGTGGATAGAGATGGAAATCAGGGAGAGAGAGAGTGGGGATTGACATGCGGGAAAGGAGCCACAGGTCAGATTCGAACCTGGGTCCGCCGTGTTGAGGACTATAGCCTGCATACATGGGACGCGCGCACCAACCACTGCGCCACCAGCGCCCCTGTGGTGAAATTTAAAAGAATGATTCCCAGATTTTCTTTAAATGTCACACGGAGCGATTTAAAGGTTTAGTTTAAGAACTTCCACGGTCTGCAAGCTAACGTATCTGTTGGCTTTAACATACATCATGCAGTAAACAGTATTTGGGCCAAATCTGTTCCTGAATCCTCGGCCTGTTTCTACCTGACTATCTGAGCTCCGCCCTGCTCTCTCTCTCTCTCTCTCTCTCTCTCTCTCTCTCTCTCTCTCTCTCTCTCTCTCTCTCTCTCTCTCTCTCTCTCTCTCTCGCTCTCTGCTCTGTTGTTCTGTGTTACAGATTGCTGTGGGTGGATGGTGTCGCATGGTGTGAGAGCAAAGCTTTATCAAACAGGCATGCATTTGTCTCCCTCTTTGTTTGTGTTCATGTATTTTTCCAAAGCTTCTGGAAGCTCTGCATGGATTTGTAGGGAGAAAAAAAAAAAGCCTTTGAACAGAAGGATGATGTAAAGTCATCAATAACAAACACATTTCCTGCTGGTATGTGCATCGGATTGGTTTAAACGTTCGATTACTTTGTTGTCAAACAAACCAACCACAGTGAATACTACCAGTCTGCATTTATTGGTTGATGAAACGTATAACTTATATAAACTTTACGTAGACCCCTCAGCCTCTGTTCCTCCGGTGTTGTTGAGTGCCTAGTTAGTTTCAAGCTAAAGCTTGCATGTCTATAATGTAGCTCTTAACTCTCTCAAATAGTTAGTTATGTAGTAAATATAACAACCTTACCCTGATTGGCCTTTTTCCAGAACACATGTTCAAAATTCTGCGACAGTGAGGCCGCTGCTCTTTTCTTCCCAATTTCAGCCCGCCACCAACCGGCTGGACCATCGTACAGTTTAGCAAGTTAAAAATTGTAAACATCTCAAAGAAGAGTTTGCTATTAACGTAGCTCAAAGACATTTGTGTGTCTGACAATGGAAAGCCTATTATCTCCCGTAAAACAGCGCCCTCTGGGGGCCACCCCTAATGCTGATCTCTCCAAAGTTTCCTACCGATGCATGAAGGTTAACTTCGATATATTTTCATGGCATGATTCCTTCGATTTAAAGACGACTTTCATTCAGTGAGTAAAGGGAGCAAAAGAGTCAAACTTTAAGAATTGAACGATATAATCATCAAACATAATACATTTAATTATTGTTTCTTTTTTTCTCACTGTGAAAATAACTTTGCCCTTCAAAAGAAGAATGTGCGATTTTTTGATCCAGTAGATGTCGCCGTTGAGCACCAGCATGAAACCAAAACAAACTGCTGTTTGGCCACGCCTCCTCCATACTGAAGCCTCCGCTCTCCTCCAGAGACACACCTCCAACCCCTCTCCACTCACGTCTTCACAAAGGAGTTATCTAATTGGAACGCACCATAATTAAGCACTAAGCGCAAGCGGTTTTCAAAATTGTCCTTGTCTTGAGCTACAATCACCCGTGTCCTGCATTGTTGTGTTAGCATGCTAATGTTAGCGCGTAGCTTCATATCGCACATAAACTGACACAGAATGACCGTGATCTAAAAACACTTATGTGACATCCAAATAATCAGTGAGTATGTTCTTCTTCTTCTCTCTAGTCCTTGACTAAAACAGCTTTTATACACAAGGGGAGGAGCCGGCCGTCCCGTCCATGTAAACACGGCTCTGACAACAACACAGCCAGCGGGACTCGAGCTTCTCCCTCATTGTAGACAGTCATGACTCAGAGACACATTTACACAGGAGAGACTGGATTTATGGTATATTGATGTGTAACATGTCGCACATTCTTCCTTTAAGTGCAAAATGTGCATGCATTATTAAATGTATAATAGCTTCTTCAATCAGTTGTTTTTTGAATCATTTAAAAAACAATCACGCTGAATTAGAATCATTTAAGTGATTCTAATTTAGCGTAGAAAGACTCCATTATTCCTCGGGCACACTCCAGACTCCTCAGTGGTCACTTCTAAATCTCAAATAGCTTCTGTCATCTGCCAGAGCACTTTCATCTGCTCCTCTTCTTCAGGGATGAGATTTGACAGACGAGGAGAAGTAATTACTTTGAAGTATTTTGACTGATGTGCGGGCTGAAATAGAGCCGCTTTCACAGCTGGACCACAGAGACGGAAATAAACAGAAATAGGACAATTACTGTACACGTGCAGGAAGAGAGGATCTCTGCATGGGCGCTCCAAAGGTGTTTTTTTTTTCCATGTTATTTGTTAATCGTTTTACGCCAGTGATGTCAAGAGCTGAAAAACAAATGCATGAGTTGGTTTGTGTGTGCAAGGCTGCCCATCAGGGGGGATAGAGGGAAAAGCTTTCTGGGGCCCAGTCACGTGAGGAGGGGAGGGCCCATGGAGGTTAGCAAAAACATGGTCCATCCTAATTTAAGCAACAATGACCACATGTTATCTGACACCTAAATACCCAACTTTACCTCTTAAAGCACACATTTTACCCACACAAATCCCCTCCTCTTAAATTGATATGAACCTTTTTTTGTTGTAATGTTACCGACGTAAGCGGGCCCAAAGCAAGCTAATGTTAGCTAGGAAGCTAGCGCTACTGATTGAATGTGCATACGTTGATTTAAATCATCCTAGGAGAGCACTGGGCCTTTCACGGGCCCAGTCATGTCTGCGAGTGAGCCTGTGTGCGTGTGTGTGTGTGTGTGTGTAATGTGTGTGTGTGTGTGTGTTCTCAGCGTGTCCAACCTGTGGCTGCAAGCGTTTCTGAAAAGTCAGACATGGTGAATCACTTTAATCGTTTTGGATCTTTTATTCACCTGTTCTTGTTCCACCTCCGTACCACCCTGAATTATTTTGTTTTTCTCTTTGGTGCATCTTCTGTGTGATTGTGTGTGTGTTTGTGTGTGTGTGTGTGTGTGTGTGTGTGTGTGTGTGTGTGTGTGTGTGTGTGTGTGTGTGTGTGTGTGTGTGTGTGTGTGTGTGTGTGTGTGTGTGTGTGTGTGTGTGTGTGTGTGTGTGTGTGTGTGTGTGTGTGTGTGTGTGTGTGTGTGTGTGTGTGTGTGTGTGTGTGTGTGTGTGTGTGTGTGTGTGTGTGTGTGTGTGTTAGTGTGTGTCAGTAGACAGAGGGCTTTCTCTGTGTCCCTCTGCGACAGCTGAATTGGTGGTTGACACTGTTAACATGAAGATCCAAACCCAAAGAAAATGTTTCTGCAGCAACGATGAAAAGAGAGCAGAAATGTCAGACAGTGAGGAGATGATTCATGAGTGTGTTACGAGATTTAAAGTATTAATGGAATGATTTTCTGAATGTAATAGGTGTTCAAGTCTCTCTCCAGGCAGTGTTCCCGACTGTTTAACTGTTATTGTTCTTTCTTGAACAGAGGCGTGCTTCATCACCGTACATAACCCTTCACCCTGACCATCAGGGTTCACTCGAACATAAACTGAGGTGGAGAATTTTTTGCTTACCAGAGGTGTTTTCTTAATGCGTTTGGCTCCTGGCACCGTGCAGTTGACCTGGCTGTAACCCCGTCGTCTTTATTGTCCTCAGAGTCAGAGTCCCAGCCAAGCCGCTATAAATTAAATCTGTGTGTTCTGTCGTCAAACTGGCCTGTGTCAGTGCAGGTCGTCCTGCTTCTCCAAAGCTCCCTCTATCAGGGTAAACACTGAAACACCACCTTGGCAGTACTCGGGAAGTGACTTAGCACCTCTCCCGCCACCAGACCAACTTCCATATTTTGAACCGCACCGGGACTTGAACCAGCGACCCTCCGGTTCCCGACCCAAGTCACTACTGCAGATTTGGTGCTTTATAAACAAAAAATTAAATGATTGATTGATTCTTTGCATGCATCCAGAAATGAAACAACCATCTTTTCCTTTGAGACACAACTGGCTACTCCCTGTGTGGATTGTTGGCTTCCAGAGTCACTAATGCAGAGAAGAAAGCAAACAAGCGACAGTTACTTTATTTTTCTATGTTAGCCAGCAGCATCCTCTGACTTCTGCAGGAGAGCATGTTAACCTCAGCCCCCCGATGTGTGTTTCTGTGCTCTTTTAGATGATTATGCTCTTGATTACAGATTGATTTTTGTTCTGTTCAGTCAAACAGTTTTGATTAATCGTGCGTGTTACATACATTGAAGCTCCTCAGTGTCTTGCAGGAAAGCGTTTGTTTCAGTCCTCGGTCTTGGTGGCTTCTAATAAGTTATTAAAGCTGATACATGTGACTCTACCTGCTGCTCACAACGCCCAGGAGCAGTAAGTAGAATTCAGTCAGTCAATTGTATTGATTTATTGTCTAATTAAAGGAGTTCTTGTTTGGTGAAAGGCTTGTCTCAACACTCTGAGACTAACAAGGATCATCTTCGGCTCACTTCACATTTCCTTGTCTCTCCTGAGAGGTTCGGCTTACAGCAAGAAAACAAAACAATACAAAAGGAATGAAGGAAAGGAGCTTCATAGCAGTTAAATTAGTATTTAACAAAAAGGCAAATCTGTTATAAAAGCAATCTCACGTTTCACAGAGACACTTTTTCATGTTCTGGAAGATAATGCAAACTGTATATGACCCATTGGGGCTTTATTTAATCATTTAATGTGCTGTGAAACTTCCTGATGTGATGCTGATATAAACACAAATCAATATTTTCAGTCCCTCCCCGTAGCTGCATGATGTTAAATGAACTCGTACATATACAGAAAATAATACTCGGGGCGGCTGTGGCTCAGTGAGAGTCAGTCGTCTCTCAACTAGAGGGTCAGGGGTTCAATCCCCAGCTACTGCAGCCACATGTCCGATGTGTCCTTGGGCAAGACCCCAAGTTGCACCCGTTGCTTTGTCTGCGGCGCGTGAATGTGTATGAATGGATGAGTTAATACTGATGGACTCTTTCCACAGCAGTCTCTACCATCAGAGTGTGAATGTGTAGGTGTGACCTGCGGTGTAAAAGAGCTTTGAGTAGTCAAAAGACCAGAAAATAAATATACAAGCTCAAGTCCAACGTTTACCATTTCCCTTTTTCTCTGCTGGCCCTTTCATCGTAACATAACGTAAGACTATTTAACTTTCAGAGCAGAGAAAACACTCTCTTTAGACACACCTCCTTCTTCCCTCCCCTCCTGTCCACACACTTCCCCTTCCTGTTCCACCAACAAGTTTCTGTGAGACGTAGAGCGGGCGACAAGGGCTGATTAACATTTGAAAATGTAATTTTGCAATCAATTTCAAGTGACAATATGCATCTCAAAGTTTTGCTTTTACCACATTTTTCTTCATTTTTTATTAAATTATTTTTGGGCTTTTTATGCATTTATTAGAGGGACAGGTCAGTGGATAGAGTGAGATATTAGGGAGAGAGAAAGTGGGGATTGAGATGCCTCAGGTGGTATTTGAACCCAGGCTGCCCGCGTGAGGACTGTAGCCTCTGAACATGGGGAGTTGAAACATGTTTGAGCCTCTGAGTGAAACACAAACAAAGGAGGAACCGTCCCGTCAGTGTGAACACAGAGCTGAGAACAGCGAACTAGAGGGAGTTTGACTTCAATCTGTTTTAAGTGAATTATAACTCCACAACATATTTACATTTGTTCAGTGTTTTTCTATATCAGTTGTCTGAATGTCAAATATTAAGCTTTTTAAGGTCCAAGTGACATTTGGGCCAGTGTTTTAAGTTGAGTTAAACTTCGTCATCATTATTTAAAAGCAACATAAAAGTGCAACTTTCACGACAGAAAGCTGCTAAAAATCGAGAACTTTCCAAGTGAGTGGTGCATCACAACAACATCGTGCATCTTTCTTTCTGCCTCCCTGCGGAGAAGCTGGTAATCGTTATTCTGTGTGTGTGAATCTGTGTCTGTGTGGCTGATGGTACTTCAAAACCTTAGCACGTGTGTGTGTGTGTGTTTGTGGGGGGCATGTTATAAGAGGGTAATGGGTTCTTACATCACTTCCATTTTAACCCATCTCTTCTCTCGCCGCCCCCCCCGCCAGCGTAAACCCAGGAGGATCACGGCTCCTTGTCACGAGTACAAAAGGGTGCATGTCCACGCAACAATGAGGTTCATTTTCTCAAGGGCATTCTGCGAGCTGCAGGTCAAACTAGAAATGGTTGGTGCTAAAAGAAATTGTTATTGATTTGGTACTGCTTTGTGGAGGTGTAGGAGCACGGCAGGAGAACGGGCCACATGCACAGGGCATGTACACACTGACATCATTTAACTACAAACACGCATGCAGCTTTTGGATTCACTGTGTGTGTGTGTGTGTGTGTGTGTGTGTGTGTGTGTGTGTGTGTGTGTGTGTGTGTGTGTGTGTGTGTGTGTGTGTGTGTGTGTGTGTGTGTGTGTGTGTGTGTGTGTGTGTGTGTGTGTGTGTGTGTGTGTGTGTGTGTGTGTGTGTGCGTGCGTGCGTGCGTGCGTGCGTGCGTGCGTGCGTGCGTGCGTGCGTGCGTGCGTGCGTGCGCAATGAGGTCAGCAGGGCTTCTCATTCATTTGTTGGCTCTGTGTCATAACCAGGGGGTGATGACAGGGCGGGAAAATGTGCGGCTGCACTTCTGAACCACCTGTGTGTCTCCTTCAGATTCTGTTTTGCATGATTCAACCTGACAGTGCAGATGTCAAAAAAAAGGACCCATAAAATAACACATTTACACTTATTATTCATATTTCATGTGCTGTTTAGGACCACCTGTTAGGTTTTTACTGGGGGCCAAAATCACAACAGAGCTCACCTCCTCTCCAAAACCGACAGATCTTTGAAACTGATAAAACCCAAACTGAAGCAGTTTCAAGTAAAAAAGTCAGACTTTATCAAAAGCATTTGACATATAGAGTGACCTGCTGCAAGCTTATTCTGATGTACTGATGTAAATTATCATTTACAGTCTATATGTGACGTCAGCCGTCTGCTCCTGCAGGGGGCTCCGGAGGCTCATCGGCAGCCGCCGCTGTCTCAGCCTAACTTTCAGTCAACCTAACGACAGGCTGAGAGCTGGAGCTGAGGCGGGTTTTAAGCCTCCTGATAAACCGTTAATCAGACCTATTTGTTTTTTTTGTACCAGACTGTAAACATGTTAATTTATGCTGTAAAAACAGCTTTTTTTGCCGGTCATGTGTCTGTGACTTCCTGTGTTCTTGGAGCCAGCCTCAAGCAGTGTTCGGTGGAGCTAAACAGAAAAAAAAGAATCAAATCAGACTTTGCTTTTCAGTCTTAGATTCAGAGATTTGTTCCACATGTTAAGTCAGACACAGGACTAGTGCCTTAACGAAAAGGCATCATGGCTTTCATCTTTAAAATGAGATTCCACACCACTAGTGCTGCCGTCTTTGCTCATGCCGTCTTTCATGGTTTTCACCTTTACCTGAAGTAATCAAGAGAAGCGAAGGATCTGAAGCAGCGTTCAAAGGATTGCGAGTGACCCGGTGATAAAGAGATTAACCTGCTGCTCAGCAGACGCTGCATGCATGAAAGAGTTCCTAGAAGATGCCAACACAAGCGATTACATTATACCTGTGGATAAAAACCTAAAGCTGCAAGAATCATGCAAGTACAGCCAATATTTCAAATAAGCTGAACTGCTTCAAGTGCTTCAATTATGCAAGAGGAATAAAAAGAGTTTAAAAAAGCATTTAACACATCTTAATGGGAATGAAAGCCTCATTAAGAAGCACACTACTTCGATTCAGCATTTCAAAGAAATTAAGGCTCGTAATCAGCACGGGTCTTTAATTTCTGGCAAAATGAGAAAGACATGGTTCATTTTGTCTAATTTGACTGAAAAGTCCTCTGCAGAGAGCAATGTGTGGAGGGCAGAGAGTTATACTTGACTTAATAAGATGCATTGTCCTACACTGAGTGACCACTGTGGGCTTACTTTGTGCTTCTTGGTCTGCGTGCAGCTGTGAGGCTGACTCTCTTTCTTTCTCAATGTCCAGTGTTGGACAGGCAACTGCAGAGAATCTTATCTCACAGAGGTAGGATGTGGCAAAAGGAAGGACTGTGGCTCCCTTCATTACCCCACTGTTGTACAGGTGAAGCCGAGGGCGTGTCGTGACCCGTCATATTTTCTTGTCTTTATTTTAGCAGTTGTGACGTGTGCTGTTGATTCATCGTCAGGCTGACGTTCATCTAGAAGTCACGCTTTGCTGGCAGTGAAAAGCGGTGTGCATTGTTTTTATTTGGCCTTGTTGGACCCCCCCTCCCCAGGGGAATCACTTCGCTATAGAATGGCAAAGTGCTGGAGGATGAAACCAATTACCTGGTCTTAATGAAGGGAAGGTTAAGCCTGCGGGTGGAGAAAGGACACACCAGCCAGCAGTCATTTGTATTTCTCCTCCGTTGCTGTTCTTGTTCTGTTCTTGTAATGCAGGATTTTAAAGTTAAGGTGTCCTGTTTGCACCCCCCCCCCCCCCCTGCTGTGATTAGGAACATTATGCTTGTTAATGCGAGTTTTACAAAGCCTTCCAAAAACCTTTTTGCAGCAATCAAAAAACTCTCCATTCCCAACACTCAGCGCTCGGTGCAGAACAGACGCTGAGCACTTTGTGAGGCTGCTGCCGTTGTCACAATGTGACTGCCTCTCTGTGTTTCCTTTGCAAAGATAAAACAAATACGCTGGCTTCTGATAGTCAATTCTTTGGTTGACACAAGGACTTAGAGTCTTACAGAAGGCATGACGAGCTTTCCTGACATGGTAATGGCTTTTCTGGCAAATTTAGAAACTCGATCAGCAGCGAACAGTTTGTACAACATGTCCGAGCTTCTCCTGTGTGAGCCTCCTTCAACATGACCAATCACCGACATCCGTGGGCTACTTAATGTTTGCTTCTGACTTCTACAGGGAGACACCGAATCATAGCATCTGTCCAGCAGTTTCACCAGCTGCAGAACAAATTCTAGCCCTGACCAGGCCGGACACAGAATAATGTTGTTGACTCTGGCGAAGACGAACAGTGAATTATATATCTGGAAACTCCTGCAGGTTCACAGAGACAAACAACTTCCAAGAGAGGAATCGATATTTGAGAATATGACAGAAGCAGGAAGTTCTTCATAACCCGAGCCTGACAATTCAAACCTAATCAGAGACTCCTTGTGAGAGCTGGATTACCCAGGCTGGTGTTAGTTTGTTTACTCTCTAACATTGTATTAGCAATTAAGTCCAACACTCCCATTCAAAGTAAAGACTCAGAAACGGTTTAAGTTTAATCAGCACCCCTCTGATGCAATCACAACAAATCGAGGAGAATTAAGGAGCTGCAGGAACGACAGGATTTCTGCAGGGTAATTAAATCTGATTGCTAAAATTGCTGTTAATGATGTCACGTTTCAGTGATCATCCGATGCTCACATAAATGAACATACACATTTTGAGGAAGTAGGTGGTGCGTTTTCAGAGCAGTAATGAGAGTCGTCTACACTGAATACACAACGCCACAGCCAAAGATGCTAGTTTTACGAATTCTGTGTTTTAAGAGGACGGCTCTGAGAACAGGTGTTTTATTGAATTGTTTACAGCCACAACGTTTATGATACTAATCACGTTTGAGCGGGCATTGGTCCTCGTGGAGAATAGAAGAATTGGAATGGAACAAGACGCAGTAACATTTGACATCCCTTCTCATTTATCCAGTTTTTGCTCGCAGAACATGGCGACCATAAATATTTGTTATTGCCACTTGAGGCTGAGCTGTGTGCAGACGATAGGCCTCAGGTTCCTAGATCGAGCCGCAATAAATCTTTCTTTTTCCAGATTTCTATCAATCTTCTCCATCATACAGATCATACACTCTCTGCTCTCCGTCAGTCCCGTGGCAGAGCTGTGATCGACTGTAAATCCCCAAAGAAAACACGCTCAATTGCAACTCCTCTCCTTCCATCCATCCCTTTGTTTTTTCTTCCTCTCTTCACCTTGTACCCTCCTTTACTCTCTCTTACCTTCTATTGGCTGTTTATCAATCCCACCTGTGTCTCACCTCCTCCTCGTCCAGTGATTCAGCCTCTGTCTGCCTCTCCCACCAGCTGTTTCTCTGCCTGTCTTCTCTCTCTCTCTCTTTCTCCTTCTCTGTGTCCCTGTCTCTCTTTATGATTGTGTTCCTGGAAAGCAGGCAGCTGGCGCATCCTCCTTTGTTAAATTCCTATTAGCTGCCTGCAGGTCCATGCATACATTTGGAAGCTCCTCATCAGTATTCATCGCCATGACCAATGCGTTTGTCCATCAAGTCTTTGCACCTACATCACTTAATATGCTGATGATGTGGTAATTTACTAATTCTGCAGGATGGTAACATTTCCATGGTTAGGAGGACGGGGATGTTGTGCCTCATTTGCTTTAAAGCTCCCCCTGTGCCGTGTGCATCAGCCTGAGAATGGTGTTCGAACAACAGGGAAAAAGAAAACGCTCCATTTCTTCATACTCCCCGTGTGCTGCGTTCTGTCAGCGCCAGCGCCCTGCTCCATTGGATCCGTTTCTGGAACATGAGGGCAGGGGAGCGCAGCCTTGAGCAGCTGCACGTCAGAGGAGAACTACAAGATCACGCTGGAATAAAGAGAATAACGTGCAAACAACATGTTGCTTTGTCTTTCTGAGGATGATTTGTTGTTCATTTGGTGCCTGTTTTGACGTAATGTTGATAAAGTGATGGAAAATACAGGCGTGAGTCTGTATATTGTGTTTTATTTTGAAATTGACCTGATGCTCTGAGCGTTTCCTTGTCTGACTTCCTGTCCGGGTCGATCTATTCTGTCCAGCATTAGGAGTGCTTGCATTTGGCTCCGTAGAAAATAGACCTGCAGCGCTATTGGCACACACTGGAGACGGAGCGCGGCGCTTGCTGTGGGAACAGGAGTATTGACTAGAGTGGCAGCAAACGGCGCCGTAGTGCGTGGTGCTGACGGATCGCGGCGTGCACGGACTATGTGGAAATTGGCAGTTAGTTTTGCAGCATCTTCATTAATGTAGTGCTCAAAGATGCTACTTCTTTTTAGCGCTTTTTGGACTTGGGGACATCTTGCACTTATATGCTGACTTAAAAAGCAATGAGTCGGGTCCAGTGCAGCTACACCCCATGCTGGTGGAGCTTTATACATCTCCTGCTGGTGCTTTCCTATTTGAGTGTGTGTGTGTGTGTTTGTGTGTGTAACAAGAAAAGTAAAGATGGCATCTGCAGGATTTGTACATCTCAGGACTTATTGTTCTCCAGGTTTGTACCAGGAGCTGATTACCCTCAGAGGTCTCCTTCTCTTCCTCCAAAATACATTTAAACTGGAATACACTCTGAATAAATGAGTTTACATTTGATGCTTTTTTGTTGTTTTGTTTTTTTTAGCTGCCATTGACTGAAATCCTGATCTGGTTAAAAGAAACATTTAAAAATGAACAACGTCTTGAAAACTCTGTGATGCCAAAGTTAAACTTTTGACATGAAGTTAATGCTGGTAAACTCTAAATTGCCATGAGCTTCCAGTGTTGTTGAAACAAGGATTTTGTAGCCCACACAGAGAGAAGGGATCGTTTCCTTCAGCCTGCACTTCAGATTATCGAACCTCTCCACGGCTCCTCTGTATCAATATATTGATCACCTGACTCCTTTAAGGTTGAATTGACCGACACATCTGGTGTGAGGTAGCTTCCATCCGACATAATCTACTGTTCATCTATTGACTGTCACAACACCAAGGATCTATTCAAGTGCAGTCTTCAATTTCAAGCCCACTTAGTGTCATGCTTTCTCTTATTACATGCAGAAGAGGGAAAACAGTCTCAGGCCTTCAAACCGTCGTAGCACTCAGCAGACTGAAAGAGGAATGTGTGAGCAGTTCTGTTGTCGTTTTACTCTTTTGCATTCTGAGAAAAGACGCCACTTATACAGTCTCTCTCTTTGCTTTAAATAATCTTCCTTGACTGATTTACTTTTTCCTTTATTTAGCATCAACACTGAAAGTTGAGCTTTTTCCCCCCTCATTTTCGCAAGAATTCTGTTTTATTCTCAAAATGCAAAATTTAAAATGTATTCGTCCTCCTCGTCTGCTCTTTTGTCTGGCTCTCATTCTCTTCCAAAGAAAAAGGAAGTAGTTGTACGCACATCACGTCCTGTAGGTGCAGGGCAGAGCAAGATCAGCAGACTTAGGAAGAAGATGTGCCCGCACACGTGCTCTAATGCCACAAAAAGTTTGAATTGATCACAACGTTTCGACCACTTCTTCAGGTGATGAAAAATCTCAAAAATGTTCACCTGCAGAAGACTTCTGGTCGAGACGTTGTGATCAATTCAAACTTTTTGTGGCTTTTGAGCAATGTGCAGGCCGATCTTCTTCCTCTCATACTCTTCCATACATAAGAACTGTGTTCGTGTTGTGGTTTCTAGTCAGGATGTCCAAAGACAACTGGTCTGGGATAATGAAGCGCCAGTTTTAGAATTAAAACAACATGACATCTGTGGGTTTTGCTTCCACGTTTGCCCACATTTTTCTCGATTAGTCTCCACATTTTTGATCCCAGATCTTTGGAGCCACAGACAGTCTCACACAGGGATGATATTTGATCAATCAAACGGACAGATGGGCTGTGTGAACTGATCTCCTCCTGTTAAGAGTCATGAGCCAAATCCTCTGTTATCATGCGTTTGTTGTGTGAATTCAGCGGCTCATTGGGATTGGTCGAACAAACTATTCGAACAGGCCAACTTCACTATAGAGACGTCAGTTACAGTGAACTTATCTTGAATGAAAACCAAAGACTATTGGATGTGGCCTCTGTGACGTCAGTCATTCATCAACTGGCTTTTTCTCACATTACATGTAAATGAACACAGAATGAGCGTCATCTCAAAACTCTTACGTGACATCCAAATAATCAGTGAGTATGTTCTTCTTCTTCTCTCTAGTCCTTGACTAAAACAGCTTTTATACACAAGGGGAGGAGCCGGCCGTCCCGTCCATGTAAACACGGCTCTGACAACAACACAGCCAGCGGGACTCGAGCTTCTCCCTCATTGTAGACAGTCATGACTCAGAGACACATTTACACAGGACAGACTGGATTTATGATGTATTGATGTGGAACATTCTTCCTTTAATGCTGCTGTGAAGTTAAGCATTTTGATATGGGACTTAACAGGGATTGACTCACTTTTGTAGCCAGCCTCTAGTGGCCATTATGTGAACTGCACTGATCAGTGAGTATGTTCTTCTTCTTCTTTCTAGTCTTTGATTAGAGAGAAGGTAGCGTGAATGACATAAACATCCAAAAGAAGTTAGAACACAGGCCGTTTCAGATCCTGCTTCAGTCTGATTAACAATCATGCATTAGAATCCCCAGTTTTGACCTCGATCCCTGCCTCCCTGCCTCCTCTTCCTCCAAAATCTCTTCTCCATCCTTCTCCTCCTCCCCTCTCTGTACTTCTGCTTCTTCAGCCGACCAGCAGGAGAAAATCTCAAATCTCATCTACTTTTGGATTTAGAAAGTGATGTTTTTATTTTAAACTACAACAGGAAGTTTGAATGCATAGAAACTTTGAGACTTTAAAATAAAAGGTTCAATTTGGCGTTAACATTTCCAAAGAGCCATCTCCTTGTCTGGCATCGCCTCGCAGCGGTGTTTACAGTCACAAGGTATTTTAAAATACTTCTCTGTGATGGTTGTGTTTGCTTTTGTAGGTCCAGTAGAGGCTTCAGTATCATTTTCTTTTTTTTTAAAGGAGCTTTAAGCGTGTTTGGGTTGTTTGGTCAACAGAAGGATATCACAGAATTCTCAACCTCAATTAAATCTTCACATGAGGCGAAAAAAAAGCTTAAATGGGGATTAAAGATAAAGACAAAAGGCTCTGTGGTCGTTTCCCTCCTGGGTATGGAGAGCTTTGTTGGTGGCACAGCAGGATGTTATTGAGCCACTTCATTACTGGCACAGTTTGTAAATAACCGAATGAGGAAATGAATGATTTAATAAGTCATACCGAGCCAGCCCATAGGACTTAATCTTTGTCAAAGCGGGGAGAATAAATCACGATTCACGGACAGACTGTGGAAAAATATTCATATCTCAGCCTTCACCAGACAGCAGCATGATAAATCCTCTATGAATGATGAGTAGGATGATTTCCATAATGTCCCCCAGGATGCTTCATCACCTGGTCATATATATAGGATGACAGGCTGGGTGGGAGGTGTTCCAACATCAGACGATGCTTTATGGTCAATTGGTTTCTATTGCTTGTTATAAAATCCTTCTTAACATGTGCGGTGAACATCTAGAAAGCTTCCAACAGATCTGCAGCCTGTTGCAGAAGCTTCAAATAAGATCTCTTAAAGGAGAACTCGTCTTCTTTAAACTTGGGTCCTATTTTTGGAGGAATGGCTTCAGCCTGCAGGCGTGACAGGAAACGTAACGGCTGCAACATAAACATTGAATATCAAAGTACATTCTCAAAAAGTTCTTTGTCTTTGTTGGCTCCACTGCGCTCCATCCCAGCTCCGGTAGTCTGGAGCCCTCAGCAGCAGATACACAAGTCTTCTATTTTTGCCGGATGCTGGAGCACGGCGCGTCAATCTAACCACAGAACAGATCGAGCAGGACAGGAAGTCAGATACCGAAACAACATTAAAACATCTGGTTTATGGGGCCGGTAGCATAGTGGTTAGTTCGCCCGCCCCATGTACGCAGGCCGTTGTCCTCCAAGCGAGCGGCCCAAGTTCCAATTCGACCTGTAGCTCCTTCCACGCACATCATTCCCCACTCTCTCTCTCTCCCTAACTTTTGACTCTATCCACTGTGCTGTCTCTAAATTAAAGGAATTAAAAGCCCCAAAAAAAACATCTGGTTTATTTACAGAACAAAAGACTCAGTTTTGACGGTTGTGAATGCTGACCTTGTGTGTGTTTTTCTTTTGTGGTCATACCGGTTTTATTATCTCACGCTGTTGTGAGTGATTCTGTAATTACCGTGGGAACTCCATCTCACGACACCAGCTGTCCGGCGGTGTTGCTCCGTGCTGCGCTCAGAAAACGCAGCCTGTGGGAGGAAGCACGGAGCTGTACTGGACCGGAATTGACACGCAACGTACACGTACAGTATCTGTTGGAAGTTCTGGGTTAGAGTTCAGAGAACCTTCTGACTTCAGTAAGATATTCAGTCCAACAAGTTTCTTAACTCAAGCTAATGCTGTGGGTTACATTTAGAAATAGAGCATACTTTACTCCTCGCTTCAGGTCATATCCTACAAAGACCTCATTAAAGACCTGACTGTCCAAATCCAACAACCATAAACACACACAGCTTCTCCCTCTCACCACAATCGAGATCATTGTGCACCATATGTTGCTGCGCTGTGTCTGCATGTGTTTCTACATTTATGAGCTGGCAGGATGTGCCGTGCATGTATGTATTTGTGTGTGTGTGTGTGTGTGTGTGTGTGTGTGTGTGTGAGAGAGATATTGGAAACCCTGCCACCTGTTCAGAGCGAGTTTATCCGCAGACAAACACAGTGACGGGCAAATGAACGCTGGCAAAGGACGAGACGGAGCCACAGAGAGAGAGAGAGAGAGAGAGAGAGAGAGAGAGAGAGAGAGAGAGAGAGAGAGAGGAAATAAAAGGAGACAGAGAAAGAGATGAAAAACAAAAGAGCATTTTTCTGGCAATGACTGACAGGATTCTGCTCAGTGTGGAAGTTAAGAGATCATATACAAAAACAAACAATTGTCGTTTTAGTTCCTCAGTCACAGTTTTGGATTCAAACCCTTCTGTCTCGTTCTCATCTCTTAACTTTTCCTCAGTGTTCCACCGTCTTTCTCTTCCTCTTTAACCTCTTGATTCTCGTCTCTTGGACATTCCTCTCTTTGCTTCTCCATCTTTCTTTCCCCTCCTCTTTTTTATATCGTTTGTTTCTCCTTTGAGATCTCTCCCTTTCCAATTCTGCGTCCTTTTTTTCACCTTAATTGAATTACCCATCGGGCATGGATCATGCTGATCTGAGCACAGTAGCATGAAACACTAAACCCTTCACTCTCCCTCGCTCGCTCTCCGTCTGTCCTTAAGAGATCAGTTACACCACTGTACTCGTCTCAGTTTCTCATTTGCATATTATTCCTTTTTTTAAGCTCTGGATTCCTTTCCCTGGTCTCTCCCTCCCAAAGTGAGATTGAGTGTGAAATGTCTAGAATGAGCTTGCAAAAGTCAACAACATCATTTGGATCTGTCAGGAGAGAGAAAGACGAGGCTCGGCTGGTGTTAACTGTTCTCTGAAGTGAATACATCTTTAAAACTCGGTCAGTGTTTTTTACTTTTGGAGACAAAAACTGAGAATACGTAAATGAAGTAAACCAAACAGAGATTTGGGCTGTGTCAGAAACAGACGGTGTGTTTGGCTCATTCTGGACCAGATGTCGGCTCTGATGTTTGGCAAAAACCAAAGAGGACAAATCAGCGGTGATTCTGTTGGGGCCCCAGGCAAAAATTCACAGGGGCCCGTCCAACCAGCATACATCACCATTAAGTTTTCAATAATCTGACACCGACAAAAACAACTGTGAAATGTTTTCTATTTTTGAATGTTATTTCCAAAGTTAAAGTCAGTAATATTTTCAAATTATGAATATAAAGAACCTTAAACGCTCACTATTCTGCCACCAGGGGGCTCTCAACAAGACCGAGTCAAACTGCTTTCGATTCCGAGCAAGACTGAGACCTTCAAAAAGTGATCTCGAGAACAGTTTTGAGACCAACTACAACACTAGTGCAACCTTAGCGTTCGGCGTTGGAATACACCACATCTTCAGGAAGGTCTCAGTTTGCAGGTCGAGAACTAAATCAACCCTGAAACAGTCTGAGAGCGATGGAGTTAACGACCTCCCTTTGTCCTTCGTTTTGACGTTTTGGCGTCTCAAAAATAAGAAAACATCCACAGTTAGCAGGATGGACTCAGCCCGTGAGTGGCGTATTTGCAAACCGACTGTGTGCATACTTACACCTGCTGTATCGGACTGTGTAAATACCCAAGTGTACTCGGAGACGGAATGATATGTGAACGCATACCAGCGAGGGAGAGAGGACGGGGGAGCAATCGTGCTTGGGCACGGTATGACACAATTGTGCCTAATGGGAAAATGCCCTAATGCACTTTCTACCCACACACAGGACACTTTCATTGAATTTAAGCTAAAAAAAGAAACTTGTTCTGGACCTGCTCAGCTGTGACTGTTACTGAAACCCCAAATGGTTCCTAATGTTCACTTCTGTGTGTGTGTGTGGGGGGGGTGACTAAGAGGTATTTGTCCTGCTCAGGTTAAAAAACGGACCATAGAAAGTGAAATACATGGACCATTTATCATTCCACGTTTCGAGGCCTTTAGATCTTCTTCCCTCTTTGTCTTGTCTCTTTTTTTGTCTCGTCATGCTGAAATCTAGACCCTGACCGACGGGCTCTGTCTGTCGGTTTCTCAAAGTTTTTTAAAAGATAATTCCACAGTGAAGAATGTCAGCTGCAGGTAACAAAAGGTGCTGCTACCAAAGGATCCACCTGTCCTGTCCTCCTGTGACTCAACAAAGATTGTATTGAATTCTTCAAACTTTCCTTTTGGGTAAAAAATGGCAGTCGCTGCACGGTGAACAATGTGTCTCTGAAGGGTCTGAAAAATGTTCCTGAATGAGAAGAACTAAACTCACCCCAACTGAAGACAGATCCAGAGAATGTGCAACTTCTTTTTTTAATTAGCTACCTTTGTACATCTCTTTGTGAAGCTCAGACATCCTTGTTTTCAGCTTTGTGATGAGGATGCTGGGAGTCAGCAGCGTGACTGGTCTTCAACCACCACAAACGGCACATGTCACTCCACTGTTCATCTCCCTCCTCTGGCTCCCAGTTACTGCTCGCATCACATTTAAAACTCTGCTGTTCGTTTATAAAACATCGACAGAAACTCCTCCTCCTTCCAAACTCTCTCATCCAGGTCTACATTCCCTCCCGCTCACTACACCCTGCCTAAGTCTTTACGACACAATTGACACATTCAGCTAAAAGTTGCCAGTGAACACAGTCACTCTTTGAATGAGTAGAGAGCGTTCGTAGCAGCAGGCAGCCACCCGGAGAAAAGGCTCAGCGACCACCGCCCAGCGTCTTTTTTCCGAGTGCTCCGCCTTTTTTGTGCAGCCACTCCAAACGCATGAGTTGAACATTTTTCAACTTTTCAGAAAGGCGTTGTTGACACAACACCGGAACTCTTTTCCAAATGTTTGATATTACCCGTATTTTTGCTGTTTTCTCTTTGCTCCGTGTCTGATTGGGAAATAAACCATCTAAAATATAAAACATGCAGTAAAAAGTAACGGAGCAGTGTGGGTCATACAGCGGTCGTTGTCATAGAGTAAGGGCGGACGTGCAGCGCTTTTCTTCTCAGTGGACAAACGCTTCATGCAAACACTCCCAAGCGCACAGCCGGCGCTTTTCTGCCCGGAGAAAACCTCCAAAAGACCTCGACGTGTCCGATGGAAAAGCTCCGACCTCGGAGTTTTATCACTCTGGAGGAAGAATTATTAGCAACTTACAGACTACTAAACGGACAAAAATCAATCGACAAACGTCATCTAAATATCCTACAAAAGTATTTTAAAAACAGCACATCGTTCCCGTTTAATAGAACATCTTTGGTCCTGTGCTCGCAGCCTATCACAAGCTTGTGTTGTTGATGTGAAAAACGGCTTTCACGCAGTGTACTGCTGTGGTGGGCTTGCTTGTCTGGCCCCCGGGTCCTTAGCTTTCTGAAAATGTGGCCCCCTTACCAATAGAGTTGAATAGCCCTGGTCTAAAGTCTTTACAACAACACATCTACACAGGCTGATTTTCACTTTATGTTTTTAATTGTTTAATCATTTGGTCTCATGCCAATCAAAGCCCTCTGTAATCACTTCAATCATTGCACAAACAAGCACTTAAAACGCTTGATTACAAACTGAAATCTCTTCAATCCCTACAAAGGTCTACAAATAAATCTAAGAATAAAGTTTGATGCACATGTTAGCTTAGTAAACAGAGTCACTGATGACTTGGCTCCTCCACAACGTGAAGCCTTAATCAATATCTCCAAGAAAAGTTCAGAATCACTTTACTGCACAGATCAAGTTTGAAATATGTTGTCTGTCAAATACCTTTCAGAAATCCGATGGATGCAGAGTAATGACGACAGCACACGTACGTTGTATAGCAGTGCAGTGATTGAATGCAACTACTTAGTCACCAGACGTTTCCTTTTCTTTGTATCTTTAAGGCTGGAAGAGATGAACAGAAAGTATTCAGGGAGGTCAGTCAGGATGTTGTCGAGTCTCAGGGGAGCACAGTGACACAGAAAACGTACTGTAGCATAATGAGCGGTGAAGGACGTCTACTCTGAGGGCTCTAATGGAGGACATGAGGAGGTCGAAGAGTCCATCAGAAAAGGCAGGGAAATGATCAGAGTCCACTTTCACCTGCAGAAAAACTTGGAAGACTGCTATTTATTTTTATTTTCATGCCTTTATTTGGATAGGACAGTGGATAGAGTCGGAAATCAAGAGTAGGGAATGACATACAGGAAAGGAGCCACAGTTCAGAATCAAACCCGGGCTGCCCATGTGGAGGACTTAAGTCCCCTTACACTGGGCTTGACCTTACCGCTAGGCCCTCAACGGTCCAGTAGCTTGACATCACATGAGGCTAAATAAAGGAGCTACAAAGATTAAGAGCCAAATCTACATCTGGTGTTGCTACATGACACATTTACAGAGCTGTAAGGTTGACCATGTTTGTAGCATTCGACATATGACCAGTCCGCCTTGTTAGGTATGTGAGTCAATAGGTCAACCACTAAAAGGTCGTAGTTACTACAGCTGTAAAGGGGAATATCGCCATTTAGTGATGTGCAGGGGCGTGTCCAGACTTTTGGGACTAGGGTGGGGCACTGACTTCTGCAGGGGTGGCCTGAAGTTGGTGTGCACACACATTAATGAAGAACATTTACTTACCCCTTCTGTCTTCACTAATCTCATCGACCAATAGATCAAAATGTTCGTCCAAAGTTAAAATATAAAGTATTTTAAAAATTGCAAACAAACATCTGCACTCTGCAAACTGTAAGCTTACTGTTGCAACACAGCTTGAATAGTAGATTTCAATAAGTCCCGCCTCTGTCAAGCCCAAGCCAATCATAGTTAAGGAGTTTTGGGTGGCACCTTGGGTGGCCAATTAGATTTCAAGGGGGGCCAATACCACCCCCCTGGACACTCCCCAGCTGATGCAGAGTTGGACATACTTCCATCTATAAGCCGATTCTCCCCTAAATGGCTGAATCGAGCTTTGACCGTAGCTCAACTTTATTGTGCAGATAAACGTACGGAGTGTCACTTCCTGTTTGGTCTTTCTCTACCTTCACATCTTAAGTTATCCTGTGTTAGTCGATTATCACTTTACAAAGAAATATGTTTGCATAGTTTTTTAAGTGACCTCATCAGGTATGCATTAATCAGGAAAGATTTAAAGATAACAAACTTGTGCTCCTGTGTTTTAATTCTTACTACAGTACAGTGCACGCTGCACTCTGTCACAGTGTGTCTGTGCCTCAGCTGCTGTTTTATCTGTCTCTCCCTCAGAGGACCACAATCATCCGCAGACATTGATGCAAAGGTCAGATTTTTTTTTTGTGTTCCTTTGCCATACTGTGACCTTTCTTTGAACGTCCACCGACACAGCTAGGAGCTTTAAAGGGGACATATTCTGAAAATCCACTTTCACAGTGTTTTTGAACATATATTTGGGTAACCTGAGTGTCTATCAACCCACAAAATGTGAAATAAATCCATCCAGTCCTGAGAAAAGTGCTCTGTTTCAAATTTTGGTATCGGGTATGTCTCGGTCTTGGTCTTGGTCTGGGTCTGGGTCTTGGTCTCGCCATGCCGTTGGTCTTGGACTTGACTTGATCCCTAAATGTCTTGGTCTTGTCTCGGTCTCGGAGCACTCTGGTCTCTGGTGTGTCTTGGTCTCGGTTAGTGTGGTCTTGACTACAACACAACACAGACCACATTTAGACACACACATATACACAACCCCCTGAGTTAAGACAGACCGTCAGTCTCAGTGTAAAAATCAATTTCAGACGATCACTTTCATTTCAGTTTCTCCTCCGGTCTCTGACACACAGACGCTCTCTCTATCCGTCTGTCTTTATTCCTTTTCTCTCTTTCACTTCCTCTCCTTGGTGCCGTACAAGCTATTTCCCTAAATGTGTTTTTCATCTGAGAATTAACGCAGGAAAACGCCATGCACCACGTGCTCCATGAATCAGTCACAGCTCAGCGTCCCCAAACTGGCCCACGGCGCTGCGGCCGCTTTTTGCTTCAGATCCATTTTGCCTGAGGAAGCTGGCTGATAAGGTTGAGGCACACAGCATTATGTTATGTGATGTCTTTGATGAGATCATCAGTGAGGGCTGCTCGATGCAGAAGCACAGAACTCCATCAATATTTCAGCTGGGATGAATCTAAAGAGGATCGGCACAATAACTTGGATGATTGTTTTATTCAGACGTGATTCTCCTGCTGCAGAGATATTGCTTCACAGCCTTTGTCTTCCTTTTTACTTCTTATTGTACTTTTCATTTTACCTCCCGTCGATCTTGGACAAACTCTGATGTGGCTGTGTCTCGCTGCAGCGTGTGAGGAACAGCCAGGCCATGGGGATCATAAACTGCCACAGCAGGTTATTGCTCCTGCTATGCTGGCGAACTGGCCGTGCAGATTGATGTGTGCATAGTCGTGTTTAACTTGAGATGAAAGTAAAGACCGATAGCTAGAGAGTTACTCTTACATAACCATTAGTTTATGAAGTTTCAAGGATATGAAGAAATGACATCAACACAAAGAAAATACCAGCGAAAGCTCTTTATTTCAATCGCTGGTTAAATCATTAAAACGCCTTTGATCCCTGATAATAAAACGAGAATGTATGAAGACGTATTTTCTTTGAATAATGTGAAATGTTAAGAAATGACTTGTTTGGGTTTCTGAAGTATTTCAGATCAGTTAGTCTTTCTTCTCCTTTTTGGAAAAATGGTTAAAAAAAGATAAATATTCTTGGTTTAGGAAACATCACAGAGAACCTTAACTCAACTCCACCGGTTCCCAACCTTTTTCCTGGGAGCCTTTCATGGGGGTCGATCCGAGCCCACTAACACAACCCAATCTACTTTATTCATAAAGTACATTTTTAAAAACAACATTTAGAGACGTTCATGTGAATTATAGGATCAGGACTAAAACCAAAGCAACAGACATACAACCCATAAAAAGCACATAAGCAACGGTAAATTACATCAAACACATAAAAGCGGAAACGCATTAAGAAAAGACGGAGGTTGTTTGACTTCATGCGTTCAGTGTGAGAGAGACAAAGAGTGAGTTATGGCCCAATCGGTCTCCCATAGATAATTTAGATCCAAACACGTTCAATTTAAAGCAGTCAGGTTTGTTGGACAGCTTCAGGACCAGTGCCTGTCCTTCGGTCAGATTGGAACAAATCAGCCTGTTGCTATGACAACGGCATAATGCAGCACTCAGGGGTGTGGAATGGGGGGCGGGATGCTGGGTTAATGATCGACTTCCTTTTACAGCCTGACTACTTCCTTAATGAGCCATTAAGGTTGCGATTGGGTCGGAGCCAAAGACCGTACTGGATGTGGAAAGTGAAGTGTTTGCTGTGCCACTGACTCATGTTCTTATTTTCTCTCATACTGTTATTGCTGTGTAATTGGGCTGGCATGTGCTTTATACACACACACACACACACACACACACACACACACACACACACACACACACACACACACACGAGCAGTGACCCGTACACTCACACACAGACACACACACACAGTAAACACCGTCAGTAATAGCCAATGTCTCAGGCCTCTGAGGAAAGAAAGCTTGATTATCAGTTCTATTCCAAGAATCATGATTAAAGAAGTTTGGCAGGACTTGCTGATTAGTGTGAGAACGTGTGTGTGCGTACGTGTGTGTGTGTAAGAGAGAGAGAGAGTTCTCCCTCTTCTATTCTCCGTTCTTTTCTGGGTCTTTTGAGGTGATTCCCCCTAACTAGAATCTCCAATAACTCTGACTTCTCAGTGCCAGACTGATCTCATTAACAGTGTTTGGTTGATTTGTATTCACAGAGACAAAACTGACACTGTGCTAGTTCAGCTTCACCGCAGGTCTCTTTCTACTAATTGTCGCTCATCCCTTTGTCCTCATCACATAGAGCAAGACAAACGTTGGAACAAAGACAGAGAGGGAGATGGGGGGGTAGTTGGAGTCTGAGAAGTTTTGCCGACTGATTCATCGATGCATTGGAGGTGTTTTTCTCTGCAGGGGTCATACTGACACTGTAGGTTCTTTTAACAATCAGAAAAACAAAGATATGATTACCCATTACGCGCTGTCCCTGTTTATTCAACATTCAAAAGGTCATACAGGAAATAATGAGATATTGCACGGTCAGATGCTCTTGGTACAATTTAGGAAACAAATTACAACTTATGAAAACATAATGCTCCCACATTTGACTTATGCGGCATGTCGTGTCCCATCGGTAATCAAACCTGCATGTCTCAGTTTAAACAGAGCCTGAACACGGTGCAGAGTGGGGATGGAAAGCACCTTTCTGCCATACAGGGCAACAACGATGGTAACAGACGGCCGTTATGGACATGTTAAAGGTCCAATCACTAAGATGTGTAGTGAGTGAAGTGATAAAGTGAGCTTACTCTATGATCAGACATTAAGGAAACATGCTATGTTGAAGTGCTGGCTTCTCTGACAACAATGCAGCAGCCAGTATGTCCTCCTTCTAACTTTAGATTCTGGTCCTGAATGGTCTGGATTTGTTTGGACCAGAGAATGTAGGCGGATTTAAGGCACCCCCACACGGCCGTTTTTGGACGCTCTGCGCTTTCTGTGGGATTGTGTAATTAATCCATCAAGAACAGCTGATAACATCCCCAGTTAGTTCATGCAAAGAAGAGGTTTCTACTCCTTGTTAATGGCAGTGCGCTAATTACAGCGTATTTAGACGTGCTAGAGTTAGAGGTCCAATGTTCAGCTTTAAATCCTCCACATGCCCATCCATCCATCACTATCTATACCGCCTTGTTTCGGTTCAGGGTAGCGGGGGGCTGGAGCCGATCCACACTTTGAGAGGCAGGGTTAAACACTGGACTGGTCGCCAGCCAATCACAGGGCTGACATACAGAGACAGACAACCAGCCACACTCACATTCACACCTACGGGGGAATAGAGTCACCAGTTAACCTAACGTGCATGTCTTTGGACTGTGGGAGGAAGCTGGAGTACAAGGAGCATGAGAAGAACATGCAAACTCCACGTAGAAAGGCCCTGTATGACTGGGATTCGAACCAGGGACCTTCTCAACAGCGCTAACCACTGCGCCACTGTGCAGCCCCGTCTCTGCAATGCATCTAGAGATATTAAAAACTAAAAGTCAACTTAAAAACTGCATCGAACATCTGTTCATTTGCATCATGCATTGAGTGTCGGACATTTGAATGCATGCATGAATGGAAAAGTTCAGTCTGACCTCAGCACACCTGTTAGGTAAGACAAACACATGAAGCTGTGTTTTAATGAGCCTCTGCATCAGGAGTCAGGTTGGTCCTGGTTGTAGTGAAGGAAAAGAAAAGAGAATTCTGCAGCTCTGTGAAGCTGAGACTGCTCATCAGCTGTGGAAGGAGAGGACGGGGTTAAACACAAAAGCAGAAGGAGGCTGATCTTCTCTAATATATCTTTACCAACATGTTCTTTCATCTGTCTCTGTTAGTTCATCGTCCACAAAGCACACACAGATCTGGAAAAACTACGACGCCTTCATGTGCCAAATCACGCCAAATCTCTGCGCTGTTTTCTCTCAGCTGGCCGAGTGTGCTCTCCTCTGATTCTGTAATAAAACAAAAGATTGATATCATTGTGATTACATCCTCATTATGTAAACATCTGAGACAATCAGCTTTTTGTTAATGAACTCTTGGAGAAAAAAGACACAAAAATGAGGATTTAAAAATCTTCTGCCGTTAATGAGTGTGTGGTAATTAGCTGTGCCGTGTCCACACCTTCATTTATCTAATTAAGGATGCAGCTCATTAGGAGAGCCTATTGTTTACATTAGTTCATACTAAGCGTCAACATTAACAACAATGAATGAATGATGAGGGAAAATGTGTGTCCCTTGTTAACTATGGTTACAAGTTTGCAGCGAAAAAATTATAAACAGGTTTAAAATAAAAAGCAACAAATGCAACCAAGTCATTGATTCCTGCAATATAGCAAATGTTTACTCGTCCCAGTTTGTGAAGAAGTCGATTCTCAGTTTAATCTGTTTCACTCTTGGGACCTGGGCCCGGATCTGAGTATGCTTGACCCCAAAGTCCAGTCCATTTGATTCGTGTGATCACAAACGTATACCGAACTCGTACTTGAGTACGGTCTGCAGAATATATGAATGCATCCTTACATCATTCTAAACCAGTGGTTCTCAACTGGTTCTCAAAGTGTCTCATTATCTGCAAAAGAAAAGTTAAGGTAAAAATCTAGTTTTACCTTGAACAGGCTGGATTTTTCTACGAACATGTTTTTTATTCACATGTTCTCTTTAAAGGAAAGGTGCTTCATCACAGGTCAGTGTCGGACTGTTCTTCTGCACTCTAAGTGCCCGCTGAATTTCCAAGAGGACGATGATTTAAGTGATTCTCTAAGAGTTTCTCTGCCTCAAAAGACCATGAATTTCTCGTGTCAGCTCTGACTGACCCACTATTCTACTGTAAGAGCGTGTGTGTGTGTGTGTGTGTGTGTGTGTGTGTGTGTGTGTGTGTGTGTGTGTGTGTGTGTGTGTGTGTGTGTGTGTGTGTGTGTGTGTGTGTGTGTGTGTGTGTGTGTGTGTGTGTGTGTGTGTGTGTGTGTGTGTGTGTGTGTGTGTGTGTGTGTGTGTGTGTGTGTGTGTGTGTGTGTGTGTGTGTGTGTGTGTGTGTGTGTGTGTGTGTGTGTGTGTGTGTGTGTGTGTGTGTGTGTGTGTGTGTGTGTGTGTGTGTGTCTCACTATCTTTTATTCCAGCTCTTATCAGTTATGTCGGCTCCATTCAGATCCACCACTGCAAATTCTCTTATGTAGATCATTGCCTAATGTACTGTGTGTGTGTGTGTGTGTGTGTGTGCGTGTGTGTGTGTGTTTAATTGTGTGTGTGTGTGACAACATGTGAGGGAGTCAGAAACACTGTGTTCTTCTCATCAGGGTCCCGCCCCCCCTACAGTCGCCAAGGAAACGCGACACAATTGGTACCTGTCGCCTGGCAACATTGCCCAGTATCTTTGGGACACAGAGCTGCTGGCAGAGCACATGTACACACACACACACACACACACGCACGCACGCACACACACTCAGTTTGCCAGCTGTCACAGAGGAGATTTTCTCCACATTTCTCTGCTCGGCCTCTTTAACTGCAGAGCTCAAAACTCTCAAAGAACACACACACACTCACACACAATTAAACACACACACACACACACACACACACACACAAGTTTAATGTGTGTTATGTTTCACGCTGTGGCTGATGCATCTCTTATTCGTCCTTCTAGCTGGCTTTTTACACTGGTGATTACATCTTGTTTTGAAGAGCCATAACACCCCTCGTTCACGTGTTTAAATGCATCATTTATACGAGGGGAAAAAGAGATTTAGTAAATAGCTTATGTTTCAATCACTGAATGTATAAAGATGGACGACACGTCACAGTCTGAGCAGTTGAGATCAGCAGGTTGAGACGTGGAATTGACGTCCCGCCCCTATACTGTAGCCAACCAGTAGGGGGAGCTCCAAATGTTTTGGCTTGAGAGTTACACATAATAGTCTCGGTATATAAAGCTTTAGCATGTTATTAGCTCAGCCTTGTATTCCTGACCAGATGCTTTCTCTAACTTGATCATTTTCACTGCGTTGATGCATCGATTATATTCAAACTTTTTCAGTTATCACTAAATAAACCTGGAGTTTTTTTAAATAACTGAGCATTTAGCTCCCCTAGTCGCCCTGCTGAGGTACCCTGAAGCGACGCCGTTAGCCTCAGACTGCTGCAGTGGAGCTGCTCAGTGGGAGAGAAGAACAGGAAGGACCGTGGATTCACTGAGAGCATGACACGCGGAAAAGAACACTACTTCAATTCTATAAACGTGTTCCTCTTGAAAACCGTTAAGAGTGCAGGTCTCTGAAAGGAGTAACCCTAACCCTGAGTATGCTGCACGAATGTTCATGCAAACGTCACTGCTGAGCAACTCGTGTTAATGACTCAACTTTTTAAATCTTATATATTAATTGTAGAATCATTGAAATCGTAACCCATTTATAGCAGAACATCTAATGAAGGAAACTGAAGCAGCCACTACTGGTTAAGGTGGGCTAACAAGAATTGGTTTCTGCAGCTAGACTGTTCCCTCCAGTGAACCTCTATAATAATGCCCAGACACACACACACACACACACACACACACACACACACACACACACACACACATTCAAACGTTCACATACTGTTCTCTGCTTGAGGGAGACGCTTATGACAGCAGTATATTTAGTTTTCTATTTTTGCTCCAGTGTGTCACACTCATGCTGGAGGAGGACATTGGCGGGTTTCTCCCTCAGAACTGATTGGACTTTGTGTGTTGATGCGTTAGTGTGTGTGTGTGTGTGTGTGTGTGTGTGCGTTGGTGCGTGCGTGTGTGTGCGTGCGTGTGTGTGGACACAGGGCAGTCCTCAATCAGGCACAATAGATCTCAATAAACTCGGGTTAACGTCAACTGAGGACAAGGTAGGCGGATATATTCAGTCCTCTGCAGGTGACGTGTGGTAGAAGGTTCTGCTCGGCTGGTTGTCGAGGTTAACGGATCGGCCAAACACTCAGAACTCAGGGTTCAATGTAGTGGTCTTTGGAGTAAAAGAAGTGATTTGTAAATTCAAAAAAATCTGAGCTAGACAAAAAAAAAAACTTTTGCTGGTTTGATCTGATTTGGGGGGAAGTAGATCAGTCTGTAAGGTCACTGGTCCAAGTCCCAGTATGGACCGAAGTATGGAAGTTGGTCTGGTAGCTGGAGAAATGCCAGGCCACTTCCCCAGTACTGCAGGGGTGCCCTAGGGCACTGGTTCTCAACTGGTGGGTTGGGATCCAAGAGTCGCAGAGCTGTTTTCAGTGGGTCGTGAGCATGTGCCTGAAAAAACTTCATCTCAAACTGTCTTTTAAACGCTTTACAACGAGTTAGTTTTGTTCCGTTTCTTGCTTCCATCAGATGTTTTGATCATCTGAGGTACAAAACATCTGACAGAAGCTGCAAACTGCTCAAACTGCTTTAAATGTATCATTAAATAAATCTGATTGATTCAAAAATGTCAGAAATTGGATCGCGATTTTTCAGGGAGGAGTTGGTGGTGGGTCCTGAGGCTATATTCACACACACGCACGCACACACACACGCATGCACGCACACGCACACACACTCTCACTCTTACACACACACTCTCACACGCACGCACGCACGCACACGCACACACACACACACACACACACACACACACTCACTCTTACACACACACACTCTCTCACACACACACACACACACACACACACACACACACACACACACACACACACTGACAGCTCCTTTTAACCTGCGTGTTGAACCGTGAGCCTGAGGAAGGGTTCAGCTCGAGGTTAAAGGGTTCAAGCTGGGGTCAGCCACCCCAACTGTCCCCTTGGAATTAAACACCCACAGACCCCCTCATGTCCCCCCACACACACCGACAGATGTGAAGGGGCTGATATGGAGACCCTCATCCCATGGCTGGGTGAACCTGCAGCAGAGCAGAGGATGATGGATTGATTTGTGGTTTCTGTCATCCAACAAAACCTTTCTTCAGTCGGTAGGATTTGAAAATACCGTAAATTCTCTAATAGACGCTCAAATTCATGAGTGAACAGAACCAACAGAATCTGTTTAATTTAATGACCATGGACAGAACTTGTGTTAAAGAGGATCGCGTGTGTAGAGCTGATATTTTCTCCCAATTAGATCATCTATCAGGCAGATGAATGGATGAACAATAGTAGCTGGAGGCTAGGTAGCAGCTCAATCAGATGGTGCTGAAATAATAGGATTGTGTGTGTGTGTGTGTGTGTGTGTGTGTGTGTGTGTGTGTGTGTGTGTGTGTGTGTGTGTGTGTGTGTGTGTGTGTGTGTGTGTGTGTGTGTGTGTGTGTGTGTGTGTGTGTGTGTGTGTGTGTGTGTGTGTGTGTGTGTGTGTGTGTGTGTGTGTGTGTGTGTGTGTGTGTGTGTGTGTGTGTGTGTGTGTGTGTGTGTGTGTGTGTGTGTGTGTGTGTGTTTGGGGTCATATTTGTTATTTTCTTTGCCAAAAAATTGACAATAACATGCACATGCTTAACTTTCAATTACTGTTCTTCAGCCTCCTGCTGACATCATCGTCAGCTGTTTGACGTCGCTGTGCTGACAGCGTTCTCAGTCATAAATAGTTTGTAGCATTTTTAGTTCAGCTCTTAGCATCCTCAGCGCAAAAGCCCTCGTTGTCAACACTTGATAACGAGCTTCATTTTTGGTTTACTCTGGCAACGCCCGTCTTCTATAAAAATCCAATATAGTACAAAATGTTGCAGCATTGTCAGTGTCCAGCACATTCACCATTTCTTTTTAGCATATTTAGCGTTTTCAAGCTTTTGTAGCACTCAGCATCCTCAGCGCAGAACACCCTCATTGTCAGTGTTCTCAGTTCATCATTTTTGGCATCTTCAATCCCCAGCCCCTGCAGCAACATGTCCAATGAATCACTTATTCCCAAGTTGCTCACGCTGCTTCGTGGGCGGCGTATAAACGTGTATGAATGGATGAGTTAATACTGATGGACTCTTTACTCAGCAGCCTCTACCATCAGTGTGTGAATGTGTCGGTGTGACCTTCGGTGTAAAAGCGCTTAACAAGCTCAAGTCCATTTACCATTTCCTTTAGAAACTATCTCCTTCCTTGTTAGTTTTCCGTGAATTGAAAAGTCAGAGTCAGAGGAGTGTTCGTGTCTGACACATCTTGATGGTTGTTCTTGTAGACAAAGAAAAAGAGTCCACGTTGGAAACAACAATGTGTGTCTCCTACAGAAACCTGGAGCACCCTCAGTGCCACAGCCAGGTTGTTCTTTCACAAACCTCTGTTCTGTCTTATCTGAACGCTGACAGAGTGGACACAGGCTTTCTTGTTCACTGCAGAGACAAGAAATAAAATAAAGGAACAAAACAAATCAGTGAAGTCCAGCGAAGCAATTTCTGTCCCTCTGGATAGGAGCCGCCTGTCTTTGTGTTTCGATTCTTTTTCCACACTTCCTCTCTCTCCCTTGTTTTTTTCTAGCCTCTTCATCTGCACTTCTGTGTTTCTTCCTTTCTCACTTTTACACACAAGCTCTCTACACACTGCTCCCTGTCCCATCTGGATCCCAGCATGCACTCTGGCACAAACTCAGTCCGTCTCACAGGATGTAGAATGTCCATAAATGGGTTTTTTTTTCAGGCACCTTACAATCAAATACAGACGCAAAAGTTACCCTGTAATATCTGCATTAGACTCACGAGGCTTAGTGCAATATTAGATGCTCAGAGTAACTGCTCCTGTTGTCCAGCAGGTGGAAGGTTGTTGAGAGAGTGATAGAGTGGGCTTGTGAAACAAAAAGTTTACATAGCGTCAATATTTGAAGCGACACCATGATGTTTCTCTAAGCTAAGCAAGTAGTTGTTGTGCTTAAAAATACCCAAACAGAGACCTACAGTAACTCAACAACAGGGACCTCACACACATTACAGCCTCAATAGAACAGGAAGTCAAACATCCACTAAACGTCCACCTCATCCCACCTCCCTCAGAACGGAGGTTCAGGGCGTTGAGCTGCAGAAGGGTTCGCTTTGGGAACTTTTGATTATTGAACCTCCAACATCATGATGAGATGCAAGACTCATGCATGAGGATGAAAAATACATAGAATCAACTTGCATCTTGTCATCTTCTCCGTTGTTATTAGCAAAGCAATCTGAAAACAGTTGATCCTTGAGTTTATAATTCAAAGGAGCTGAATGATTCTCAAAGAGCTGTGATTTAATGCTTTAAAAAACCGTAGAAGAAGAACCGTTGTTTCTTTGACACTTCTCTGCAGAGGACAGAGGACATTGGGGGGTTCTGCCAGCTGAGCTGCAGCTAGCTTGTTTCTTGGTGCTCATCTGACTTTAAGGTTAGGAATCCTGCTGTTTTTGTTGTGCACAAAGTTTACCAGGACTCCACTTTTAAAAAATCAGACCCTGTGATTAAAAATTCTCAGTACAATGAATCAAACATGACAGGCAGTGTCTTGATCAGTGTCCAATGCTCCTCATGTGCTACCAGCTGAGCCTTGAGCTCAGATCGTATCCCTGCAAACATGTCTGATGTCCTGCTGAGCGCTGTCGTGCATGGTAAAAGGCTGATTCAGGAGTTTTTTTGTAGCACTGAATTGGCAAAAAAAAAGTGAATAAACAGTCAAATCTTGGTCTTAAACTGAGACATCTGATTTCAGCCTGACCTTTCTCCTGCACAATTCAAGACCTGTGTATTTCTAATCCTGCGCTGATCCCACATAGAGAGCTGATATTCTCTCCTTTGTTCCTGAAGTATGGGGATTCAGGTGTCATCTTGAGTCACAGCTGGATGTTTGCTTCCCTAAAGTTCAAGCTCCTTGCCTTTAATCCCCCTTTGTTTAATCTCACACACACACACACACACATACACACACACAACCCCCTGCATTACCACATTTCAAAGCTGCTGCCCAGGGTTGGTGATTACCGGACAGGCTATAACTAGCATCCAGCTACAGACCTCACGAGACACACGCTGAAAGAAAAACTCACCATCGCTCCAGGAATATTTTCTTTGCAGGTCTGGCTTTAAATATGATTGTCTCTGCACTCACATAATCTCATTTTGTAAACTCTGGAATATATGTTACACCTGTGTGTTTGACGCAGTCTGTTTTTGAGGGTCTCCAAAAGGAAACGCTTTAAATCGTCTTCTTGTGTGGTGGTTTTCAAAGTCAACATTGTGCAGTTTCTGTGCAGCTGTGTAGCTCTTTGAGTAACATCTGTTTTCACCGTGAGGAGTTTACAATCCTGCTAGCCACAAGTAGCACAGATACTGCTGTACGGATAAAGAACACAACATTTCAAACCCGACCGGGCTCTTCATCAGGAGATGTGATGCAGTCTTTGTGCATCATATCTTGTCGTTTTTTTACGACTCAGCACCTGGTGTGGGTCTGTTTGCTGAATTTGTCTGGACTTATTTTTCACACACGGCATTCTAACCTTAAAAACTCCCAACTGAATTCACAAGGAAACGGAAAAACTGTCCCCGAATATGTCCAAAAAGTAGGGCTCAAAACGTTGTGCTCTTTAATGCAAATAGTTTGTGCATCAGCTCTATGGAGATCGACTCACTTTTAGAGCCAGCCTCTAGTGGACACTAAAGGAACTGCAGTGTTTGCATCTAAACACTTTTTTAAGTCCTGAAGGTTGTCCCTTGATTATAACATTTCATTTTTCTAGTGTTAGTTTTTAGACTTCCAGTGTTTCTATAATTCGATGAAGAAAATAGAAATTTCCCTCCCGATCCTGAAGAGCACTGAAGTGTGACAGCTCGACTGTTGATCAGTGCAGCGAGTAAAGAGATCAGAAACACAGAGAGGAATGACAAGAATGAAAAAGAGCATCAGAGGGATGATGAAAGCCTCGCGTTAAAAGGGAACCAGAAAGGGAATAAAATGTTTGTATGTGTGCAGAATGAAGCTTCTCGCTGTAAATGATGGATACGAGAGCTCAAGCTTTCAAATGCTGCCGGCAAGGTCAACATCACAGCACCTGTTTCATGTGCAGAGACAGTCAACACACACTGGACGAGCCCATTTCAGCTGAACTCGGGTCAGCTGCTGGCCTGTCTCTGTGCAGAACACAATGTCTTATCCCTACAACGTGATGCATTATTGATTTCCAAAGGGACATGGATGATTTCATTGAGAGGTAACCTTCAGAGGAAGGATTTATCGGTATTACAGGATTCAGCATTTTGCTCAAGAACAATCTCCGTCCTCTGCAAGGGAGGCCGAGTTAAAACCATTTACAGTTTGTTCTTGTTACTAATATACTGCAGCTGTTTAATATATAAACAGGTAAATGTGTGTTACAGGTGTGTAACTGCAGCTGTGCAGTACAGAGGAATAAAATGGTTGCAGTGAATCGTCAGTAAGGTTTAAAATTATTACAGAGATTACTTCACATGTTTGATTTTTCACAAATTGTTTTCTTTCAATCACAGCTCAGCCTTTTTGTTCCCTTTAACAACTACTCTTGATGCTGCAGTCTGAATTTTATTCTCCAAAGTTACAAATCCAAAATATCAATCCTGCATCGTGACAAGAGAAGCAATGGCCGTGCTGCGGTCCTCACCGGGGATTTCAGCCCTCGAGATCCCCGGTGACATTCCCGCTTCCCAGGGATTTGAACTCTATCGGGGTACAAAGAGGCGGACATGTCAAAGAGGTTTTCTTCTCCTCTTTTTCGACTGACCGACTCAGGACCAAGACCGAGGCAGGGAGGACCGAGACCATAAATATCAGTAAAAAATCATCATCTTTGGTGCAGGGTCACTCACGTAGACTGTAACACATCGTTGTTTTAAAAAGTATCTGTCGTTAAGATTGTGTAACCCCACAGTCTTAAAATCAGTGAATAATTGAAAACACTGTAGTGTGCAGCAGGCATAATAATCAAATAGCCTCGAGCGTCTTTTCTCCGTCTGCGTTCTGTCTTCTGTGTGTGCTGTCAGTTATCGCTCACCAGCCGTCTTTGCTCTCATCCCCTCGTATTGACTCGCTCTGTCGCTGTCGATCCATCTTTGTCTGTCTTGACAGGATCTCAAGTTGTGTTCTCTGCACACATCAGAAACCCCTCAGCAGTGTGTCATTTCACTGTTTCACTCACATTTTTAAAGGATCGTTACTTCTAAGAGCATAAAAGGCTGTTTCTTATGACTCAGATGTTGATGAGAATTTATAAATGAAGTTGTTTTTTTCAATTGAGCAGAAACTCCTTTTAAAGTGACAGGCTTGTTTATTCTCTCCAATCCCTTTGAGAATGTTATTCACTCCACACCCAAGATTATTTCAACACTACTGGAATAAAGTGACCAATCATTCTGACTGCTCATTGTAGAGAGCTGTCCCCCCCCCCTCCTCTCTAGAGTGGATGCTCACGCAGGTCACCATGTGGTGGACACTGAAGCTTCAGTGTTTATCCAGCTCTGCATCGGTCTGTAAATCTTTCTGCGTTCTAACCTCTCTCCATTTTTCAAAAGCATCTCCAATATTGATCCTAGTTTGAGCACGTTTCTGCTCGTGGAGCTTATTAGAAACATGCAGAGGCTTTTTAGGTCAGGTACAATCACTTCTATCTGAACCAGTTCTCTTGCCCGCTTCCATCGCTGCAACACCTGTTGGTTTGACCTGATAACTGCTCTCATATCTGGCAAACCGAGGGGCGTCCAAAACGGCCGTGTGGGGGTGCCTTAAAACCGCCTACCTTCTCTGGTCCAAACAAATCCAGACCATTCAGGACCAGAATCTAAAGTTAGAAGGAGGACATACTGGCTGCTGCATTGTTGTCAGAGAAGCCAGCACTTCAACATAGCATGTTTCCTTAATGTCTGATCATAGAGTAAGCTCACTTTATCACTTCACTCACTTCACATCTCACTGATTGGACCTTTAAGGAAAGAATTGGCATCTGCTCTAAGATATAAACCAGTGAAATGTATTGTGTTATCTTTTGTGTAGTTTTGATTGTATAGCTACAGCTCACCCCTGAAGAAGTCGAGTCTCCTTCTTAGTGGGTCCTCCCTAAATCTAATTAAAAAACGTCAATATTGTCATTTTATTAAACCTTTACTTAATCAGCACACCTCGTAGAAGACAAGCAGCAGCTGCACATTTAACAAGGTTTCTGACATGATGCAACATACATGAAGGAAATAACAAATAAAAACAGCAAGCGTGTGACTGTTAGAGCCGTGCAGCGTAGAATAAATCCTCACAACTCTTTTGTGTTAAGTTATTATATTACTCACATCGTTCTAACACATTAGGAGAGGAGATGACTGCGGAGGGTTAAGTGGCGGCCGTTTGATCCTTATCTAGTTGAAATGTAAATTGATCGGAGATGGCGTGAGACGGGTGAGGGCAGATATTGAGTCCAACTTAAATGTCGAAATCGGCGAATTTGAATGACATAAAAGCCCTCGAGCGAGTGTGTGTGTGTGTGTGTGTGTGTGTGTGTGTGTGTGTGTGTGTGTGTGTGTGTGTGTGTGTGTGTGTGTGTGTGTGTGTGTGTGTGTGTGTGTGTGTGTGTGTGTGTGTGTGTGTGTGTGTGTGTGTGTGTGTGTGTGTGTGTGTGTGTGTGTGTGTGTGTGTGTGTGTGTGTGTCTTAAGTTTGCCTCTGTCGTTTTCTAATTTCTTCTTAGTATGCTTCTTGTTTCTGGTTTTCTTTTCTACTACTTCTCCATCTTGTTTCTACTCTCCTTTTCCTTTTCCCTCTTCTTCATGGTTTTTCTTTTTGTACTCCTCCTCCTCTGTTGCTCTCCATTCTCCATGTTTTCTTCTTCATGTCCTTCCTCTTCTTTTCCTCTTATCTTCCTTTTTATAATGTTCTTGATCTCTACTTCCTCTCGTCCTTTCTTCTCCGTCTTTTATCCTTCTTCTCTTTCTTTGTCATGTTTCTATCTGTTTCTCCTGTTTAAACTTATTTTCCTCCTCCACCTCCTTCTTCTTCTTGTCTTCCCTTTATTGTTGACAACTCCCGACACATCTAATTGTGTAAGCCTTTTAAAATGTGTTGTTCTCTTTCTTTTACATTTGCATCTTCGGTCTCATGTGGAGCCTTCCAGCTGCTGCGTAATCCAATCACACGTCAGGGGGGTGGAGGAATTATCCAATCACAATTTAGTCAGCCCCGTTAATCCAATAAAAGAGTCGCTCAATAATCAATACGAGCATCATAAACATCCTCCACACTTCTCTGTCTCATTCACACACACACACACACACACACACACACACACACACACACACACACACACACACACACACACACACACACACACACACACACACACACACACACACACACACACACACACACACACACACTCTCTGTCCAATGCTGTAATAATCTGAAGTAGTTGCCAGGCATGTGTGTTAGATTATTCATCAAGGCTGTACAGCTGCCTTGCCTTCAGGCGTGTTTGCAGGGAGGATCCCTCTGCGTCCATCTCTCCTCTTAATGCAGCACAAACACACAAATACTGCCCGGAAATTAGTAATTAGTGCAGTAAAGATCAACAGTTTATAATCTGCATAACTAACAGAGGCTGCAGTCCACTGCTCAGCGCCATTACAGTAAAGAAGAGGTGTTATGTTTGTTCCAGCTTTTTAAAAGGCATCCGTTTCTTCCCAATTTGACCTTTCATTCATGCAAGTAGAACGATACGGCCAGGTGAACGGGTTGTGGACATTGAAGTCAACTCTTTGCAAACAAAATTGTCTTTATTTGACTTCTAATGCCAGCAGCATTACTAGATGTTTCAGCAGAAGTTCAGAGTTTGAGTTGATTATACTTTTGATAACTTCGCAGATGAGTGAGAGTGAGGGAGCGTGCCACCACACACAGATTTGGAGGACCAAGAGCAAAAATGTCATTTAATCCTCCGTTTTGATGGGTAGCTGTAAACGGGCGAGTTTTGATTTAAGAGTTTTAGCAGACCTGCAATTCTGTTCCAGATGTACGGAGCATGAAAACTGAACACTGCTCGTCCAACAGTAGAAATCATCGCTTCTCTCCATTTTGAGAGTTAATCAGTTGGACCTGTTCCGTCTGATCCACATTACGTTTTGGTTCGTCTGATCGGTGTGCGTTCAGAAACAGTTTACGACATGTGCCCAACGCCTGAACGTTCAGTTTTGCTGGAGAGTGTTTTGATTGCTGTGCCAACGTGAAGACAGCAGCGGACAGCAAAGTCGGAAAGAAGAAGAGTGAGCGAGGCGGAGAAACAGTTGAAGGAACATTTTCCTAATCATTTACTCTGACAATCCTCGTTTGAGCACATAGAGTGTTGGGACCGTCTGAGAAACCAGCAGAGACAGTTTGATGTGATGGTATCTGTGGAAAAAGATTGAGCTGTCATCTTTTGAGACACCCTGCTTGACTTCGGAGGCACCGGAGGATGTTCGTTTGTCAGCAATTGCCTCTTCTGGCTGTGCACTAAAAGCTGTTAACATGGGCCGCTGCCTCCTGAAAGAATACAAAAAATCAAGCAATCAAACTTTATTTATAAAGAACCTTTCAGACAAAGTCAATCTCAGTCAAAAGTGCTTTACAAAAAGAGTTGACAATCATTCAGAGACTAATACACACCAAGGAGCTCCCCCAACCTTCAGCGAGGTGATCTGGCACTACTACCACCCGACGTCCCTGACGCCCAGCCATCGGACTGTGTCGTCCCAACAACCATCGCCGCCTCATTCATGCACGGCCTGCTCCGACCTCCACCTCAGCAGCAAGGAAGTGTGGACAACAGGAACGCGAGGAATACAAAGGAGAAATCCTTCCTTCATCATATCCCATCTGCTCTTTTGTAAAGCATCTCAATGTTATACTTGTTATGAACTGGTGCTATACAAATAATGACTGATTGATGATAGAAATAATAAGAGACAAGACATAAAAGCAATAAAGATAACAAGAATAAATACACACAAATAGGAGCAATATGTAACTCTAGTGTTGACCCCTAGTGTTTAAAGTGGGTACTGCAGTCTAAATTCAAATCATTGTAGAGAGCTGTCTCCCCCCCCCCCCTCCTCTCTAGAGTGGATGCTCACGCAGGTCACCATGTGGTGGACACTGAAGCTTCAGTGTTTAGCCAGCTCTGCATCGGTCTGTAAACCTTTCTGCGTTCTAACCTCTCTCCATTTTTCAAAAGCATCTCCAATATTGATCCTAGTCTTTCCACGTTCCACCCAAAAAGATTTTAGGTGTAATGTGAGCTCTCCTTCCTGTCTCTGTCAGCACTCATGCAGCAGAGTTTTGTATTAATCGTAGTTGGTTTATTGTGTTTTTAGGTCGACCAGAGTGTGCATTAGTGGCCCTGTGACAGCTTTTTGAAAATGCCACACAATCAGTGTGTTCTTAGTTTGTGTAAAGAGGGCTGTGCCATTGTAAAGTCTGAGAGTAAAAGCTGCACCGACAGGACATAAATGGAAAAGACGGAGCGTTAGCAGCTTTGATTGACAGGATAAAAGACGTACAGTCATGGCTGCTCACTGACTTATTGAGGAAGACAAAGAGAAAGAACAAGAGAGTCATTCAGACTGTTCGTAATGTCCCTTTAACTTCCTTCTGAGAAATGGAGATCTGTGAAATGCTGAACAAAGATTGAGTGATGGTGGGGCGCCAAATGGGCGGCATTAAATGGACTTAAGTAACATGTAGATGCACTTACAGGTGGATTCAGAGTACTTGTTGTTCTTTCATGGGGGTGAGATTTATAAAAAGATGTGGAGTCTTTCTCTGAGGCTGATCTGGATGACCTGAAACTTAGGTGGATTTGGCGGCAGGATTATGAGAGATGTTCTGGTTCCTGTTTGGAGTCCGAGGAGTTTTGACCAATTGCATATTAGCGGGCTGTATGCAGGACAAACCGGCTTTATGGAGAGCAGAAGCGAACATGGGTAACTCCTTCATGCAAATGCAAGGGGAGAGGGGTTGGAGGTGTGACGCTGGAGGAGATCGGAGGCTTCAGAATAGCAGAGGTGTGGCCAAACAGCAGTTTGTTTTGTTTTCATGCTGGTGCTCAAGGGCGACATCTACTGGTTTAAAAAGTCACACATGCTTCCTTTAAAGAAAGAAAACATTGAATGATCCAGGAAGGAAGATGTTTCGCTTGCTGTTATAACGTCATTGTAAGAATCCCAGTCTTCACAACATACTTGGAAATGTGTCAGAGGGTTACCAAATAGAAGGAAGGTTTCAGGTTTGCTTTGGAAATTGAATTAGCAGGAAACACTTTGTTTTCAAATCCTTTTCACTTCCTCGTCATCGTTGAATCTAAAAAGGAAATGTACCAAACACCGTCTTGGTTTTTACCAACATATCCATAAAGCATCTTGAAGCCGGTAACACTTTGCATCTCAGCCATCAGCTCCTTCTTACTGTTGTTAGGAAGCTGTTTGTTCTCTAAGCACCTCGGCTCTCCGGATGAATTCTTTGGAATTTCTCCCAAAGAGAAGTCACACTAATGTTTGCACAGCAGCTGCAGAAAGTGATGCCATCTGGAAACTTCACATATGAGTTCTTTCTCTCAGTCGAGGGTTCAGTGATGGTTGCAAAGGGGGAACAAGAGGAAGCCAAACACAAACCTTGGGGGTGAAATTGTGTTCGGGTAGACATGCTGCAGAAAGTTTAACTACCAGTCAGAACTTTCTGTGCTCTGTTGAGAAAGTTCAATTTCCTGTTGCAGAGAGTTGCACTCACTCCTCCTGAGCTTGCCGTTATTATCAGGGGGATAGAACAGATCTAAATCCAACAAACACCCTCCTGATGTTTGTTATTTTCGAGGTGAGCGAGAGCTGAGACGAGGGCAGCAGAGATGGCGTCCTCTGTGGATCTGTTGGCAAGAAAATTCAGACTGGTCGGGGGTCTAGACGGGCTGCTGGGATGTAGTCTTTGATGTGCAGGAGAACCAGTTTCTCAAAGCACTTCATGACAATCGCAGTGTGAGCCACGGGGCGGTTTGTGGCGGTGCTGGTGAGTAAGTGAACACCCAGGAAGAGCTGCGTAGGGTGAACTTTAATCCCATCACACTCATGCACACGCACACGCACACTCACATAAATATATGAATAAAATGTAATATTCTTCCAAGGTTGATGTATTGCATTGCCCCGGTCTCTGATTCAGGAAACCTCGACTCTATTGTGGTTTATACCCAGAGAAATTCAAGGAAGGGAGTCCAACATATATTCATACCGCCTGTAAAGCTGTACAATCCATGGCCCGTGTTTCTCTTGCTGCAGCTATTAAGTCGTAGACATATGCACACAGGATGTACAGTAAACAGCACATGGCAGCAATTAGCATGTCATTTGTAAACATGGCACATATGATGTTATGTACAGTACGGACGACACAATCGAAGGAGCAGCACAGAGAGTCCTGAGCCTTTTGAACAGGAACAAAACATTTGCATCAGTGCAGTAAAAGTAACGCTGCAGCAATCCAGACATCACCTTTTTATCACCGCTGGAAAAAAAGAGGAGAAACCCCAAAGTGCTTCTCTCACAGAGAAGGATTTCAAAGTGTCTTCTTCTCCAGATGATTGATAAATGAACTCTGACAGATGTTTTATTAGTATAAATACCTCATGAACATTAATGTGAAGGGTTGCTGAAGGACGGATGCACATTGAATGAGACTCTTTCGGTCTGAAGCTGTCATTATGTGAAGGAATAATCAGGCGGTAAAATGCTTCTGCTGGGTTTAAGGATTATTCTGCAGCGGATTGTTGTATTGAGCTTCCAAATATCAACATCGAGGGGACACTGAAGGATCAGTTTGACACATGTTAGGTTGTCAACAGTTTCAGTACTTTAAAACTGTTTGATACAATCTTTGTTTTTTCAATGATTGATGATATCACAAAGGACAGGACGGCTCTAATCGGTGGAGATTGCTGTTACCATGTCAATATTTACCGCCCCTGTGGACATTGGCAGTCGGATGCTACCACTGAAGTTCCCAGAAGTTCAACACACAATACAAACACACCCTACAATATATGACAACATTATTATTAACGGTATAGACACTATGATAGAGATTAATGTAGAAAGACGATCCGTGTACGTTGAGAAAGAAGTTACCTGAACTATTGTTTAATTTGTCTTGTTGGAATCACAATGGATTGTGGGATGTGTAGTTCCATCAATTCCAGAAAAACTGATGGACACAGTCTTGTACCTTTCTCCGTTTTCAAATAGTTTTTTTGCGGCGACGGAAATATTTTATAGTGACGAGTATTGGGGTAGGTGGTTGTCTTTGTTCCAGGATTAGAAATATTGATATAAGGATTTTCTGAAATGTCAATGAAGGATTTCAATCATACGTTATCCATACCGCTTTTCCCGTCCAGGGTCACAGGCCGGAGTCGATCCCAGCTGTCATTGGGTGAGAGGCGGGGTTACTCCCGGGACTGGTCACCAGTCAATCACAAGTCTGACATACAGAGACAGACAACCAGACACACTCACATTCACACCTACGGGCAATTTAGAGTCACCAGTTAATCTAACGAGCATGTCTTTGGACTGTGGGAGGAACCCTGAGTACCTGAGGGGATTTCAACCTTCTCACTGCAATGGTGAGAAATTACTTCCAGAACCATAGCCGCTAACAAGTGGGCAGTCACTGAGCTCTATAAAGTATTCAAGGGATTTCTTTAAAAGAGCATTCTCTTTGCTGACGAAGTCACTCTAAAGGTGCCTTTGAAGTTTATGATCAAGTGTGCCAACGGTCATTGTAAGTCTGTGTTGGATTGTATTGGTGTTATTATGACGTGCACAGTAAAGTGGTATGAGTGAGTCACTCGTGTTGATCGGGATGTTCTGATTTCAGCTCAGATGTCTTTCGTTGCTCAGGAAACAGAAAAGGCAGCAAATGAATCCAACTCTGTTCTGTTGTTCTGGTGCTTGACTTTCCTCTCAGAACTGACTTTCCTCTGCCTTGTTCTCTTCAGTGAGACTCTCTGGATTAAAAGTAAATCAAACTATAGACCAAGAGCAAAGGAGCTCATGCTCTGTGTTGTTTCCATTCTGCAATCCCTCTGAAAAATCCAATCTGGATGAACTTGTTGAACCCACATCAAACCAAAGTCAATTGAACTGAAACAAGCCCTTGAAGAGATGAGAATCTGAAGAACCCACAGGTCCTCTGCTGCAGGGAGGAAGCTGGTTACAGGTCCTCTGCTGCAGGGAGGAAGCTGGTTACACGTCCTCTGCTGCAGGGAGGAAGCTGGTTACAGGTCCTCTGCTGCAGGGAGGAAGCTGGTTACAGGTCCTCTGCTGCAGGGAGGAAGCTGGTTACAGGTCCTTTGCCGCAAGGAGAAAGCTGGTTACAGGTCCTCTGCTGCAAGGAGGAAGCTGGTTACAGGTCCTCTGCTGCAAGGAGGAAGCTGGTTACAGGTCCTCTGCTGCAGGGAGGAAGCTGGTTACAGGTCCTTTGCCGCAAGGAGAAAGCTGGTTACAGGTCCTCTGCTGCAAAGAGGAAGCTGGTTACAGGTCCTCTGCTGCAGGGAGGAAGCTGGTTACAGGTCCTTTGCCGCAAAGAGAAAGCTGGTTACAGGTCCTCTGCTGCAAGGAGGAAGCTGGTTACAGGTCCTCTGCTGCAAGGAGGAAGCTGGTTACAGGTCCTCTGCTGCAGGGAGGAAGCTGGTTACAGGTCCTCTGCTGCAGGGAGGAAGCTGGTTACAGGTCCTCTGCTGCAGGGAGGAAGCTGGTTACAGGTCCTCTGCTGCAGGGAGGAAGCTGGTTACCGGTCCTCTGCTGCAGGGAGGAAGCTGGTTACAGGTCCTCTGCTGCAGGGAGGAAGCTGGTTACCGGTCCTCTGCTGCAGGGAGGAAGCTGGTTACAGGTCCTCTGCTGCAGGGAGGAAGCTGGTTACAGGTCCTCTGCTGCAGGGAGGAAGCTGGTTACAGGTCCTCTGCTGCAGGGAGGAAGCTAGTTACAGGTCCTCTGCTGCAGGGAGGAAGCTAGTTACAGGTCCTCTGCTGCAGGGAGGAAGCTAGTTACAGGTCATCTGCTGCAGGGAGGAAGCTGGTTAACGGTCCTCTGCTGCAGGGGGATCTGATTACAAGTCCAAAGCTGGTGGCTGAATAAAAGTCAGCCCTTTCCTACAAGTTATAGATTAGGTTTTAATATCTGTGGCAGGTTGCAGCAATGTCTGGGTAGCATGAAATATTTAAGTTTTTCCACAGTAAAGAGCCACAGATCAGCTGGTTTATGTTATCTGTCTCTGAAATGGTTGTAATCAGATATCAGGAGCAGAGACATAAAAACAGATTCTCCAAGTATCATTTCTCTGTGCAGATACCAGATGTTGATAACTTTAATAAGAAATGTGACTTATAAGTAAATAAATATGTTTCAATGAATGACTGCAGAGTCATAAACTGACTCTGTGTAGCTAACGTGAATGATTTTAGTCCATGCTTAGACGGCCATCACGTCACGTCCACGCTTTGCTATACTCAAGCAAATGTTAGTCCTAAGTATCTGAATGATGTGCAACTATACATCTGTGCTGCAGACATATTTATACATGATTAGTGGTATGCTGCATTCAACCTACTGTATATGCTGGTAAGTGCTGTTTGACCGGTTGTTTGAAGCATTTCAAAGGTACTAATACTACATGGTTATGGGCCTGGGTAATGTCAGGAGCAGCTGTGCTCGGATTTTCGTCATAAACTGACATTAAACAGGTTAGAGTCTGATTTAGTAATGGGAGTTATTTTACCAGTCTTTAAAGGTCACATATCCTCCTCCTCTTCAGTGTAAATAAGTCTCAGAGCTCCTCAAAACATGTGTGTGAAGTGTCTTGTTCTAAATCCACTCTGATCCTGTATTTGATCATGCCTATAAACCCCTCTATTTCAGCCCTGCTCAGAACAGGCTGTTTCTGTGTCTGTAGCTTTAAATGTAAATGAGCTGTGTCTGACCACGCCCCTCTCTGGAAGGGCTTGGGTGTCTCGGGCTTTCTCGCTCCATGTCCTATTGTTTACGGTGAGAAGGCAGACTCAGAGGGCAGAACAAACACCTAGCTGTGGGAGTGTCACCCACATGGGGGAGGGGCTACTGCCCTTTGTGATGTCATGAAGGGAAAATCTCCAAACGGCCTGTTTGAGCACACATTTTCTGAAAAGTGGAGCAGGCAAAAGACGGAGAGGATGGACTTTTCTCATCATTGGGGGGTTTGAAGACAGACTAGAGACACATGTTAGAGTTAGAGAAATATGGTGAAGAGGATTTTGTATAAAATGTGACCTTTAAAAAACCAAAGTGATTTATTTCAATCTGATAATATATCCTCTTACATCAACAAGGAGACATAACAAGTGAAACATATTCACTTTGATTATTCTTGCACACAAGGTAAGATCCAGCACTTTTTACCTGTTACTATAGTAGCAGGCATCCTTTGACCTCACAGAAAGTGACCGAACTGAGAGAGAGTCATTAAAGCAAACTGACACAGAAAAGTCGAAGAAGACAGGAAGACAGCAGCAGAATGAGACTGAGCAGGACTGACAAGAACGATCACAGGGGATGAGGCTGAACCTGTGTTAAACAACCACACCTGTTACACAGATAGCGGTGGAGGTTGACAGTGACAGGAGGGTGGAGACAGGAACATGGGCATCTAAATGGATCAGAGGGTTCATTAAGACAAGACGAACATGAATGTGCGTCATGGCAGCAGAGACTTAGACAAGGAAGACAGAAACTAAATCAAATGTTTCATTTCAGAAAGCTGTCTTTTAAACATGTTGAGCCAAAGCAACCTTTGTTCTCTAGCTGATATCACACTAAATTATTCTCCCAATGGGCTTAAACATCATTTTATGCAAAATCCTGTGTAGAGAAAGCCTGATATATCTCATTCCTTTGTTACATATAGCTCATTGTCATTTTTTTTGTAAACACACAAGTCCTTAATGCACACATGCACAACCAGGACCTTTGGAATTGAATTAATGGAGAGATGTCAGAGTGGGGTGCTGCACGGTGGTGCGGTGGTTAGCGCTGTTGCCTCACAGCGAGGAGGTTCCTGGTTTGAATCCCTATTGGACAGGAGCCTCTCTGTGTGGCGTTTGCATGTTCTCCCCGTGCATGCGTGGGTTCTCTTCGGGTCCTTCTTCCCACAGTCCAAAGACATGCTCGTTAGGTTAACTGGTGACTCTAAATTGCCCGTAGGTGTGAAGGTGAATGTGGCTGGTTGTCTGTCTCTATATGTCAGCCCTGTCATTGACTGGTGAACAGTCCAGGGTGTAACCCCGCCTTTCGCCCAATGACAGCTGGGATCATCTCCAGCCCCCCTGCGACCCACTGTTGGGGGCTTAGTGCTTTTCTCGGGAAGCGTCTAGCAACCAGACCAACTTCCAGTCTTTGGTCCGTGCTGGGACTTGAACCGGTGACCCTCCCAAAACAAGTCTTTACCTACTGCCACCCAAAGCTTATGTCATGCAAAGTCTTCAAAATGTCATAGTCACACTGGCTGTCATGTTCTTTTATTTCAATAAACTTAGCCACTGTTTAGTTTCACATTCAGCTTACAAGGATCTCTGGAGGCAAGACATCATGTAAAAAGACGCTGGAGAAATCCAAGATTCAGGTAAAAGGCTCAGTGGGTCCACCATTACTGCTTATGTGTAATTGGACGCATTCACAGTATCACAGAGCAGGTGGGAAACTAGATACTGACAAGCACAAAAAAGACAAAACAGCTTCCTTACGTGAACAGAGAATTGACTGGTTTCGCACTGGTTGCCTGATATAAACTTCTCACTGCGGGCGGGAGACAACATGTTACCTTTGTTGTTGTTGTGTAATTACTGTGTGCAGCCTTCAGGAGCTTTTGTCTCTAAGCCTGATGTCTCCTGCCTGGGAGCATCTCCAGGCTCACAGGAGTGGATGACATCAGAGTTTCCCTCAGGTTGAACTGAGAGGAAGCATGATGGCCCAGAGAGGAATCAGAGGAAGGGGGTCTCTCTTTATGTTTTGTGTTTTTGTTGGTGTCACACGAAAGCTCTGTCGCTCGCACACTCTCCAGGGAGAGCAGGCGCGAGGACGCATGTGGATGTCAGACTTACAGGACTAATTAGTTAATGAGAGGGATTATTCTGTGCTGTGATTGACTCCTCATAGTCCAAAATAAATACACACAAACATGTTTTCCTGCACTCATAGACACACATTTTGTGCATATTTAGTCACAGAAACATGTTTCCTTTCCCACTTTTCTCACTGATTTGTCTAACACTTGATTTTAATCTGTCTCTCTCTCACACACACACACACCTCACACATTAGCCATTAAATATTAAACATGGGGTCTCAAGGGCCTTTAGATTGATGGATCAATGAGAACGCCAGCGCACAGAGTAATAAATAGTAAATTTTAGAGTGTTCCCATATCTACATGCCCGAGGCTATTAGTTGAGTATGCACTGGCTAAAATGTTCCCCCTCAAACACACACAAACAAAAACGCACACGTCTATCTCATGCTAATCACCGATCAAAAACCTGTGGATGTAGTTGTGTTCATAAAGCAGGTAAAGAAAGCAGCATGTTCTTGTTCATGCAGGAGGCCTGTTGTGCCTTTTGTGGCCATGAGTTCTTGAAACCTCAAAATCGTTCCTCAGCATATTACGGGGCAACTTTGCCGAGTGTGAGGGCGCCCTAAGTATCAGCAGAAGTCTCCTTCTCTCCTAAAGTAACACTCCCAGTAATTAAAACCAGTAAACTTACAAAATGAAGCAGTTTGAGGTGACAATCTGTTTTTCTCTGCTGCCCTTCAGCAGATAGAGGATGTCTGATTAGGAAGCTGTTAGCCGAGCTGCCTCTAACATCCAAATCACTGAAGTCATGTTAAGTTATTTTGGTTTAAAAAAAATTATCCCCTGAAGAAGACCTCAGGTCGAAACGTTGTGATGGAGTAAAACCAAGCGGCAACCTCTGGTCTTGAAAAATAAAGCCGATGTGGAAGTGCAAAATCCTGCAGTTAGTTGAGTGTCCACTAGAGGCTGGCTCCAGGAACACAGGAAGTCACATACACATGACTGGAAAAAAGCTGTTTTACAGAATAAATACATGTTTACAGCCTGGTACAAAAAACAAATAGGTTTAATTAGTTATTGTCATCACTGGCACAAACTCTACGGGGGGTGATTTTCTTTTAAACAGCTCTGTTTTGATTTTGAAAAGATACGTGTTATCCATAGTTAGGCACGTAGTTGACCTGATTGACAGGTGGGTGCGGTGTAACGGTTCGTCAGGAGGCTTAAAACCCGCCTCAGCTCCAGCTCTCAGCCTGTTGTTAGGTTGACTGAAAGTGAGACTGAGACAGCATTTCCATCTTGGCGGCTGCTGCCGATGAGCCTCCGGAGCCCCCTGCAGGAACAGATGGGCGACGTCACTCAGGCTTCGTCCATTAATATTTATAGTATATGAGTAAAACTTGTTGCGGTATTTGAGCAAATGTGCAGGCTTATCTTCCTCCTCAGTTTGCTGTTTTGCCTTGGCACACGTGGGGACCCTGCTCGGGGGGGATTCAGAGCGTTGCAAAAACAGGCAGATGAGACGGGCTGCATCGATCGTCAGTACATGAAAACAGACACTTTTTTCGAACATTAGCGATTGTGAACGTACTTTAGTAGGCACATACATTAGATATATGAACCCCAAAAAAGGGCATAAGATGGGATCTTTAAAGAATACATCCCCTTTCTTCACTTGCAGCTTAAACCATCATACGCATTGCAAAATTGGCAGTGCACCTCACTTTGTACTTCACCTGCAAGGAGGTGGCTGTGACTCAGTGGTAGAGTCAGTCTCAACCTGAAGGTGGGGGGTTCGATCCCCAGCTCCTTCAGCAACATGTCCGATGTTTGCTTGGGCAAGACACTTAACCCCAAGTTGCTCCCGCTGCGTCTCTGTTGGTGGCGTATGAATGTGTGTGAATGGATGAATTAATACTGATGGACTCTTTACACAGCAGCCTCTACCATCAGTGTGTGAATGTGTCGGTGTGACCTGCGGTGTAAAAGAGCTTTGAGTAGTCAGAGGACGAGAAACACGCTACACAAGCTCAAGTCCATTTACCAAGCTCAAACCACTGGTTCTGATGTGTGATACGCTGTTTTTTCTGCCCATACTAAAGTTTAAATGTTGAAGTATATCATTGGTATCGGTTTAATTTTCCCCACAATCGTCTTTCAGGTTTGATTTTGTTCACCTCTAGGTCAGGTTCAAGTCACAACTTTGGTTTCAGAGCTGATTGTTAGAGTGATATCATACTGATCACTCTCTCTCTCTTTCTTCTTCCAGACAGTAACTTTGTTCTGGGGAACGCCCAGGTGCAGTCGCTCTACCCCATCGTCTACTGCTCCGACGGCTTCTGTGAGCTCACGGGTTACGCCCGAGCCGAGCTCATGCAGAAGAGCTGTGCGTGTCACTTCCTGTACGGCCCGGAAACGAGCGACAAGTTAACGGCTCAGATCCAAGGAGCTCTGGACGAGAGGGGGGAGTTCAAGACCGAGCTGGTCTTCTACAAGAAGGAAGGTGAGACTGATCCAGAGTTTATCCTTTTTTGTTCCAACTTTTCTCTGTTCAAACCCGTGAAACTTACATTTTTATGCAGTGGAAACCAAATATTTGCAAAGTTATTCTTCACCATGTACTTGTTCAAAGGTTACCTCGATGAGCCGCAGAAAAACGCTGTCAGATTGGCAAAGATAGCCACTTGACGTTGCAGAAAGTTATTCAATTCAGCTCAATCTAAAAAAGATCTCTTAATGGAGCCACGAGGGTCATTTCATATTGAATTCTAATAGGGTGGAGTGAAACTAGAATATCAGCAGATAGGCGTTTAGGCCGGGCATAAAGAGGACAGATTAGATGCAGCAGATCTTTCTGATAGCAAGGTTACACTTTGAGTAGTAGCATGGGGTATAATAAATTGTGACTTTTTGACTTATAAAAAGGATATATCAATCGAGACGAGAAAGAGACAGCCTTAAAACTGCTCAGAATCTTTGACCACCTTACAACAAACGACTGAGATCAAGGGAGCGCCCCCCCAACTCTGGAAACACTCAGTCAGACTTCAGTCACACTTAGTTAGAAATGTGTCTGTGACTTTTAAAACTGCTTGAAATGTCGTTCGGTGTAAGGCCAGCATTACTGTGTCCATTGGCGCAGTTTTACGTCACGTGAACGCACATATGAGCTCTCAATTTATTCACAATATGTGCTTTATTCTTGAAAAGAAAATTTCCTCTCTGGGACAATAATGCATTGAAGTTCCCGACACATACAAATAGCAAAAGCTGTGGGTAAATTCTAAAATAATAAATATCCGCAAGCAAATAATTAGGAGGGGGAAAGAGAACCAAAGTACTTACACTCCAAAGAAATAGGCTCTCTCTTAATAGCCCTGAGATAAGGACAAACAAAACCACCGCTGCAGAGCAGCTGATAAAAAAACAGATTCAAGGGAAACTAAAGAAAGTCACTACAGCTGAGACACAAAGGCCACCAGGCCCGTGTTGATAAAGAAACTCTAAAGGCTGGGTCAGAAATGTCCAGCCCCAATAAATTACACTTTAAGAGCTGCTGCAAACAGAAAGAAACACGGAGAGAAGCTCTCACTGTCTCTGATGGTGAGACAATGAGTCAGCACACAGCGCTGCAACTCAGGCCTCGCCCACACGCAGGCGGGTATTTTTGAAAAGTTTTTTCCTGCATTTTGACCTTTCATACACAAACGATGTTTAGGTCACTGAAAACTCACCTTTTGTGAAACTCTTTCCAGGGTGAAGATTTTCAGAAACTCCGTTTAAGGTGTTCATGTGTAGACGGGGCTTGTAACGTCACGCTGTGCGCCGGTTTCTCCTCCGCGTGACGTCATTGTGCGACGCTGTCACTTCAGTTTACATGAGATGAGTGCGATGGCAGACGTAAACAAACTAGTGCTGGTGCTAACGTTTGCTAACTGGACTTTTGACATGCTCACACATACACACACAGTTACTCTCCCACTATGTTAACAAGCAGAGACGCCTGAATTGACAACTGCAGAGGAATGGCGAGAACATCTTAGCATGTCAAGGACATCGCCATTGACTTGTTATTGAGAACTTAGCGTGTGTGGACAGGATTATTTTTATAAACGGACGAGGAAAACCTGTTTAAAAAAATACCCGCCTACGTGCGGACGAGGCCTCAAGGGAATATTCAAGCTTAACACACCTGGTCCAAATCAGGGTCAATCAGCCACACACACACCTGACACTGCACTGAGATGATTACCTCGCCACACTCAGTGAGAGACCACAGTGATCTCCCTCACAGTGGGCTAGAGTTTATATGTACGCCTCAGCTGACTGAGTTTGTGTGCGTGTGAATGTATGAATGTGTATCTGCATATATTAAAGGATTGCATGTCTCTTTCATATAGGCTACAGAGTTAAAGGAGCTTTTATCTTTCAGTGGCAACGTCACGTGTTTCACCACCAATCAGTCCGCTGCACACTCCAGCTGTCAGTCAGGAAGGGAGAGATTTAAAAAAAAAAGAAAAAGGGGTGACTATACATAAAGGTCCATATGGATGCTATTTTCTTTGGAGGGAACTAAAGGAAGAAGTAAGAGATGAGATATGTGCAAAGAGAGAGGAGTGATAGAGAGCAAAGATGGCTGTGAAAGAGAAGAAACCGTGCATTCATTCATCCCCTCTTTATTCATTATTGATAAATGAAAGCTGTGATTGTGATGAGAAGAAGGGGAGATGAACGAGGAGGTTAAGAGAATAAGGTCCATGAAGAATCGGAAAATAAAAGCAGTGAGAGTCAGAGACAGGAGGGAGACTTGGACACATCTGCCCCTCTGAGATATTAGCCAATAACAAAGAGAAACAGAGGCGTATAAAAGCTTGTTGCTCAGAAAACAAACACAAATGACAAATAAGAAGTGTTTCAGGCTTTTATCAGCTCCCCGTGAGCTCACATTAACATTTGAGCTTTTCTCCAGGGGAGCGAGAAGAAGAACAAACACAGTTTCTTCTTCACGTCGTCATAGTTCCCTCAGCGAAGCCTGCAGCTTTCTATCAACTACATGATTTATTCATACCGACCAATCAATACACAGCAATAACCGGGAATTATATTAACACTTACTGCAAATTTCCACAGTCTGAGCACTACCGCGCCGTTATCTGCTATGATTTGACCCTCCTCCGATGCACCTGTCATACATTCAGGTGTGCACAGACTTCTACGTCCACATTGGCCTCCTTTTTCAACAGCTGTGTGTGAGTGTGAGTGTGAGTGTGAGTGTGTGTGAGTGTGTGTGTGTGCTGCAGCTGTTTTTGTTTCCATCGTGTTTCAGTCAAACGGGGACAAACCAGCCTCAGCATGGTTTATGTTTTTAGTGATGCGATCTACCCTCTTGTTTAAATGCATTATTTACAGCCATGATCTCCTGAGGGAACAGAATGTAATGTGCAAAAGTCATCGGCACACAAAGTCACGTATCAGAGATTACAGGTGAGTAACAGAAAACCTGGACAGGTTGTTTTAGACTGAATTAACTGCTTTTATTCAGCAGTCCGCAGGAGGCATTGTTTCATACCCTTATTTTAGGGACAACATTTCCAGTATTTAAGAAGTTTGTTATGGTCAACAGATGTCATGAATAGAACAAAATAGTCATTAAAGGTCACATATCCTCCTCCTCTTCAGTGTAAATAAATCTCAGAGCTCCTAAAAACATGTGTGAAGTGTCTTGTTCTAAATCCACTCTGATCCTGTATTTGATCATGCCTATAAACCCCTCTATTTCAGCCCTGCTCAGAACAGGCTGTTTCTGTGTCTGTAGCTTTAAATGTAAATGAGCTGTGTCTGACCACGCCCCTCTCTGGAAGGGCTTGGGTGGCTCGGGCTTTCTCGCTCCATGTCCTATTGTTTACGGTGAGAAGGCAGACTCAGAGGGCAGAACAAACACCTAGCTGTGGGAGTGTCACCCACCTGGGGGAGGGGTTACTGCCCTTTGTGATGTCATGAAGGGAAAATCTCCAAACGGCCTGTTTGAGCACACATTTTCTGAAAAGGCGAGCAGGCAAAAGACGGAGAGGATGGACTTTTCTCATCATTGGGGGGTTTGTAGACAGACTAGAGACACATGTTAGTGTTAGAGAAACATGGGGGAGTGTATTCTGCAGAATATGTGATCTTTAAATGACCTGAAACCTTTATGTCTGTGCAGCTGAAGTTGATGAGTCCTATTCCTCTGTGACATCGAGCTGCAAAGTGGGACTTTTTATCTCACTTTGTGTGTTGTAGTGGTGGGTCTATCATGCCTCAGACCAGCTCACTGTAGTCTAAAACCTATTATACTGAGGATTTATAGCCTCATTATTTGTCTACTGCTGCTGTTACTGTGCAGTACAAACTTGTCCACAGTGTATCTGTCATGGACATAATCAGTGAAAATAGACAGAGTACTACACAACAATGCACTTCACTTTCTGTCTCTTATCACATGACTACGGAAGTCTTACAGAATGACAACAAATCTTCAAAGTAAAATACTACAAGCTGCTCGTCAGACGGTTGATTTTAACCATTGAGGACCAAAATCTTTTACAGTTTGGAACAAACATGTCCACAGATTCCTCCGATTTTAAATGCCTACCACACTCCTCTTAACGATATGATCACACACTAAAAATGGCTTAAAGATGCATGTTTGGCTGTTGCAGCATATATGACTAAAACCCAGAAGATTCCTTGGGAAAGCAGCCCGGAGAATCTCAGAATGTTTTCATGTTTTCTGTGGTGTTCTGCTTCCCAGTTGAGGCCTGCAGGAGCTTTAAAGGGAATCTATACATCCAGAAATCCCCCTCTCCACACTCCCCACTGCAGCTCCTCTTTGGGAATACTGAGGACAGAGAGAGCCGAGCAGAAGCAGCTTTTTAAAGCAGCTGTGAATGAACACAAACTCATTATAGCTGCAGGCTCGGAGTACTCCAGAGTGAAGTCACACATGGAGAAATTCAGAGAAAATAACTATCTCAACTGGTCAGGGAAATATTTATTTTAATGAATGACGTAGAAAAAAATGTTTCACTGACGCACGCATGCAGTGCCTCCATTTTTCTGTTCTTTCATCTTTTCCCAGGATTCACTTTTGATGCATTTCATTTCTGATCTTCTCTTTTTAAATCAAAGTGTTGACATCATCAGTCTGAGAAAATACACCAAAACAAAGTACTACAGAGTCTCACTGACTCACTCACACACAGCACATCCTCCACATAGGATCTACTTTTCCCAGGTGTAATGTTTGCATTCATCTACGTCAGTCCAGAAGAAGAACAAAGACCTGAAAAATGCACTGATTGTGTTTATGTGTTTTCTCTTTAGGGACACAGTTCTGGTGTCTTCTGGACATTGTCCCCATAAAGAATGAAAAGGGCGAGGTGGTTCTGTTCCTCGTGTCCCACAAAGACATCTCGGACAAGAAGAAGGACCAGGACCCGGAGCAGGGGCCAGACACAGGTGAGATACACCAACTAACAGCTCCACTGATGGTGGTTTGACTCTCATATAAAGAACGCTGATTGTGCAAGTCCTACCATCTTTTCAATCAAAAAGATGTAGTTTGTAAACATTGGATCATGGGAGTTGTTGTCTTGATTGTTAATCAACACAACCACCTCAGGCTGTTGTCCTACACTGCTGCAGTCTGGAGCAGAGACTCTCACCATGGGTCCTCCAGCTGAGCTTCTTGTTCAGTCTGTGAAGGAAATGTCTTCATCTCTTCTCAAACATTTTGAAATCCTGCAGACGCCCTCCTGACGACATTGAATACTCTGCTCGTTCACACATTCAAATGTCTTTTAAAACTCCTGAAGAGAAGAGATGAATACAGTCCGTGTGAAAAGACGGAGAGAGAAGCACATTAATAAAGACTCTTTAAATGAAGTGGCATGTTTAAATTTTTAGTTTTTTTTAAAAGAGTGGCTGTCTGCGGTGCTCCCTCGTAGGAAAGAGCTCCTACTTGAAATAATTTACCCATTTTCCATCCACTTGCAGACTCTCTCTCTCGGTCGGCTGAATGTCTCATCGACTTAAACAGCTCTAATGACTGAAGTCTGCTTTTATATATTCTTGCTGGGTTTTTTACACCATGCATGCATGAGTTATTAGCTTTTTTAACCGAAGCTAATGAGGTGTGGTTGCAGTGCACCCAGCAGGGGGCGGAGCACAAATCACAAAACAGACGAGAGAGGGATGTTTAGAGGAGAAACGGGACGTTTTTTACAAAAAGTAAAACATAGGGAGGAAAAGACGTTGACATTTACAACACAGTGAATCGACATTTAAAACCACATTTACCTGCGTGTGCTGCTCAGTGGGATGCTGCTAACGGGCTGAGCGGCTCACTTTAGCACTCAGCTCAGCGTGATTCGCCTTTTTCTGAGCAGAGAGTGGGTTATTGAGATGGACGTGGAGGGCAGAGGGAGACTCAGGATCAGGGTTCTGTCTCGAGCGTAATTCTGCCCGAGCTGATCGCAGCCCAGACTGTGCGTAGAATTAGACGAACAAGATGAAGGGATGAGAAAGGAGGGTGAATGGATGAGAGGAAAGGAAGGGAAGGTTGGTCGTCGAAGAACTGAGAGTGAGAGGTTGGAGTGGGATGGCTCAATATAAGTCAGCTTGTCAGGTGATTGAAGGTGTGGTTTAGGTGCAGTCCTGCTCCCGACCCTAAGTTGATATATATTAACTTCATTTCAAAAACAGACAGAGAGCAGAGCGGCCAACTTTTCATTTCAGCTTGGAGAGAGACTTTTTACCAGCGTCGGGGGGTAAAGGAGTGGTCGGACTTGCTTGCCACTTTAACGAGGCTACCAAGTCTGTTTTGGCTGGTGGTTTTACTTTCCTGCTTTAACTTGAGTAAGGTTTTGAATGCAGGCCTTGAATTGATGAAGTTGTTCCTCAGTGTTTCTTCTTGTCCTGAAGTGAAGAGACTAAATACGTCCTTCATCGCTGCAGAGAAAGACAGAGCTGAATAGTTCCAGCGAAGCCGCCCTGAATACGGCGCACAAATCAAATTTACAGGCCGAGAATGAAAATGATTCGGTTACAGGGGTGGGTATTTGCCGAGCATGACATCATATTAGAGCCAGACAGAGGAGCAATCATGATAGGAAATGTAAAATGGAAATGAAGCGAAGAATAAAAGATGTTCTGTCTTGATGGCGGCTCGACAGAAAATATCTCCTAAAGCTTTTATGTCACCAATTTGTGCTTTTTTTCATCTTGCATTCAGGGCTTCAACTGATCTAATCCTAAGCTTATTCAATAATTTTAAAAGAGAATGACTTGAGGGAGATGTTTTTCTCAACATGTGCAGCCATTGTTATTGATTCTGCTCTGTAAATAGAGATCTGGATCTCAGCCCAGATTATGAAACTCCCCATAAAGAGCTCCTAGTTTAGTCAATAAAGAGCCACAAAGGCAGATGGCAGGTCAATATCATATCAAATATTTACTCACAGACTTGAGCAGCATGTGTACACAGAATACAGAACTGGCACGTCGGAGCTGTGGGCTAAAATACAGTCCATTCTACTCTAATACAATCAAGCATAAAAAACAAGCTAGCACAGAGAGTGTGATCCACCTGAAGCTGTGGGCCTGACATACAGGTAATGTTTTTAATCCTCCTGAATATTATGGCCATCAAGTTTCTCTCCAGGCTCAAGGAAGCTTTGGTGTCAGGCAACAGGACGACAATGTGGTAAACGAAGTGGATGTAACCACTGTGAAGTCGCCAAATGATTTCTGGACGACCGTTTTCTAGCTTGAAGTTGAGAATGTAATCCTGACATGGAGGCATTTTCCCCGACATCACAGCCAGGGTGTGAAGCTCAGATGCAGCTTTTTGTGTCTTAGTAGTTCTGTGTTAGAGTTTTCATGTGAAGACTGCAGAATCATGTCCCTGCCTACAGGCTGATCTGCGACAATTCAAGGCTTAATATGCAACATTATTGGTATTAAAGGAGCAGTATGCAACTCTGACACCAAGTGTTTGAAATGGGTACTGCAGTCCAAATTCTAAACATTGCAGAGAGCTGTCTCCCCCCCCCCCCTCCTCTCTAGAGTGGATGCTCACGCAGGTCACCATGTGGTGGACACTGAAGCTTCAGTGTTTATCCAGCTCTGCATCGGTCTGTAAACCTTTCTGTGTTCTAACCTCTCTCCATTTTTCAAAAGCATCTCCAATATTGATCTTAGTTTGAGCACGTTTCTGTGGAGTCATTTTTGCAGCAATTGGAGTCGCCCCCTGCTGGACATTATACAGAATGCATGTTAAAGACACACTGGTTGCACCTTTCAGATCCAGGGCAGCATTGTTAAATAGTGATGACTCTGCATTGTGGGCCGTATTCTGTCTCATCATGTCCTCTCCTCCACAGACGAGGAAACCGGTCTTAAGGTGCATCAGGTTACTCGGCCTCCAGGTTTCAACACCAACCGACGCCGCAGCAGAGCCGTTCTCTATCACCTGTCGGGACACCTGCAGAAACAGGACAAGAGCAAGCTCAAAATCAACAATGTGAGTTCCTCTGCATCAGTTTACATCAACACTAAAGGGTTTATTGTTCCACATTTCAGGAGATTATTTAGGAGAAATAAGATGTTTTGTTCCCAAACTGGCCCCAGACTCCCTCTCGTAAAATCATTTTTTACTTTTGCATCTGTTGAAGTCACAGAGGGAAACGATATGTTTCTCCTTTAGGACGAATAAAAGAGCAAGCCAAACTTTAAAACCCCGACAGGTTTTTAAACAACAATCAATCTGTGTTGAAGACATTTCCAGATTCCTCAAAGACTCTTTTATCAAGGTGGAATGAAAAGTAAAAAAAAGGAGTTTGATTAATTACTTCCCAAGTCGATTTCTTAAACCAAACAGGCAAGATACAACCTTGAGTCTGGCGCTCCTTTTTCTTGGGCTGATCTAAATTGTGTTTTTTCTGTCCTGTTTTTGTGATTTGAAGTTCACATGAAAGAAATAGCATGGTGACACTTTAAAGCACATTTATTGTGTCGAATAAAAACGGCTCTAACAAGGATTGCTCAAATGTTGATTTCCATTTACAGAAACCAAAAGTGATTTTTTTGCATCTCTGGCAACATTTCTCTGATTTTATGCCAGTCTGCAAAAGATTCTCAACATCTTGTAAAACTTTTCTTTGCTTTGTTTCGTTGGTAGAGATGGAGCCAAATAAAGAGTTAACCTTTCTTTCCCTGTCTTCTAATCCAGAACATGTTCGGAGAGAAACCTCCGATCCCAGAGTACAAGGTCGCAGCCATCCAGAAGTCTCGCTTCATCCTCCTCCACTACGGCACCTTCAAGGCCGGCTGGGATTGGTTGATTCTGCTGGCTACGTTTTACGTGGCCGTCACCGTGCCCTATAACGTGTGTTTCACAGTGGTAGGGGGGCGGGACGAAGGGAGCAGCAGCGCCCCCCGGAATCCACCCAGCGTCAGTGACATCCTCGTAGAGATCCTGTTTATATTAGGTAAGAGGATATACCGTTCTTTAAAGTCTCTCTACACACAATCTTTTGCTTATAATGTCTTCGACAAACAAACGAACCAACAGAGGCACGGCTAGACAAGCAACTCCTGTGTTCTGCACGTTAAAATCTTTTTGTCAAAGGAGTCTGGTGTCGTTGAAGAGATGCATTTTATCAGATTTGGACGGTTTTAAAAAGCATGTTACTCTTAAACTAAAATGTCGTCTTCCGTAGGGATCCTTATAAACTTCCATCCATTATCTTTGTCGTTTCTCCCGTTCGTGGTAGCGGGGGGGCTGAAGCCGATCCCAGCGGTCATTGGGTGAGAGGCGGGGTTACACCCTGGACTGTTCGCCTGTCAATCACAGGGCTGACATATAGAGACAGACAACCAGCCACACTCACATTCACACCTACGGACAATTTAGAGTCACCAGTTAACTTAACGAGCATGTCTTTGGACTGTGGGAGGAAGCCGGAGTACCCGGAGAGAACCCATGCATGCACGGGGAGAACATGCAAACTCCACACAGAGAGGCTCCTGTCAGACGGGGATTCAAACCAGGGACCTCCTCGCTGTGAGGCACTAACCACTGCACCACCTTGCAGCCTGTTAGTGGAAAAAAAGGTTAAATGGATCTACGCAAATCCGTCACTTTTACCTCCAACAGTTACGTTTCTGCCATTACAGCCTGTTTCACTGCTGCAGGATGAAGCGTGAGTGAAGTGTTTCGAATGTTTTTGCACTTTTCTTTACCAAACGTAAAAAAACAAGGACAAGGCTCTAAAACGCCTGACTTCCTCTTTAAGGCGAGGGGTTTTAGATAAGTTCTGATGGCTAAATAAACTCCAGAAAAACGTGGCTATTAGGTCAGCCTGTATCTCAGTTGCTCACAGCTCATAATTAAAGTGAAGTTGGAAGTTTCATTCACTGCAGTGAAAGGATATGAGCAATTTAAAACTGACCATTGTGTCTAATTTAACTCATTTCCTATGAAACGACACGCCTCTCTGTCCCCGTGTGTGTCCTGCCAGCTGAAGGAAACTTGTCAGAGTGCTCTTCAATGGACAATTAAAGTAAATAGGAAAGTCTGAACACACCCTCCATCAATACACTTGTGCAATGAAATCAGACGAGCCACCCGCACTTTAATGGCCGACTCCTGTCAGTCAATATCCCATTTGTTAGAACTAATGGGCCTGCCTGTTTATCAATACGTCCACGGAGTGAACAAGAGCGGATTGAGATGTGCAATCAGGCTTCACATTGTTCTTTTCCTTCCTGTTGATGAGCTGCTTTTTGATGTTTTAATGACATCCTAAAGACTCGTCTTAACACCTGAAACACATCGACACACCGCAGGAGTTGCTCGTCTACCCGTGCCTCCGTTTGTTTGTCATGTTGTCATCATGGTGTTACAAACTGGGACAGAAGAGTAACTGATAAAGAAAACCCCCGTTTTGGAACAAGCTTAATCCGCTCAGCCTCACTGTGTTATTGATGGAGAACACCGGGACCAACCAGTCGAGCAGGAGGACGACCAGTAACTCCCGGGCTCTGTAAAGTTAAAATGACTGTTTTCCTCAGTGGAGTTTGGCAGCTTTAAAGAGAACGATGTCAGGATTCAAAACCAGCTGTTCTCCTCGACAACAAGCTCTCTCTCTGTCAGGATCCTTTCTGTAATGTTGTCAGACGATCGGAGCCTGTCAGGGTCAAAAACAACAACTTCGTGGACCCCCTTTGATTGGGTTAATTTAACCACGAGAAGAATGATACAGCCGTTAAAGCTGAAGAATAAACTTTTGATCCAGTACTCAAGTTTCAAATCTGATGTTTTACCTTCAAACCAGCGAACATATATGAGGTGTATTAAAGGAGTAGATGTACTTTGATCGCTTTAAGCTTGGTAATTAAACTTTATCAGCCTCATATTTTTATTCCAAACAAACATGGCAGGTATCTGGAGGGGTTCTTTAACTATTTATCCTTTTGGTTTCATATTTTACCAAGACTCTGGAAATCAGTATCTCCCTGCAGGTACTAAATTAATCCACGGTCTGAACTGACCTTAACAAAAGATGACTAATGAAGTCATTTTCAAAACAGACCCTGAGGGGTCAAATAAAAGATTTCATTTTCCTTTCTCTGCCAAACAAAGCCCAGAAAGTTTGGGTGTGTGTTTGGAGAATGTTCAGTCAGTTTGCTGAAGCATGCTCATGAAGGGGCGGCTGTGGCTCAGTGGTAGAGTCAGTCATCTCTCAACCGGAAGGTCAGGGGTTTGATCCCCAGCTCCTGCAGCAACATGTCCAACAGATTAAGGCGTACGTAGGACAGTCACTCCCTTGTTCTGTGAAGTCAAATTATAGCTTTTAGCGTGTATGGAGTCTGGTGGATTTAAAGAGAACACTCCATCGCTGTAATGATCCTTTGTGTAGTCTGACACTCTGATAACGATGTAAACATGAAGCTCTGCATGTTTGTCTTCATCCTTCATCGTACATTCATTTCCAGTCTTGTCGTGACTCCTGCTGAATTGGCTTCATGCTCTGTCCTCCTCTGCAGACATTTTGCTGAACTTTCGAACCACCTTCGTGAGCACGTCGGGTCAGGTCGTGTACGACGCCCGCTCCATCTGCGTCCACTACGTCACCACCTGGCTCTTTGTCGACCTCATCGCCGCCCTGCCCTTCGACCTGCTGTATGCTTTCAACGTGAGCGTGGTGAGTCACCTCTGAGTGTCTTTCTGTGTGTCCACATCAACAAAGAGAGCAAACAGAATGTGACCAATGAAAGCGTGTGGGAAACGAGGCGTCTTCATTTGTTTTCTCTGAGAATTTAAGCGCTCAGACTCTTGCATTCCCGATGCACACTTACACACCTTTGGCAACCAGTCAAATTGGCAGAAAGAGAGAATTAATGTGTAATGTCACACGCTCCCTTGTGAGTTTATTAGAGCCACATTTCATCCAAATTGATGCTCATCAAACAAACAAATGGCACAGAGCCTGTCTGCACATTCTGCAGGTCTCAGTAGTTTGTGTTTTTCAAGGCTCAGAATCCTAAAAGATGATTCGAACTGCAGCTAAATGACTTCACAGCCATGCAAATAAAGAGGATTCAGACTCATTTGGAGTAGGACAATGTTAGATTTCACCAGAAGAATCAATGAAAGGTCCATGAATGAAACTGTCAGCTTACAAATGATTAAAAGCAAATGATGAAACACACTGATAAGGTGATTGCATTTCTTTTAGCACATAATGACGTTTGCAAACCCGTTCCTTTATACCTAACTGCTGCAGGTTTGTGAGGATTAATGTGCTGTGTGTCTATGTGTCCAGTATTTTGGAGTCCACCTGCTGAAGACGGTTCGGCTGCTGCGGTTGCTGCGGCTGCTGCAGAAGCTGGAGCGGTACTCTCAGTACAGCGCCGTGGTTCTCACTCTGCTGATGTCCATGTTCGCTCTGCTGGCTCACTGGATGGCCTGCGTCTGGTACTTTATCGGCCGCAAGGAGATCGAGAGTCCTGGCTCCTGGGATATAGGTTAGTAAAAACTCTTTACATCCACACGCAGTGTTGGAAAGTACATTAACGTAAAGGTAGGGTCGGTCATTTTATCCACCAAGCACTATTTGTTAAAGCAGTCTTAACGCTGCTATAGCAATAATTAAATCACATGCTCTGAAAAAGGATCCAAACAGCCGTCATCTCTCGCTGCGGTTATCCTGTACAAACTCCGACCTATCACTGACGTGAGGTCCGGATGGAAAGAACCAATCCAACGCCTCACTGGCTCCCTGTGTGGACTCTACCCTTACTGTTCACCAGCCTGTGCTTAAAACGCTTCCCCGCTGCTAGAGGTGTTCCACGTCTACCCGAGTACGGCAGAGAAAGCTGAGCTCAACTGACCACTGCTCGCCCTGCTGTAGATGGATGGATGGATGGCAGAGGGGGTGTGGCACGAAAGACTATAAGGCGAGAGGTCTCCAGGCTGCAGCCAGCTTTGACCATTCGAGGAGCACTTGAATGCAGCATAAGTCTTCCACACAGACATTCAGGAAACAGTTAAACAACTGTAACGATGTGTTTTTAATAACACGACTTGTTGCCATGTTTTTTTTTGTGTGGAATAAAATATTCCCTTCAGGTGTTTGCAGGAAAGTGTGCACCCCTCAGATCTAAATTTAGTTCGTCACGCAGCTTTTATTGTCCATTTTCTCCGACTGGAGAGCTTTTAACGTACAGCTTTGATTTCACTCGAGTTTCTAACTGTCACTCTGTGCACACTAAATTTCCCTCCAGTGCCAGGCGGCAGAATTTCATTTGGGTAAATTGAGCAAATCCACTGCGTCACAGTTGGAAAAGATTGCAGACTTTATTGCTCTTCTCAATTATACAGTTAGCTCTGTCCTCAGAGAATGATTTAAGGGTTCCCTAATGCACATTAAATTACTTCTTGTGTAATTTTTTTTTGCTTTAGTCTAATGAGAATGGTAGATTTTTACATTGCATACTTTAGCTTTTTATGCATGTTCTCCTACCTCGTCTTGTTGAAGCACAGACCTAATGCGAGACATTTCCTACCTCAGCAGAGAGATGTCTGTTATTTTTTACTCACAATAAAAGGCAGTTCTGCAGAAGAATGCCCCCCTGCATGTCTCAGTGTGCAGCAGGACTCTTTAATAATTCTTAGCTTTGTCGATTTTCCTGCAAAGATCTCTCAGCGGAGAATCTTGAATCCTGCGAGCGACGTGAAGGCCTGGCACACGATCTGATAAAGTTGTTAACACAAACAAACAGACGGGCTGATTCCACAGGAGCTAACTCTAACCCTTTTGCCTGTGATCTGTGTCGAAGAGCAGCCTTTTTGTGATGCTTTTATTTTATTCTATCAAAGCATCACAAAAACACACACTGACTCAAGCTTGTTGATGCAAATGAGCATGTTTTAAACTGCTTAGAGATGTAGCTCCTGTTGCTTCTCCACTCTCTCTCTCTCTCTCTCTCTCTCTCTCTCTATCTCTCTCTCTCCTTCATGGATTTGTTGGCAGCCTACCGATCATTATCCTTTCTGCAAACCACATAAAGTGGTTCATGTCTGAAGCTCCTGGATTTACTGTTCAGGCGGACAGGGAGAATCCAGGAGACACCAAAGATCTGTCTGCAGGTTGACCTTTCTGTGACACAAACACAGGTCTGACATCTGCTTCACCGCTCCGCCTGTCCGTCACTCTATTGGCTGATACGTGGGAGATGTACAGTTTCATATCTGCAGAGCTATCAATAATTCAAGGGCAGCGGAGCCGTGGCTGCACCTGTACTCATGCAGCAGTCGTCGTCTAACACTCACACACACACACACACACACACACACGTTACAACTCTGGAAACCCTGTTCTCAGATTTTCAGGATTGTAATCATTTCTAAAGAGACTAGTTCTAAATGCTGTTATTATCTATTATAGCCATGATCTTTAAAGAAACTGCTACCGTTAATAAAAGTGTTTTATTCAATAATTAATACATCCCATGAACAGATTCAAACCCACATTTTTTAATCAGCCTTAAAGCCTCTTGTACTTTCTGAAGATTTTAAACTTTAGTTTTGTCATTATTTATCATTCTTTCCTTTAGCCTTTGGGATGTCTCTTTTCAAATGCCTGTTGAGTCGGCGCTACGGTACTCGCCTTTAACTTGGTGCTAACGCTAGTTGCTACTGCTGCGTCGTATTACTTTAATCTGTTGCCATGGCAACTCTTCGGGTGAATGATAAAAAAATGTGTGTTAAAACTTGACTGCTGTTTTCCTCCCCTCTGAATCCTTGCAGCACATCGTGTGATTCTGCTCTGTCAGCCACGCTTGTGACACCATGTAAACTGTCGCTGCGCTCCTTGTTCTTCTTCTTCTCTGCGTTCAATGGCCGCGGCCATACTGTCCCCTACTGTGTTGAAATGTGTAAGCTTGTTATGGAGTAAATTATCACCATTATTATCAGTTGATCTTATCGGTTAAAATGACATTATCCTAAGAATAAAAAGTGACAAAATATTCCCTAACATCGGCTGATAAATGATTGGAACTGATATATATCGTGCACCGCTAGTAAAATGTAAATAAAGACATGTGGTGATTTACGAAACCTTTGAGCACAAAGACAATCACAAGAACGGCTCTCCTCTCTTCTCAAATGCTTGCAGTGTAGTTAAAAGACGAGGTGATGCTACAGAGTTGTCATTATGCCCCTCGTCTTTTGAAAGATGTTGCTGGCATTGAATCCAGACTGAGGGAAACGAAAGGCCCGCACACTTCTATTAAATATGCTCCTGGATATCAGTGAATCATCCCATTCTGTTTTTTTTACACACGTCCGAGCTTTCTAGGAAACTGGTTTGTAGAAAGTAAAACGCGGGGACTGTTTTTGGCTGTGGATTGAGCGTTTCGTTTTCTCGTGGCACAGGGAGGATAAATGTTTTGACCTGGAATAAACTCGCGGAGCCGTTTGATCTTAATGTCACCACAAACAGCGCTGTGACTCATTTATGTGTTATTAATATTTGATGTGAGCTCAGAGGAAGAAGACCTCAAAGCCATATGTTTCTACTTTGGTCAAATCTTTAAAAAAAGATCAATTCATTGCTGGTTTTTACGTCCTCACCTGGGGATTGTTTACAACACTAGAACTTAAAAGTAAGGGTCATGAAGTGATCTGGATTCTGCACTGGAGCCAGACGTTGGTGCCGTTTGTATTGGAGTCAATGGAGTGGACATGGAAAGGTCAAAGATAAACCATCAGATCAGTACTGTTTCATTTTAATAGTTAAATGCATCCCTAACGTAATATAAAACATAATGTCAACAGATGTTCTTAATCTAAATATGCACGATTGTTCCCCCTCATTATTTATCTTCTAAATGATCATTGAACTCTTGGGAGAAGTTTCAACTCAAGTCCATCAAAAGCTGTGTCCCATTCCAGCGGCCGCAGCCTTCGAAGGGCGTGGTCTTCTCGGTCTACGGAGCCACGTCCTCCGTGGTCCGAAATGAGACGGTCTAGTGTACGAGAGGACTTCCTACTTGCGTCACTTGAAGCCTCCAAATCGGGGAGAAGAAGGCTGCATTTCTCGGCCGCATTCGAAGGGGCCGCTGAATTGGGACAGCACTTGTCGTGCCGGTGTGACGCATTCGGTCTTAAAATGCAGCCCACGAAGGCTTCGGTCGCTGGAATGGGACACAGCTAAAGTCTCACTGTTGTAAATGATGTTACGACACAGTTTAAGAGGAGTTCAGGACCATGGACAGCTCACACAGGGTGCAGTGAACTCTGTTAGACGGAGAGGAGAAATCAGCACCTTGGACAGCGACAGAGAGGATTCATTGAAACACTGCGAGCCGCCTCCGACACACAAACACTCGATGTATGAATACTCTGAGCTTTAAGTGAGACAAAATGTAGATTCACAAGGAGTAGCTTAATTTATGATTAAGTATGGCATCAGTACTCAATACCTTTGAAGTACCAACCATAAAATCCAAATCACCTTCTGAACAAAACCTGACTTCAATCCTTATTGAGGCTGTCACAATGTTCAATACTTTGATACCAGTTATAAATGATGTTTTATTGTTTTCTCCTCTGGACCTCGGTTTCATCACAGCCGGTAACATCGTCCATTATGACGACCCAATCACGTAAACAAAGGGCTAATCTAAACGGGTCATACTTTACGTTGACGTAATGTCGTACACAAACACAAACCGCCAACCTAGCTCGTCATTAATCCCAGTTGAGCTCAAACTCAACACAAACATTAGCGTGGATATTTGGAAGTGTAAAGTAACGTCACACATGTAAGCCTGTAGATGTCCTGGAATTCTCCTTAATTCAGCTCATTACCTCCTTATTTGAAAATCTGTGTTTACAGACATCCGTGGGTCACCACTTCACATTGAAAAGTGATCTCACTTACTTTTAAAAATGCCTGGCAGCTTTGTTCACTACAATTCTGCAGGATACTTCATTATTTAGCTGAGTCATATTGTATTAATAATCTAAACCTACAAATTGATGCATAGTGGAACTATTAGGTAGCAAAAAGTGGAAATACTTAAATAGAGAACCTTGAAGTAAATTAACTAGTTACAGTCCATCCCTGCTTTATCCCATTATCAGGGCCGAGTCGTGTTGGCAGCAGGCTAAGCAAGTGGCCCCAGATGTCCCTCTCCCCAGCAAACTTTTCTACCTCCTCCTGGGGGATCTTTAGGCGTCCCCAGCTCCCGCCAGAAGGGATATATAATCCCTCCAGCCAGCTCTGGGTCTACCCCTGGGTCTCTTCCCAGCTGGAACAGGAGGCAGCGAAGGAGCAGCGACTGTACTCCCGCTGGATGTCCGAGCTCCTCTCCCTATCTCTAAAGGCTGAGCCCGGCCACCCTCACACTGATTTATTTAAATGTAATGAACTGAAACAATGAAGGCACACGCTCCTTTATCTCATCGTTCATACTTCATTACAGCGCACTCTGACAACAACATCAGTAATGTCTGCACGTTCCCTTTGCCTGGAGAATATACCACTCTTATTTTATTTATTTACTCTGAGCATCAGGCATAGCCGTGCATCCGATATAAAGTCTAAGTCAGGTCCACATTTCCTCTGGGGTGCCGAGGTTAAGTTCTGCTAATGACAAAGTAATTAGGAAACTACTCAGGTGTTAAATCCTCTAATGTTGTTGGTTTAGCTGCTGAGAGGAACTCTGCTCGACTGGCACCTCTGCTTATTTATGCTGGCAGGCTGCGCTCACTGTCTGACACACACGCACACACACACGCACGCACGCACACACGCACGCGCACGTACGCGCGCGCACACACACACGCACAAGGTCAAAGCAGCTTGCCTGTGAGTGTGTGATGGCAGAGATCAATGAATGGATGCATCCATGTTGTATTATTTATATTCCCTCTCTTGCAGTCTTTCTTGGATTTGTGGAGTTCTGCTGTCAGGAGCTCAGCTGAGCCTCTCACTCATTCACACAAATACTTTTTTTTTTAAATAATTCATCTTCCTACCCTTCATACTTTCCTTTGCGCTCTCTGGAGCAGAGGACTTGGTTTACATTTCTTTTGAATGATTTCTCAGTTTGTGGGAGCAGTTTAAATGGGATTTTTTAAACCGTTTTAGACAGGACGATTTACGTTTTAAGCCTGGATTCACTTAATTTGCAGAATAAGTAACGTCCACGTTGTGAACCCCACAGTCCAGTGCAGCTCCTGTGGAGGGAACTTGCAGCTCACACAGAATTTGTAGATGCTGCAGTGCTGAAGAAGAAGAAGCAAGTCGCAGTTTAAAAGCACTTATTTACTTCCCACCATAAGCTGCATCTCCAGGAGGTGGATGGTACAGGAGATATCCAGCTCTAAACTGGCTTCAGCAAGACTTTTATAAGAGCTGGAGGTCAAGATTAATGCTTGTGTTTAGTGGGATAATGGAGGTATAATAAAACGTTAAATGTATCTTGTTATATCCTGTCTATAGTTAAACTCAGGTGCCTCTCTGATTTATTGTTCTCTCTCTCTCTGTCTCTCAGGTTGGCTCTATGAGCTGGCCAAGCGCCTAGGCTCCCCGTACTTCCTCTCCCCCCTCACCACCCTGGTGTCCTCCACAGTCAGCAGCATCCCCGCCAACAGCAGCCAGTGGAACGTGACGGGGGCAGAGGTCACTGGGCAGAGCTCCTGGAACTCCAGCCAACATTACGGGAACGTGTCGGGAGGGGATGCCGTGTCGGGGACGGGCAGCGGGGGAGGAGGATTCGGGGTGCTGGGTGGAGGACCCTCGATGAGGAGCAGCTACGTCACGTCGCTGTACTTCGCTCTGAGCAGTCTTACCAGTGTGGGGTTCGGAAATGTGTCGGCCAACACAGACTCCGAGAAGATCTTCTCCATCTGCACCATGCTTATAGGAGGTGAGAAGTGTGTGTGTGTGTGTGTGTGTTTGTTCTTCAACATTTCTCATTCGTCCCTCAGTTTTTCTTTTCTGCATGCATGTCAGTGTTTCCTCTTCCCCCTCTCAGTCTGAAATACTCACTTAGCTCTTTACGTGGTGCAAATGGGACATCAACAAACCGCTGAGCACGTTTTTTTTCTCTCTGTTACAAAATAAATAAATAAAACCGTTCATGCAAACTAATAATTAAATGCAAAACGCTCCATTTACCGCATCATTAGTCCCATTGTCTCGTTTCAGAACTTGACTCTGAATTAGTTTACTTCTTATCAGGACGTGGAAATAACTGTTTAACAAATATCACGTATGGATATGCAATCCGATCAGCCACCGGGTTCCTTAATATCAGAACCAGAATCAGGGTTGTTGCAGAGCATGTTTGCACAAAAAAAGGAACAAGTCTTGGTGTTTTTGATGCAGAAACAAAGACGATGAAAGATCTCCGACTGTCAGCAGACTTAAAGGAGATCTATTATCCTCACTTTCACCATTTATGATGTCAGTCTGTGACACCTATTGAGAAGCGTTAAAAGATGTGTAGCTCAAAAACCTCCTTATTTATCTGATAAAATCCCTCATTTCAGCCTCTGCCTGAAAACGGTACATCTCAGCTGCCACTTTCCCTCTCGTTAGTACTTCACATTGATGTTTGAGAAGACTTATTCTTTTTGAGCCCTTCAACAGCAAACACAACATGAAAGGTGAAAATGAAAATACTATGGGATCTTTAATAAGGGCATTTTGGGGTTGGGCGGGGGGGTTAACACGCAGACTGGCTTATGTGTTGATGAGTGTAATGAAGGAGGGCACAGCTAGAACTATTGAAAGAGAAAATGGAAAAACAAAGACGCAAAGAAGCAGAGATAGGGAGGATGAAAAGGTTATTTGGTGAAAGAAATGCAGAGATTTATGATCCGAGAGAAAACTGATGTGTGGGGATGTCTCAGGCATGGGTGCATACTAGATGTGCTGCAAATTACCACACACACACACGCGCACACACACACACACTCACACGCACACTCATTTACTTCAGAATTGTCATTCCCAGTAGGAACCAGTAAGCACGAGGATAGATGTAGTGACAGGTTAGGGAACCAAGAAAGAAATGCAAGACCGATTTACACGTTTGTTCTTTTTGGGGATTTGTTGACCAGAAAAAAAACTTGGAATTGATAAATGATATTTCTTGATAACCGTTTAACCTCAGTGTGTGTGGAGTCGTCCATGAACTCGGGGAAAGTGAAGCAGAACAAAGAGAATAGTCAAGAGAGGAGACGATAGAGCCATTAATCCCTGAGTTTTATCCTCAGGAGTTTAAATGTCTCTGGTGGGAAGCCGCCCTGAAGCCGTGCTCGCCCTTCAGCTGAAACTAAAAGACATTTTAGACATTTTAACACCAGAGTTTCCCCAAAACTGTGCAGCCGGTGACCGTGCCTGAAGGAGCGGTCACCCTGAAATAATGACCGTCAGTGGACTGTGCAAGTGTAGAGAGTAGAGAAGCTGCTGAAGCTGCATTTAAACCACCGGACTAGCATGACATTTAGAGAGAGATCTGCAATCCACACAGAAAGGACATCATAAATCAGAAAGTCCTCCCTGCAGACTGCTGCTGGTCACATTCAAACATGAGTGTGGAAGAAAGTTGAGGATTAGAGAGCCTCTCTGTTTGGAGTTTGCATGTTCTCCCCGTGCATGCATGGGTTCTCTCTGGGTACTCCGGCTTCCTCCCACAGTCCAAAGACATGATCGTTAGGTTAACTGGTGACTCTAAATTGTCCGTAGGTGTGAATGTGAGTGTGGCTGGTTGTCTGTCTCTGTATGACAGCCCTGTGATTGACAGGTGAACAGTCCAGGGTGTAACTCCGCCTCTCGCACAATGACAGCTGGGATCCCTGTGACCCAGAATGGGAACAGGGGTATAGAATATGGGTGGATAGATATATTTTTGGCCTTCTATGCCTTCATTTGATAGGACAGTGGACTATAGGAGTAGGAAATCAGGGAGAGAGAGGAACGACATCCCAGAAAGGAGCTGCAGGTCAGATTTGAACCCAGACCGTCTGATTGCAGAACGATAGCCTCCTTACACGGGACTCGACTTAACCGCTAGGCCATCAGCGCCACTGTATCATACTAGACTCGTCCTTATTTCTGTACGTCCCGATCTTAGTTCAGTTTAATCATATTTTGGAATAAACTCGACACTGTTTTTATTTTTCATCGCAGCACAAAGATCGCTGAGGGTGTCTGTAACTTTAAGCCGTTCTCCTTCACACTCCTCTGTAATAATCCTTTGGATCTGGACCTTTAGTTCATCATTGTATATCTGTGAATATAAAAAGACATATTTTTCCTCTGTGCGCAGCACTGATGCACGCCGTGGTGTTTGGAAACGTGACAGCGATCATCCAGAGGATGTACTCTCGCCGCTCGCTCTATCACACCCGCACCAAAGACCTGAAGGACTTCATCAGAGTCCACCGGCTGCCCAAAGCTCTGGAGCAACGCATGCTGGAGTGTTTCCAGACCACCTGGTCCGTCAACAACGGGATCGACGTCAGTGAGGTGAGTGTTTGAATGACGGACTGTTTACGAAGAGTATAACCATTGATTCTCTACTTGAGTATCATGTTTGCTGATGCTGTATCAAGTGTCTGTGTAATTAAAAGTTTAAAAGCAGAGATTTATTTTTCCACTGATAAAAACCAGTGTTAAAGAGGACCTATTCTCCCCTTCTCCACCTTTTCAAACAGTCCTCTGTGGTCTAAATGAAACATCTGTGCTGTGCTTTGGTCAAAATATAACATGAATCAAGCACCAGAGGAGGTTTGTGACCCTGTAGAAACCAGCTCTCTCAGAACGCTCCGTTTTGGTGTGTGTGTCTCTTTAAATGCAATGAGCCCCCCCTGAGTTTTTCCAGTAGACATCACTCCTCTTGAGCGAAAATAAAAATGGCGGACCTGCACAAAACTTTTGCTCGAGGCTGGGGGTGGAGTCCATGGGTGGAGATACCAGGGGAGGGGAGGGGATTTATTTACCAGAATCCCACTGTGACATCACAAGGAGAGCACATTTGAAACTGTTTCACTGTTTGATGCATAAAAGGTTTTTGCATATGATGCATATGGTGATGAGTTCTTTTCAACTAAAGCCATTTTCACATCTGCAGTCCTGAAAGTTTCTGGAGAATTTCAAGAGGAATCCCCCTGAAATCCTCCTGATCTGGTTGTTAACACCAGGACGTGAAGCGCTTTTACACAGCAGGTCACACCTACACATTCACACCCTGATGGTAGAGGCTGCTGTGTAAAGTGACCATCAGTATTAACTCATCCATTCAAACACATTCTGACGAAGCAGCGGGAGCAACTTGGGGTTAAGTGTCTCGCCTAAGGACACATCGAACATGTGACTGCAGGAGCTCGGGATTGAACCCCGACCGACTCTACCACTGAACCACAGCTGCCCCATAGTCTATATCCCCACATTTGCAGGCAAGACAGACAATATTAAACATTGCTATCACCACAGGGTCTGAACAGATATTATGATTCAAACTGCACTTTAAACCTTTGTCTCCCTTTGTTGTTTTTGCAATGAACTGTGAAGAGAGCCTTTACCAGTCTCTTACTATGTTAGTGAACCTAGGGATGGGGGACTATGGGAACATGGGGGTGACTCTGACCCTGACCCATCAACTTCTCACTTCTTGTGGGTCATGTTGAAGAAGTACTGCATTCTACTGATCAAGGATGTTACCCGAGTTTAGTGGAAGCACCTATAATCTAAATCTTAAATGTCAAAGCAGTCATTGCTAAATAATATGTTATATATGAACTCCTCCCTCTCTGCACAGCTCCTGAAGGACTTCCCAGACGAGCTGAGGGCAGACATCGCCATGCACCTGAACAAGGAGCTGCTCCAGCTGCCTCTGTTCGAGTCGGCCAGTCGGGGCTGCCTGCGCTCGCTCTCCCTCATCATCAAAACCTCCTTCTGCGCTCCGGGCGAGTTCCTCATCCGGCAGGGAGACGCCCTGCAGGCCATCTACTTCGTCTGCTCGGGGTCCATGGAGGTCCTGAAGGACAACACTGTGCTGGCCATACTGGGTGAGTCAGAGGAGAAGGAGGATGTCACAGATGAAGACACACATTCTTCACCAATTCGGGGTTAATCCCCCCGCAGTCTCCCCCTCTAGTACTTGTTTTTTCTGCTGCTGTAAAATCTCATGCTCTGCAATTTTCAAAGTTATTTTGATTTACTTTGTTTTTTATTGCCCCCAAAATTAGCAAAAGGGAAAACACAATTTCCAAATGATAAAAACGATTGTAAGAAAACCTGATAATGTAATAGTGGACAAACAGAGCTTTTAAGAAGACTGGTATGTTGACTTTGAGATGACAGAATGAGATGCTGGAGGGGGCTTTTATTCGGAGGAAACTTTTGAGTCAACTCGCGATACAGAATTGGATAAAAAGCACACCGTGTCCCTGTAGCTTTGACAGCCGTTTACTCGTCAAGCGGAGCCGTAATGAGAGGATGTGAGATGATGATGATCCGTGGGACACTGAGCTGCATCGTTAATGAAGGTGAGGACTGTTAATTTGAAGAGCGCTCTGATAAGAACCAGGAGGACGGATGTGTGTGTGTGTGTGTGTGTGTGTGTGTGTGTGTTTGATATCAAATACTGTTAATGAAGTACGCTCTCCGGAGAGAAGAAGAAGAGACAGATCAGCTCTCAGTTCAGTGATTACAGTTGGAATAATTTTATTTAGAGCTTGGTCTCATGTAATCAGACCTGAAGAGAGTCTTGATCTGGGCTCGAGTGGAGATTAGTTTGATGAAGAAGGACAGAGGAAAGAAGGAGGAAGGAAAGGACAATAGGAAAAACGTGCGTACATCAGTCAAACAAGAGGGAGGGCAGAGCTGTCAGAGGGCTGATAAAGAGCTGTTGTTTGTGCTCCGCTGCTTTGAAGAGTTATCACCGCGCTCAACACACACACACACACACACACACACACACACACTCACACACCGAGTCATGACTTGCCACTGTGTCAAGCCTGTGAGTGATACAGAATAATCCCTCAATCCAGTGTGAATAGAGATGTAGGAAGGCGAGCTATCAGCGCTCACATATGGGAGAGTAAAGACGGAGAAGAAGGGGATCTGATGAATGAAGGTGTTTTCGTGTTTGAGCTGCAGATAGAGCGGATAAATGAGACCCAGACGAGGCTGCAGAACGCAACAGGCGATGTTTACATTCTGCAAATCACAAACCCACAATATCTCGACTACTTTATAGTTTCCTGTGGTAGATAAGTAGCAGTTCATACAAAGATTTTTACCATTAAACATCTCTTTTGCTGCTCAACATCAAACTAACTCATGGCAGATAGAATAGAATGTCTTTATTGTCATTATACAATTGTACAACGAAATTAAAGCTTCACCTCAAAGTGCACACACATACAGGCATCCACAAAACAACAAAAACTCTCATTCAGGTAGATGGGCAAAGTATGTGTGGAGTATTTACATGAGGTAGTAACAGATATTAAATAAATACAAAAGTAGATATTGCACATGCCAGGCAACAGTAGAGAAAAATATCTATGTATATAAATATATTATGTATATGTACATACTATTGTATCAGGATAAGTATATATATATTGCACAAGGTTTTATTGCACTGTTTTAAATTGTTTACGTGAGCGTGTGTGTGTGTGGAGGGTGGGAGGGTCAGCGCATGTCCAGGTTCAGTGTGGTTATGGCTCTGGGGAAGAAGCTGTCCTTGAGTCTGTTTGTCCGTGCTCTGACAGACCTGTAGCGTCTGCCAGAGGGCAACATGTCGAACAGATGAAAGCCGGGGTGTGAGCTGTCCTTTACAATGTTTTTTGCTCTGTTCAGGCAGCGGGAGTTGTAAATGTCCTTTAGGGAGGGGAGAGTGCAGCCGATGATCTTTTGTGCTGTGTTGATTACTCTCTGAAGCCCCTTCCTGTCTGCTTCAGTGCAGCTGGCGTACCACACTGTGATGCAGTACAGCAGCAGGCTCTCGATGGAAGATCTGTAGAAGTTCACCAGCAGCTTCTCATTCAGGTTGTTCTTCCTGAGCACTCTCAGGAAGTGCAGGCGCTGCTGTGCCTTCTTGGTGATCTCAGAGATGTTAGGAGTCCAGGAGAGGTCAGCAGAGATGAGGGTGCCCAGGAACTTGAAGGTTTGGACCCTCTCTACACAGACACCGTTGATGTGGAGGGGAGCTGGGTCTGGGCGGTGCTTCCTGAAGTCGAAGATGATTTCCTTTGTTTTTGTGGTGTTCAGTGCCAGGTTTTTTACTGAACACCACGTTGTCAACTTCAGGATCTCATCCCTGTATGCAGACTCGTCTCCCCCTGAGATTAGTCCAACCACAGTGGTATCGTCTGCAAACTTGACGATGATGTTACCGGGGTGGGTTGGGCTGCAGTCATATGTGTAGAGGGAGTACAGAAGTGGGCTCAGCACACACCCCTGTAGGGAGCCTGTGCTGAGTGTGCGGGTGGAGGAGATGTGGGGGCCAAGTTTAACAGTCTGGGGACGGTTTGTGAGAAAGTCTTTTATCCATGAGCAGGTGTGTGAGTGGAGGCCTAAGTCCGACAGTTTTTTAACCAGAATGTCCGGGATGATTGTGTTGAAGGCTGAGCTGTAGTCGATGAAAAGTAGCCTTACATAGCTCCCCTGGTGTTTCAGGTGGCTCAGCGCAGTGTGGAGAGCTATGGCTATGGCGTCCTCTGTGGATCTGTTTGCTCTATAAGCAAACTGGTGTGGGTCGAAGGTCTGAGGAAGGCTGGCTTTGATGTGGTGTAGAACCAGCCTCTCGAAGCACTTCATGATGACTGGTGTTAGAGCGACTGGACGGTAGTCGTTGAGGCTGTCCGTGGTTGATTCACAGTATGTTGACGCTCTTTAGTGTGTGATCAATCCATCCAAGAGATAAAGGCAGGGTTGGTCATTTCCTCCAGATCCACTTTTTAAGATTTTGGTTGAAATTGTCTTTAGGTCCTGACAGAAATTAATAACTCATGTGCTCTGAAAAAGGAACTAAAAAAACCCGTCATCTGTAGCAGTTGTTAGCGTGTAAAAACTTCCACCAATGTCTGCCACGAGGTACCAATCTGATGAACCAATCACACGCGTCCCTGTCTCCCTGCTCGCTCTCTACCCCCTGCGTGCTCTAGCCCACACTCAGAGCACGTCACCGATGACGGAGTTTATACTGTGAGTTTACTCACCGCTGAATGAGACATGAGACGACGTAGTTTCTACACAATGCAAGAGATGAGCTGAGGTCCGCTTCTGGAGCAACGGCGCTCGTGCATGTAAGTGAGGGGCGTGGCTTTAGAGGGAGCACAGAGGGGAGGGGGCGGGTGTAGACGGAGCACTGAGGGAATGCTACTTTCAAAATCATGTGTGCGTGCGTGTGTGCGTGCGTGCGTGCGTGTGTAGCGTGCGTGTGTAGCATGGTGTGATCATATGTCCTCCCTCACGTTGCTCTCTGGAGATGTGAAGGCGGATCCGTGTTTCATGAAGTCTTATATTAAACGGGACTCATTTACAGACAGAGAGTGGGAGGAAACACCAGAGTCATGCTCCACACGACTGCTTCCAACTGCGCCAAGAACGACCATGATCACATTACATCATTTTATTCTCCTTTTACCTTGATACAGTTCACACTTCATTGGCTCCATTTCACTCTGTTATTAAAGGGGAAGCTTTTCTTTCCTTTTGTTTCTCTCTATTCTGTGTGAAGTTACAGCTTCTCTCCTCTGAATGGAAAATGAACCCATCAGTTGTTTTAACACTAATGACTGTATGTTAACTTTTGCTGTCATTGACCACAAGTAGGTGCAGTAATAATTCTGATTCAAAGGAGAAGGTCAGGTGACACTGAAAGTACAGATTGATTTCTGTTTTCAACTTATATCAGCAATTTTTAGTGATGACCACAATCATTCCCTGACCTCAAACATGATAATGTTACTGTTACCATGGTAACAGAGGTCCTCTAACCTCAACAAAGTAGTCAAGGCAAACCACAATATTTCCCTAACAGGGCGTGTCCTACATCTTTGCTCCATGCTTTGCTCTGATACGTTGGCTGGCCAAGTCTCGCCAAGTTCTCGTAACGTCTCGTTCAGAGCAGCAGGAAACCACGTCCGGGATTACGCCAAAATCTGAGGATCTTATGTTTACTAGACTAGGCAAACCTTATCGTGCCTAAGCACGCTTCAGCCTCAAAGTCCAGTTCGTTTGACTAGTGTGAGTGCTCCGATCCGTGCACAAGCAGGGCACACTTCATTGGCCCTGGTACTGTTGGAAGAGGTGTGCTTCGGCACGGTACAGTTAATGCACGAGCACAGCCTTCATTATCTCGAGAGTATTCTGGCTGTATCTGACTAAAATTACTTAAAATAATCAACAATGTCAGTAAGGTGGCTGTCGTGTTCTCTGTGTTGTTCACCGATGTGCGGTGTAAACTGAGCACGCTTTATGATTACGTAAAGCCATGCATGTGTTGTATTAATGATGTTATGTAGAAGAGGTAACCGTGCTCAGGCCCAGTTAGTCCTGGAGCAGTGTGAGTGAAGGCCAGCGGGTGAATGGGGGGAGGACAATCGCGCTTCAGCACGGTACAGGGCAACTTTGCCTAGTGTGAGTGCACATCATCATGTTTAAAGCCCTAAAGCTTAGCATGTATGCAACATGCTAAGCCTTAGGGCTTTAAACATGATGATGTTTAGCAGAGATAATGTCTATCATGTGTAAGTTCTTAGTTTACCCACATCGAGCACAATGGGAAGGGATTTATTGACATATGTATTGGACAAAATGAGATTTACTGAGAGTGCATATATAGTAACATTATATTTCTTCTCTCTTCATGGCTCAGAAAGCATCAGAAGTTCATCCCTGTGAAGCTTCACAGATTCAATTTGTGTTTGGTAGTAACGTTTAAAAACATCGAAATAAACCAACATCGAAGAAAACATTAAACAAAATGTAAACGGTGTGGTCGGACACGATGTTACACCTGTGCAAACAACTTAAAATAATTCCTTTAGTTCGACGTCTCACAGGCTGAAATCTAATTTCCTCTGGATGTGCTTCAAAGCCTCTGCAACACTAATCCTGCAAACTGGGCGAGCCTTCTGAGGTGTGAGTGTGAAGTGGCAGGCGGACAGACGGGGGAGGATTTGTGTGTACGCAACGACAGATACATACGTCTTTAAAGTCACTTTCTGAGAAGGTCAGGATGTACTGAATTAATAGTCTGAACCTGTGTGTGTGTGCGTGTGTGCGCGTGTGCGTGTGGTTGGGTGGGTGTATGTGCGTGCCTGTGTGTGTGTGTGCGTGCAGGTGTGGGTGTGAAATGAAGTGGATTTTTCTTCAAATGCCAGGCACCCGGCCCATATTTGATCCACATCATGACACTCTTACACACACCAACAGAGGGATGTGGTGCCGTGCTGGTGTTAATAATGAATAGATTTTACATTATTAAAGCACCTCGCTTATCAATGCTGGAGTGAAGATCCAGCAGAGTCCTGCAGAGACCAGGAAAGTCCCAACAAATCATTCTGGCCTTTTTACCCAGAAATGTTTTTCCAGGAATTATCCGGTGTCAATGCTGACATAACATTGATACATTTCAAACCAAAAGGCCTGCTGTCACTGAGCAAAGAGGATGTGAGTGCAAGACACGATCTGTAGGAGGCAAAAATTGGGGGGAATATTGTATATTTAGAAAAGAGCGCCGATGACGTCAACAGCGCCTTTCTGAAAAGTTGAAAGATTTCAGTATTTGTAGCCTTTGAAATGGGAGTGCCTGCGACTCACAGCTGTGACTTCGAATGCACCCTCCGAAGGCTGCAGCCCCTCCAGAGATAGCAGCTAGCTGTGCCATCTAGCAGCTTTATGTGTCTAAACCTGAATTTGTAGATTTTAAAAACAGTGATGTGTGAACATATAAGTAGGGATTTCAGTAACACAAAAGAAATAAATGATTGACCCTTTGTCAAGCCCCGCCTTCACCAGGAAGTAACAGTGGCCCTTTCTGAAAAGCCAGAGTTCAGTATGCAGTGCGTACTTTTCAGTCGGGGGTTTCAGTAGACTGAACCCTCGTGGTCATCCAGTGGGCATTTTTTGGGTCCACCTCGGACCTAGACTGAACATTTCAGCATGGATGCTTACTTCCGGGTTTTGGGCAGTATGGTTTGAATGCATCCTTTCAGGAAATGGGTTGTATTTTAACACCCAACATGCTGTGCAAAATAAAACGTAAAACATCACTTCACGCGCGCCTCCAAATCAAAACAAACGAGGATGAAATAAAAAGTTGTTCATTTTTCTACATGCAAAGTGAAGTTTTGATTTTAATAGGGTCACCCTGAAAAGGCTTGGTCCAGGCGAAAAGTTTGTGTAACAGGAAGTAGCACAGCAATGGTTGCTATGAGAGGGAGTTTTCCGATTGGTGGGTCAGCGGACCAATCAGAGAGCCAACAAGGGCCAATTGGTGTTGAATGCAAAAGGCTTGAAATATCAGACTTTGATTAAAGGAGCTTCTGTCTTGAGTTTTTTGTTCCCTGTTCTCGTCAGTTTCCACACACTCGTCAGACAGACTGATGAAAGACAAATACACACTCCTAAATGTCACTTTCAAGTTCTCATCTCCTGCTCGGTTTAACATTCTGCTGTGATTACGAGCAAAAAAACCTTTCCCTTTCCCTGCCGCTGCTGTCGTTACTGGCTCTGATTCCAGCCGTCATCTCTGTGACAAAAAAGACAATCTGAGCTGCTCTGGGGCGGAGAGAGGAGGGGGGTGGATGTGGTAATGAGAAGAAGAAGTGGAGGAGCAGAAGTGTGACTGATGGGAAAAAGATAGAGAGACAGACGGAGCGTGTGAAGAAGAGCCCATAGAGCTCAATCAAGGGCGGGCACTGACGGGAGGGAGAAAGGGATCCAGAGTAATACTTGCAGGTTAAAGAAAAGAACATGGTTTGGGTTTAAATCAGTGCTGTCAGCATTAACTAGTTAATCGCGATTAATTAAGGTCTGAAATTAATGCTTTAACTTTTTTTTATCCCGATTAATCACCCTATAGGCACACGTGGACACAATGGTGCGTTTTATTTACCTCAGTACTCGGATCTCAGAGCTGGAAATGACGTCACACACAAGTTAACCGCGTTCCAGTTGTGAGTCGGCAAGAAAAATACATAAAAGTCAACAACAGAAACAAACAAGACAGAACAGAACTAACTCAACAATAAGGGCCTCTGTCTATTAGTGGCCTTTTTTCTGCTGGCAGCGCTCACAACCTTCATTTCAGAACACTTCTCACCGGCGCTTACTGTTGCTAGGTTACAAAAGTTGACTCAACACAACACACTACATGATAGTTTGCAAAAATAGCATGACAACATGTCCAAAGATAGAACTTGCACGATACAATCCGTGTGAATTAATTACACAAAAAGAGGACTAAGCAGCTAGTTCCGACTTCAGGGGGGGGCGGAGATCAAATAGAACACGCCACAAGCGTCCTCAGTGTCTCCCTGTAGATAGTGGTCCTCAGTGTCTCCCTGTAGTTTCAGGACACTGCTGCATCTTTGAATGTCTCATTTCACTTTAACAAACTCTCAGACAGCTCAGCTGACGAGTCCAAAGTCATATCCACCTTATGACATCACACATTGACCTTTGTTACCGTTCCTTTGAGCTGTTTGACGTCAGTTTGGGATCCCTAACCACTTCCTGTTTCTGTGGTTGTCACACAGTTCTGATGCCTTTTGTTTGGCGTTTTGGAAAACTCATCTTGGGTCTATTTCTTTTTTTTCTTGTGGCAGACAGATGTGACCACTTTTGGATTAGAAGGCGGAGCTTCAGAGGAATGAGGGTCATCACAAAATGCTTTCCTTGCAAGAAGCTAATTCATTAGCTTGCTAATAAGCTAGTACCATGTTAACAGAGAAAGAGACTGTGCATTTGTACGTCAATCTCAGTCTGTTTTACCCATCCATGGTCCCCAAATTACGACTGAAAGTAGACACAAGTGCTATTAATACCACGCCAATCAACATCCATGGAACATTTCAACATGAAATTTGAGGACAGATTTCAGAAATGATCCAGAGGAGTAAGCTCACCTTCATATTTTGACTCGATGGCTTGCCAAGCTGCTGTCATTGAGGACTTTGGAGTGAGAACAAGCTTGCAGAGGACTGTTAATGCAGCAACAGCAGGAGGTGGAGGTGGTTCAAGGATCACTGGAGGAGTAGAGAGCTGTGTGCAAGAGCTGTTGCTGCTCCTCTTGCATGCTTTAAACTCATGCACACCCCCCTCTTCTCATGTTCTCACCCTGCCCATTTATTTTCCCCCAATCATCCTGCGCCAGACTTCAACCTCCCCCAGACTCTCCTTTAATTCCCTCATCCCCCCTGTTTTCTTCATTATTTCTCACACTCCCTGTTTTTTCAGTCTTCGTCCACACTCCATCACCCTTCTTAGGTCCCTGTTCTACACTGCCCTCCATCTCCTCCTCTCCTCCTTCATCTCTCCTTTTTTTTCTGCAGCCCCCACTTTCTTTGCCTCGGCTGTGAGGCTCTGCAGCCCTGAAGCCGTCTTTGTTAGACTTTTTCCATTTTTTTACCAGTACTGCGGGGGGCTGTGGCTGTCAAGAGCCTCAAAAATTAATGACACTCAGACTATAATGCATTTCCATTTTCCTTTTGACATCTTGCTGTGCACTTGGTTCACACTCTTTCCAAAAAGCAGTGTAAGGATACTGTATACATAACAAACACAAGGGGTCTATGAATGATAACCCGAGCAGGGAAATAGGTCCTGATTACAAGACAACAGTTTCAGCTGAAAACAGGAACCACTTGTTGCGATCTGGCTGTCTGTTTACACCACAACAGGGATTTGGTAGCCTGAAAACAGGTTCCAGAGTGCAACATGGATGAATGCACGGATGGATGGATGATGGATGCATGGATAGATGGATAGATGCAGATGGATGGATGGATGGATGATGGATGGATGGATGGATGCATGGATAGATGGATGATGGATGCATGGATAGATGGATGGATGGATGGATGGATGGATGCATGGATATATAGATGGATGGATGATGGATGGATGGATGGATGGATGGATGCATGGATAGATGGATGGATGGATGCATGGATATATAGATGGATGGATGATGGATGGATGGATGGATGGAGAGCAAATCTTTTTTATTCTATGCAAGAAGAAAAGCTGATAACACCATCGTAGAAACATTTAAGCAGGTGTTGTAAAGAGCTGTCTGCATGTTTATCTTCAAAAACATGACAGATTCCATTAAGAGGAACAAGAGCCATGCATGAGAGGATGTGATGTTTTTAATTATCTGGTCAGCAGAGTGAATTAAGACATGATTAATCTGCTCCTAACACGCCTCGCTCTGTGTGGAGGGATGAAGCCTGTGTCAGCATTTGCTCTGTAAATATAGAGATTTGATATTAGATTTTTGGTCATTTAAACATCACACATTGTGTTTAGCTTTGTCAAACTTGTGTTATTTTACAGTTCTTCTGTGGTAATAAGTGATTTTATCATTCTTGCTCTGTCAATGTTTCTTATCTTGGATATGTCTCTAATTAAAGAGCAGAGCTAACAAACATTTAGGACCTATAGAAGTATTTGAATCACTGAAAAAAACAGTTCTGCAGCAGTTGAGAGATCTTGAACGGAGCTAACAGGAGATACAGTATACAGCAGTTTTTACAGGCCGAGTTATTCTCCTTCTGACTTATTATCCTGCTGTGATACAAAAATCTGCTACGTACGTCCTTTTAGTGCTTTATTTATCAGGAGAATCTGTCTTTGCCACCAATCACAACATGCATCAGGCTCACTTTGAGGTTCAACACGATGATTTTACCTTTGTTCTTTGTGGAGAAAGTATCTGTTTATAAAACATCGAGTCTATCTCCAGGGAGATTAAACAGAAGTCCAACACGTTCTCCTACCTGTCTTTGTTAAAAAGACGCTACAGGTGTACTCATTTGATCCTCCGTCTTTAATGATCTGCACCTTGATCTGCGTTTGTGTGGTTTCATTATGTAGCTGCCTCCACTGATTCCCTCAGGAGCAGACAGAAAACAAACAAACAGAATTACTGCTTCTAAGGTATAGTTGTGTGTGTGTGTCTTTCTGCATGCCTGTGTGTTTGTCTGACGCTTGTTTCTGCTCCTCCTCAGGTAAAGGAGATCTGATTGGTTCGGACTACCTGACGAAGGAGCAGGTGATAAAGACCAACGCCAACGTGAAGGCGCTGACGTACTGCGACCTGCAGTACATCAGCCTGAAGGGCCTCAGGGAGGTCCTCAGACTCTACCCGGAATACGCCCAGAAGTTCATCAGCGAGATTCAACACGACCTCACGTACAACCTGAGAGAGGGACACGGAGCTGATGTGAGTACACACAGGGATACCTTACCATACCTTACTATACATACCATACGATTAAGGGTCATGTATGCTTCAAAATGTTCTTGGTATAACAATAATCTGAAAAGCCAGGTTTGAGTCATGAAGGCAGTATATGTGCGCTGTATTTGTATGATTTGTCAACCGCTGTGATGTGCATTTCAGCGCCTTCCACATACAGTCCTAACACCTCATGCATACATTCCTTTTGCACCGTAACCAACCCACCACATCAGTCACACCACTCCATGCAGAGTGTGAAAGTGCAAATCAAAAAGTGAAAATGTATTTGGTGCTAATGGAATCGCCAGAGGAGGTGCTGACCTCGTGAGGTGAGCGCCTCCTCTGCTGGATAAAAGCTTTGCATGACCTCTCCATCGCTGCTTTAAAATTCACGCACAGATCCGTGCATGACAACTCTAGCCTTGAAGTGCTTTTTTTTCTGAACACACAAACAAACAGCCTACGCCGCTGGCTGGTGCAGCAGCAGCACAGGGAGAAAACACAGGGACGAGAATAGCTCAGTGTTGCTGTTTGAAGCTGTCCTGTTTCTAAAAATAGAGTAGGGGGGAAGTACGGGCTGTCCCTGACTGGCTGAGTTCCCCGCAGCTGCTGCTAAGATTGGATCCTGCTGGATATAAATAGCTCAGCCAGCCGAGGAGAGAAGAAGGAGGAGGAGGAGGAGATATGGAGGGGAGGGGGACTTTGGCTATACTTCTGTTGTGCTCTTCCTCAATTCTCCTTCTCCACTGCAGTGCCGTTTGTTTCTCTGAGGCACGGCACGTTTTCTGCAGAGTGTGAGCAGGGTACTAATGTGCAAACGCGTGCACATATGAGTGTGCGTCTGCAGCAGTGTCAGGAGGACGAGTGAGTGATTCCAGATGCACAAGCTGCTGCTGCTGCCCATATCTCAGGTCGGCGCTGCAGATGTCCATCCTTGCTTATGTATGCAAAACCCTTCTGGTACCAGCAGCCCAGGAGAGTGTGTTTGCATATGCATGTATGTGAGACAAGGCTGCAGGAACATGGAAATACATGCCTGCAGGTATCTGCAACCTCCCTGTTCAGTAAACATTTATTTAAGAGGCAATCTCAAAGGATGAATGATACTGTTCATAGCAACAAGAGAAGCATGTCGACCACTGAAGACATGATCAAAACTACAAATGATAAAGAGCTGTTTCTCAAATTGGCTTATAGCACCTCTAGAGGTAGTGTGGAGAACTGCAGGGGCACTTCAAATATTTTAGAATAGTTAGAAATCAGTCATTCATAAATCCATGAAAATAATGCAAAAATAACTTCAGTAAAACAGGTTTGTAATGTCAACTGTAGTAATAAACTTTATCAGGCAAGAGTTGGCCTGTTTGTGATGTTTGTTTTGGTTTTTGGTTCTTTACTTGAAAAGGGAAAAATGAGTCATCATCAAACATACTCTTATATACCAGAGTTTGTTTAGAGGCTGGCTTTACTCTGAAGGAGTCTTATCAAGGTTTTCTCAAAGCCAGTTATGAGTGTCACACAATCAAGAAATGACTTTGTGGTTGAAATGTAGCCGAAACAAAGCTGACAATACAGTAAAAGAAGTCAAATTAATAAAGAAGAGTATGTGATGCAAATGTTAAACCCATTTCTGCAGGAAGAAATTAGCCAGCAGTGACATTCAGCCAAATCATCGTGCAGGGTTTTAAGGTGCAGAGTTGTTGTTTAGTTCTTTATGGCAATGCAGTGCTGTTATGCAGCATTTCTGTACAGACTGTATTTTCTGCTAACAATAGTTTACACATTTCAGTGGGTACATGGCTAAAACAAAATATTCTCAAAGCAGGTACATCATTGAAAAACTTTGAGAACTCTTCGGGGGGAGAGAGAGAGAAAAAGAAAGAATTGAAAAAAGGAGAAACCGAATGTGGGAAAGATTCAGGAGACAGGCAGACAGTTTGTCATAAAATGATGAGAAAACAAAAGATCGGTGATGGTTGTACTTTCTGAGTCCATCCCTGCTGATTCACAGGCAAACTCCGTGACCCCGGAGCCTTTGGGGAAACGATGCAATGTGTACCGCACTGAGCTCTTCTGCAGAAACAAGAGAATATTACAGCATGTTTTGTCCTCTGCAATCTTTTGCTGCACCAGAAACACAACAGGGAATAGAGCATATTGCTGTCACCTGTACTGTACAAACACACACACGCACACAAACACACAAACACAAGCACACACATAAGAAAAAGAGCACTTTGTTCATGTTTGTCCTTGCAAGCACAGACTCCTCACATATACCCGCTTACATGCTTTGCTGCACTTTTATGTCTGCACGAACATATTCTCACAACTTCAGCACACCCACACATTCACACACAGCCGAGCACGTGCAGACACGCGGCAAGAGCACACTTATCACGCCCCCGCATCGCACAGCGCTCCTTGGTTCCTCCAGAGCTGCGAGCTAAGATTAGAACAAGAGAGCTAAAAATACATTACGGTGGCACGGGAGGGGGTATGAGGAGGGGAGGAGAGAGGGAGGAGGAGGAGGAGGAAAAGAGAGAGTTTGCTGAGCATGCAGGGATGGAGGGAGAGGAGAAGGAGCAAGAGTTGATTAAAGGGAGAGGAGAGAGCGAGGGGGAAAGGGGAAGTGGAGGGGCGTTGGCTTGTCTGCATGATGAGATATGAAAAACATTCATTACTCACTGCAGTCGCTCCATGTTAGAGCAGGATGATGGTATTACTGGGAGGGAGGTGCAGGAGAAAGCTGTTGTTTTTGAAGAAGATGTAATGAATGAATGACTCGGAAATAAAGTCTGACTGAATGTCATTTCCTTTTAAATAAAATTCACAAGCAGAAAGACTCCTTTTCACTCCCACGTTGTTCTTTTCTTTATTCAGAGAACTGAAACATAAACGTTAATTTCTCGATTGCTTACATTTACTTTCTTCATAACCTTTCCTTTGTGCAAACAAGGTCTGCATCATGAACATAATTGTTGACATATTGGGCGATGCGTTGGCACTAGCTAAGGTTGTGTGTGATGTAAACAGCGACGCTCGAGGAGGTTACTTTGTTGATTCAGAGATCACGGCTGACAAAATACTGTTGCCGGCTCTGGTGGACAGAACACACTTTCCGCTACGTCCTCACTACGTTTCTCCAATATTTTCCCCGTGCATATAACGTGCAAAGGACTCAACGGTCCTGGACTTGGTGCCTTTAAGCTTTGTAGGTTTCCACATTGACAATAAAATGGAACTTATCCATCGTCAGCTATTTTGACAGCCATGTTTGTTGCTGAGCTATGGTAATGACACATCGTGCAGATGTGAATAATTGAGGACGTTTACGTGCTGTACTCTCTCGCACTTCCGCAACACGCGATGTGAAATCACAGACTGGGACACCTATTACGCCAACGTGGAATCAATATGGATGCACAAAGACTTAATGAGGGTGGAGCTTCGTTACAGCGCTTCTGTCACATCCCCTCTGCCTCTCTACTGCCCCTACTGTTCACGTGCATACTGCATCTTACGACTCCCCATAGTGCTAATTTTTGAGGACGTGGACAGCCGACACTCCAGACACAACAGGCAACAATCATGCTCACTGGAACGCAAATTTCAATGCAAGCATATCTCTGGCCTGGAGCTTCAACACAGGAGCTAGATTTGGGTGATTTTAATGAGTTTATGACCTAATTGTGTTCCTGCACACACGTTTAATATCCTGTTTTTCCTCAAATAGAAGTCCATGATGAAATAAAAGCCGTGTCTTGAATAATATTAAACACAAAGTCGGACAATAACAACAACTAGCTGGTCACAATTACAGCCCGCGGGGGGAACAAGGGTGGATACATTCCAGATGGCTTTCATATTGTGTAAATACAAAAAGGCGTGATATTCAATCAGTTCGATTTACATCCATTTCCAATTTAAAGGCTTTACAATCATGTTATTCTGAACATGCTGCTGTTATGAATAACTCTTGTAAAGTTGTGTCGCTGTCAGAGGTGTTGCTTGTCAACAGGCCAGAGCAGGCAACTACTTAAGGCTGACAAACTTTAACCCAAAGCAGTGGATCAAAATGAGAACATTTTGCAAAGACAGAAAAAAACCTCCCTAAAGTGGCCCCATCTGACAGCACTCCCTCTCCATGCCCTGCTAAGCATCGCATGCATTTTCGCTGTGAAATCCAAAAGTTTGTCAATGAATGTGTCAGCGAAGAGGAATTATCTGTGTGGGAGTGAAAAAAAGAGGAAGACGAGTACACGTTGGGACATCGGCAGAGGTGATGGTGATGAACGCTGCTTGAAGCTAATTAATTTTCACTTATGGCCCCGATAGACTGGAGAAACACCACGAGGTGCTGCAGCTAACCGTGTTATCAGCTAACACTGTAATGTGTAGTAACATACAAACGCCACAAGATGGCAGAAGCTACAATTCCACTGCAGTACTGCTTTAGCAACAAGAGCATTTTAAAGAAATAAACGGACCCAACACTTTTATTTAAGTCAAAAAATAAACAAACACTGTTTTGTTTCGTACAAATACAAAAGCACCCGAGGCACACGAGGCTCGATTAATTTCACCACCTGCTCCGGGAGATTATCAGGATATGCAAAGCCAAATTAAAAGACAAAGTATTTTGACTTTGATTGTGATTGAAATGTGCAGAATATCCTCCTCACTGTTGGTCTCAAAACAAACAATACAAGCTATCGAACCGTGACACTAGGCCTCGTACAAACTCTGATACTGATCAAACTGAGGATGTTGTAAATAAAGGCTTCAAATAAAGACCTGGTGCCTTCTGCAGTCGAGTGAATAAACTTCCCAAGTGTCAGTGCTGGGTACAAAGTGAAACAGGGTTTTCCTTGTTTCATATCATACATGGACCTCCTTTCTGGGTGCTAGTCAAAAACACATCTGTGATTTGGGTCTCTGACAGAAAGAACCTCCAACTCACTCTTGCAAACCGAACATCCACATCTGTTTTTAGGAAATCAACACATTTATTTTTAACTCAGCGGCGTGTGATCTCATCTGTGTGCAGATCTTTCAACGTGCACGCCCTCCTTCAGAGACGGCGAGCGTTCTGTTTTGTTTAGCTGATCCTTTCTGGAAGTTTCAGCGACCCAGCATCAACATCGAAGTCAGACTAAATTATTAAACTCCTAAGCAGGGACGAGGCTGATGGGGGGGGGGGGGGGGGGGGGGTCTGACTGCAGGGGGAGTGTGTGCGTGCGTGTGTGTGTGTGCGTGTGCAGGGGAGAAAGTGATGAGAAGAAGTCAGACGCAGCAGTCTGCATTAAATAAAGCGGAACAGACTTATTGTTGAAGCCGGGCAAAGACGGAGACTAAACTGTACTCACTCTAAAATGGAGTACGGAATACTTGGATAATATTTTGTCTTTCTCTGATTTTGTCTCGAACTTTTCATCATCAGATTTAATCTCCCGAGGGCGACAGTAAAAGTTCAGGCTCTTGACTTCTTCATGAGTAGTTGCTGTTATTGTTGCCAACCTGAGAGATAAAACCTTCCTTCTTAAAGTCACAGGACTGCAGGGACGCCGTTTGACAGCTGCTCCGCTCTGAAACACTTTTCATTGCTATGTTTTTCATTCTGTGCTGCTTTTCTGAGCGTGCTCACTTCTTCCTCATTTATTTATGAATGAGAAATATTTCATTCTCGACATGTTGTTAACATCAAAACAGAACGAGCCTATTAGGAACAGTAAACATTGTTGTTTGTTGCCCCCTGCTGACAAAAGCAAGTTCTTCTCTGGCTTACATTGCAGATGTTGTTTGAATAACAGCTACTATTCAAAGAGCACTTACATCCATCTTCTGAGAGGGGTTTGAAAACCAGTAATAATGATAACTCCTCTATAAAACTGAGAAATGCATCATCCCCTGAGGGTTTTAAACCAGAAACAACATTCACAAGGAATAAAATCTCTCAATCCAGCAAGAGACGAATTCAAACTATGGTCTGCATTTTTACAGATTTCTATTTCATACATTGCACAGCTGCACGCAGGCTATGAAACATGATGCAGAAATGAAATAGAGTAAATATGTTGGACTTTTCCTCTGCACCAAGAGCAAACTGTTCTCTCTCAGGCACAGCTCGACCTCTGGAAACCAAAATCTGCTCTTCAAATATCCAAAACAATGCTCCAATCATGTAAAAAAGGGACTCTGCAAAAAAATCAGTTTGATAATATATGAAGGGAAGTCGTGAACACATTTCTGTGAATGGAGTGGATGTTGAGCTGTGATGCGAGCACGGGACATCAAATATTCAATGGAGGAAAAGATACAGACTCCTGTGTTTGTCTGCCTCCCGCTGGTACATTTCTGTAACTACACTCTTCTTCTAACAGCAGATTGTAACTGTTTCTGACCTCTCTGCTGCTGCCAAAACCAACATGTGTAAAGCCTCAACCTGCTCATGTTATATTAAACATGTCTCCCTCTTCCCTTCAGGGTGACTGGGAGAGTAACGGCGGCCTGGTGAAGAAGCTGCCCTCCATCCGTGAGGACGAGGAGGGCGATGAGGACCAGAACTCCGTGTCCCGGGCTCCTCGCTCCCCGCTGCGTCTCAGCAGGGGGCTCAGCTCGCCCCTGCGTTCCCCTCTCCTCCCTCCAAGACCTTTCCGCGCTCCCTCCGAACATTCCCGCCCCACCACTTTGCAGATTCCCGTGGTCAGCTTCAGCTGCGCTCCACCTGAACTCAGCCCCAGGTATTCAACACACACACACACACACACACACACACACACACACACACACACACACACACACACACACACACACACACACACACACACACACACACACACACACACACACACACACTGTATGACCAATGAGCAGAAAGATGGAGGAGTTCAAAGTCTGCTGGTAGAGCGAGTCCAGAGCTGCAGGTGGATCACACGGTGTCTGTGGAGGTGTTTGAGTTTCACACTGTAGGGTGATGTGAGCACATGGAGAGAGAACGTGTGTGTGCACAGATTAATGACACCCTGTCTGCTGTGCAGCCGAGTGTGAACAAACCTCCTGACATACGAGGGTTTTATGTTTGAATGCAAATACAAACACACAGCAGACCGGCACTGATACACACTGTAATTAGTGCACTTACAATTTTTCTGCTTCTCCTCTGATTAATATTCTTCCCTCATGTTCCTCTTCTTACTTTTTAATCCCTTTTCTCCCTGCATAGATTCGTGGACGGCATCGAAACGGAGAGCAACTCCACCTCATCGCAGAAGTTTGAGTTCAGTCCCAGCATGTCTCCTGCAGCACCGCCCTCCCCGTACCACGGTAACCACGGTAACCACTGCAACACAATTCAACGCCTGACATACAAACATGCAGACTTAATGCTTCACAAGGCAATGACTAAAACAACACAGAATAGGAATAGGAGTAAAACGGACAAGAACAGACAACATGGATGGATGAAGTATTTTTTGCATCTTTCTGTTTGAGAAACAGTCTGACCTTCAAATCTGAATTAAAATATTGTATAAAGGACCTTGTTTCAAGGGGAAATGCTTTTCAATTGCAGTCTCAAATTGCTGCAAAGTTTGAATCTGTGTGTTCAGACCTTTGAGCATCAAGTGCAGCTTTTCTGTGCCTAAAAGTGTTTTAGTTTTTCTCCATGGTTAACATGGATGTGTTTTTTTTGTTTGTTGTGTGCAGCGATTCGGGATCACTCTGAGATCAAGCAGAGCGTGTTGAAACTGACCGAAGAGGTGAGTGTTTGAATATGACGATGATGATGATGATGAGGATGATGATGATATCTGTTTCTGTGTCTGTTATTCTCTTACAATTTTACAAACTCTTACAGATTTTCCTTGTGGCTCCCCTGTTTTTTGAAAAATGAATTTTGACATGTAACTGTAGGGAAACAAATCAGGTGAGAATTTAGGAGTCATTTCAGGTTAGTTAGAGGATCGACCAGGCAGCACAGTTTGAGTTTTGGAAACTCAAAAGCTCAAAATGTGCTAAAAAGAAGTTTGCAAAAAGGCTTTTTTTTTTTTTATTTAAATGAGCAACATGTACGATGTGTGGTAATGAAAAGTGAGCTTACTCTATGATCAGACATTAAGGAAACATGCTATGTTGAAGTGCTGGCTTCTCTGACAACAATGCAGCAGCCAGTATGTCCTCCTTCTAACTTTAGATTCTGGTCATGAATGGTCTGGATTTGTTTGGACCAGAGAAGGTAGGCGGTTTTAAGGCACCCCCACACGGCCGTTTTGGACGCCCCTCGGTTTGCCAGATATGAGAGCAGTTATCAGGTCAAACCAACAGGTGTTGCAGCGATGGAAGCGGGCAAGAGAACTGGTTCAGATAGAAGTGATTGTACCCGACCTAAAAAGCCTCTGCATGTTTCTAATAAGCTCCACGAGCAGAAACGTGCTCAAACTAGGATCAATATTGGAGATGCTTTTGAAAAATGGAGATAGGTTAGAACACAGAAAGGTTTACAGACCGATGCAGAGCTGGATAAACACTGAAGCTTCAGTGTCCACCACATGGTGACCTGCGTGAGCATCCACTCTAGAGAGGAGGGGGGGAGACAGCTCTCTACAATGTTTTAAATGTGGACTGCAGTACTTATTTTAAACACTAGGTGTCAGAGTTACATATTGCTCCTTTAATATTGATTGAGTACCTGATATATATAGATAGGTTTTGAATTTTCTTTTAATCGAGAAAGATATGTTTTTATTAATACTGTGGATCCAGGTATTTCAGGTTTGATGTGCAATGAGCTATAAATTATTCAGACAACGCACATTTGCATGCAAACCTCTCTTTCATTCGCTCCCTGGCAGATTTAGCTTCTCACAAATCAGGATTAACTTTGACAAATATTTTTGTATCCCATTATCCTCATGAGGAATAAGAAAGTCAATATCCCATTTGCATGGTTTGACCTTTGTCTTGTTGTGACCTTTGCTTTGTCTCGTGTGTGTGTGTGTGTGTGTGTGTGTGTGTGTGTGTGTGTGTGTGTGTGTGTGTGTGTGTGTGTGTGTGTGTGTGTGTGTGTGTGTGTGTGTGTGTGTGTGTGTGTGTGTGTGTGTGTGTGTGTGTTTGCTCCATAGATGAACAGTCTCTCCAAACAGGTCTGTACGCTCAGTCAGGAGCTGCAGGAAATGACACGTCTCCTTAAGCCCCTCCTCCAAACCTCATCTTCGCAGCCAATCCTGATGACCGTGATGCCAAATTTAACCCCGCCTCCCAGCAGTGCTAGCCACTTATCGACGAGCACCTGCCTGATGGTGCCGCCCCCTGGCACACCATGTTCCCTGCAGAGACCGGACACTCAGTCCCTGTTGGACAGCGGGGACACAGAGGGGAAGGATCTTCCTGGATGCCTTCTGCCAACTCCTCATTCACCACAAAGGCCTAATTCTTCTTCTCCTTCACCGCCACCGCCCCCATGCAATCCTCCAGGCTTCCCCTCCACCCTTCCCTCACCTGAGGACAGACTTCCTATAGGATCCCCCGTCCCCCACGTCTCCCCCAGTAACGGGATGTGTTTGCCCCCTCTGCAGGACCAGCCTCCTCTGGTTTCTCGCACTCCTTCTCCGTCTCTCTCCTTCTCCATGTCTCTCTCCTCCTCTTCGTCTCTCTCCCCCTGCCAAGGCCCCCACCTGTCCCGACCAGGCAGCTGCACCAGCCGAGGACTCCTCCCTCCGCCGCCCTCCCAGGACACGCCTCCACCTCCCCAGTCCACCCACTGTTCAGCTCCCCCATCTCTCACATCCTCTCCCGGAGATTTCCGCCTGAAGCCTTCCCCAACTGTCTCTCTTGTCTCCCCTCCAGCTGCCCCCCTCAATCCCTCCACCCTCTCCCTGCCTGTGTCTTTGTACTCTACGAGGACGGGGCAAGCAGACACCCAGACTCCACCTTGGTGTAAGTCACAGGTGCGCTACAGGGAGGCAAGAGGCGTCAGTCTCCCACAGGAGCTGGAGATGCAAGAGTGGGGACGACCGGTGGAGGAGGAGGGGAGGTCCTCCACGGAGCACATCAGTTTCATCGACGAAGAGGAACCGGCGTTATGAGCGGGTACAACTGAGCAAACGTAAAAAGGTGACAAAGGAGAAGCAGAGAATAAAAACGGAGATCAGATCAGGGAGAATGGCATCTGCATGAAATGAAAACCAAGCAGAAACAAACAGGAGGTGACTCATCGGGCTGAAAAGGAGAAACAGGTGAACGGAAGCACACCTGTGAGGCGGAGACACGACGCAAGCTGCCAGAAAATCAGTGTGAAGGAGTATTTTCCTCAACTGTTTCACTGCAGCTACAGCAGCGCTCAGTATCAACTTCAGTAGCATCAGTTGCTCCCAGTAGCAACATGGAAACACAGGACCAGAACGTCTTTTAAACTGGTTCAGCTCAGCTGTGGAGACAAATTCAGCTCCAAACAACTTCACCTTCTGAATCCAATATAGATTTGTCGCCTCTTTTTCAGAGGGCAGGTACAGACTCACATATCTTAGCTGGGAAAACACGAGTTCGAGAATGAAAACTCGTCATTCAGTCACATCAGATCACCTCACCTGGAAGGCTTCATCATGCGATTATTTTTTTTTAGATTTTCTGCCTCTTGGGTGGTGGAGGCAAACACTCAGCCGGACATGGATCCATTTTTCCAGCCATTCACATCGTTCTCGTTTCGTAACAAATGGTCAACTCGTCTACGTGTTCTTCCCCTGTAATGAGTCAATCAACGGATGAGGATGTAAGCGAGCAGAAATGCTTCAGCTTGAGTGTGGACCCTTAAAGTCTGAGCTAACTGCTGGGTCGTGTGCCAAAGACAAAAGCAAGAAAAAGTGCAGGGAAACTCTCAAAACATAATCAACACCCATATTTATCTGTTTGTCACCATCATGACTGTTTACAACCAGCCAATCAGATTGTAACACAACAACTCCCACATCCCTCCTGAGCTTTAGCCATCCAGCCATTCGTGCCTTCTCCACATAAAGACATGAGGCTTCACCACAGCCCTTTGCCTGTTCTCTACAGGAAAGCATTTGGATCAAAACTTTACACAGAAAGCCATCAGTGTCACCTGCAGAGAACTCTTGCACCTTTGATCTAAATTATTTATTTATTTATTTAGACTGTATTTTTATTTATTTTTGGAAGCAATGAGGAAATATTTTACGTGTCTGGGACTTCGGACAGAAACAGGCTGAGGAGGGACGTTTGATATCGTCAAGTCACATTTCCACTACAGGAACAGAGAGCGGGAACCTTTAGGGGAACTAAATGCATTTCGACTGCAGGAACCAGGTTCTAAATGATTAAATTACCTTTAACACATTTTAATATGTGCAAACAGCCCCTGAGCACCAAAACGCCAACTGTTTGCCTCACAGTTATGAGGTCATTTGATTCTTCGAGAAAAGGACACTTTTTCAGTTTCATTTGCAAAGACTTGGCTGACACAAAAAAGCCATGCACACAATATTATTTTAATTTGTACATTCGGGGGTAGGCAGAAATGAGCATAAGACTGATGGACCAATGACAAAGTCTGTTGAGCGTTAATGCTGCAGACAAAATCCTGCAATGATTACCTTTTGCTCTTTAAGGGCGCACTCACATTTGGGAATCCGTACCATGCCAAAGCGCGCTTCACCCTCACAGTCCAGTTCGTTTGAGTAGTGGGAGGGCTCTGTTCCATGCTCATGCACGGTAGGCCTACACTTCCTTGTCTGGGCCGTGATGAAAGAGACGTGTTTCGGCACGGTACAGTTTCTCATGCACGAGCACAAGCACGGGTACACAACGTGGACAGCCTTCATTATGGAGAAACCCAGGAGTGTTCTCTCTGTATCGACTAACATGACTAAAAACAAGACACAAAGTCCGTAAAGTAGCGCTCATGTTCTCTGTGTTGTTCTCCGATGTCCGGACGCACGTCCCTTTCATTTAAAACAATTGTTTTAGTCCGCCTGTCTTGTAAACTAAGCACGCCATGCATGTGTTTTATTAGGACGTTATGTACAAGAGGTAACCGCGCTCACGCCCGGTTAGTCCTGGAGCAGTGTGATTGCAGGCCAGCGGGGGAATGGGAAGGGGGTGCAATTGTTCTTCAGCACGGTATGGGGCAACCGGGCTAGTACGAGTGCACCCTTTGCTGCAAAGTTACGTGCAAAAATAAGTAAAAACAGCCTTCACTTCCTTTCTGCAGCAAATGAGTTTATCTTTTCTTTGCAGGTCTTTTACACAAGCTTGAAACAACACAAACAACCTGCAGAAGAAACCTTTTAGTTCCTTGATTATCAGTTCCTGAGATTAAAAGGTTCTACATTCTTTTAGTGGAAACGTGGCTTAAACTAGAAACAGGATTCAAACCCTCCGAGTTTTTATGTAGCACACACGAAGCATCTTTTGAACATGCACACAGTTTTCATCATCTCCAGCCCCTTTGCCAACCACTGAGCTTTATGCTGGTACGAGACTACAGCCTAACCTGAAACTACAATACCCAGGCTGCTTCACTACAGAGGTCTCAGGACTTCGGAACAATTTTTTCTCTCTCGCTTTGGTGAGGTGCTTTGTGCACCATGTTACTTGTAATATAGACGGTCAGATTTCTGGGTTCTATTTTCTGTAACGGGACAACCTGGACTCTTTACACTCTCAAAGAAAACGAGTAGAGCTCCTGTTGACGACTGTGGAGCTCTGATCTCGTTGGTTACCTTTGGGTGGGTGGGTGGGCTGGGGTGGGGGTGGGTGGGATCTTGGGTACAAATTAAGGGTTTAACTCAAAATGCATGTCACAGCTTTTTGCATGAGGAATGTGCCTGCTTTTGAGCTGTCGAGGGCAGACGGGACTTTGGGATGAGACAAACCGCCCGCCCTGTCGGAGGCTGCCGGGGTCAGACGTGTTTTACTAACGACTACTGTTACATAAAAACTTTACCAGGATTACAAAATGTATGACAATAAAGAAGTGTTGTTTTATAATAGCTCAGACTCCTGTGCTACTTTTTGGAAACATTCCCCTTTTCTGGTGTCACCCACGAATTCACAAATAGATAATGGTATAAGTACTGAGTGAAAGGAGAGAATCCAGTATTTAGAAACTTATGCTTCAGTCAGCAGCACTGAAACTGTAATGGCTGCAGCAATGTGCTCATAGCACATCCACTAAAAGTTCTTGTGTTTGTCAATGACAGGCTAAGGTTCATATGAAGTGTCTGACATTACAGAAACTATCCCTGCAGAGATAGACCTAAAGGTTGCATATTATACAAAATACACTCCACCATGTTTCTCTAACTCTAACATGTGTCTCTAGTCCGTCTACAAACCCCCCGATGATGAGAAAAGTCCATCCTCTCCGTCTTTTGCCTGCTCCACTTTTCAGAAAATGTGTGCTCAAACAGGCCGTTTGGAGATTTTTCCTTCATGACATCACAAAGGGCAGTAACTCCTCCCCCAGGTGGGTGACACTCCCACAGCTAGGTGTTTGTTCTGCCCTCTGAGTCTGCCTTCTCACCGTAAACAATAGGACATGGAGCGAGAAAGCCCGAGCCACCCAAGCCCTTCCAGAGAGGGGCGTGGTCAGACACAGCTCATTTACATTTAAAGCTACAGACACAGAAACAGCCTGTTCTGAGCAGGGCTGAAATAGAGGGGTTTATAGGCATGATCAAATACAGGATCAGAGTGGATTTAGAACAAGACACTTCACACACATGTTTAGAGGAGCTCTGAGACTGATTGAAGAAGAGGAGAACATGTGACCTTTAAGTGTGTGTCAACATTTCATAAAGGATCCGACAGAGACAGAACTTTTGTTTAAGAGGAAGAGGATTTTTCTGGAATCAGAATATAAATTACGACCATCAGACTCCATGGATGAAAACAATAATACAGGACACAGGAGCTGTGGGTCTATTGCTGCTTGGATCTGTTTGTCTGGCTTATATATACTTTTTAAAGGTTTTAAAATACCAGAATCTCTCTTTAAAAAAACCCTGAACAGCACTGCTCCAAAGATACTTGAAGTCTTGTCCAAGACTCTTGTAACCACTGGAGGTAATATTTCATCTGCTTTCAAACACAAACAAAATGTTTTTCAACCCATTTTGAAAACTGTAAATGCAAGTTGCAGAGATTGAGATGTGAAGTGCAAGAAAGACGTAAAGTTGCAGCATTTAAAAAGAATGAATACACTTTAAATATCTTGTTTCACATTGTATGATGAAGCAGAGTCGTGTTGTTTCTGGAGATGCTCTTTGCTTGGATTAAGAAACAGAGTTGGCTCAACTGTATTTTTTTCATACAGCTGAGATTTCAGATTTTTTTTGCATCTAAATGTGGAAATCTCTTTGTTTTTGTTGCACATTTAGAGAAGCAGGGACGTGCAAGAAACCTGGATTTTTCTCTCAGTACAAACCTAGAACTTACATCAAGCGTCCCTGAAGACACTACAATGAATTAATTAAAGTATGAGATGAGAATCAAACACTCCTCCACTCTTATTTAAAGCAAAACCAGACTGCGTGAGCAATAAGACACAACACAGAAGCAATCCTTCTTCAGGTCTGCATATATTTTTCAATGGTAACATTCATTCTATCAGCGTTTCAGTAAGGTGTGAAATGTCAGGGAACATCACTTTAGAAATATCCGGATGAGAAATGATAAGATCAAAAGGATGAAACACAAATCAGGGCCGGATTCTGCTGCTGTGGATGCACTCAGTGCCTCACCCTCCAGGGGCCACACTCACATGATTCTCCTTTTTTTTTTTTTTCTTACATGCACTCTTGTCCTTGCTGGCTTCTCAAAACACATCATCGGAGAGAAAATAGGAGCTTTCATTTATCCCTTTTGACAAACACAGACAGGAGGAGGAGGGGGCTGCAGCGAGTGCAGAAACAGCAGCAGCAGACTTTCTATTCAACGAGGTGTGAGGACACATGCATCCTCTTATCTCAGGTGTTCTGTGTACTCATGCCTGTTAATTAGTAACCGGGCAGGTCAGAGGCAGCACTCTGGAACTACATTTTCCCATTGGGATTATAAGGATGTCAGACAGGAGTGAAGTGAAGGCTCCAGTGCACGCAGAACCACGGCGGTGAAGAAAACAAAAAGTGAAGAGGAGCGTTACATTTCTTATCCTACTTCACCTCCACAGCCTGTGAATGGGACCGCGGCGGATTCTCCTCAGAGTGCAGAGAAACATGGATCAGAGGGAGAAAATGCAAACAAACAGAGGTTCAGGGGCAAAAATAAGAATCCAAAAATAGATATTTATGTTTATATTTATATATATATTTATATATTTACGAGGTATGTATCCACAAAAAAAAGAAACACCCAAAATTTCAAAATAGGCAGTCTGTTTTTGTTTCTCCAAATGTGTCCTTGCTTGCAACCCCTTAAGGAAATATTAATAGTAATATTAATTAAGAATTAAAAAAAATAAAACCGGGAACTGTCCAACAGCCCTGCTCGTGTGTCAAACCCTCGTAGTCAGGTTCTCTGAGACCAGAATCTCCTCCATCAGGAGTCCAAAAGCACCGAGACGGAGGCGCCTGTTTCCAGCTGCCGCACTCCAAAAAATAAAGAAAAAAACAGAAAGATTGCAAATCACAAAGTCCCAAAGGAAAGAATTCACTTCATTGTTGAAAAGAAAAATTAAAGAACCCCTCCTAACCGTTGATTTCCCAACAAGCACGGTCTCAGAGTCTCCGAGGTGGAGGTCTGCAGTGAGCGTTTAGGTGGTGCTAGTTGGAGGTGGGAGGGAGGTGAAGGGAGGCCGGCCACGGGTCCAAAGAGAGAAAACAAAAAAGGTGTCTTTGTGCAACAAAACAAGAATCAAATGGACCAGCAGCAGGTTTCCTCCCGACGGTTGTTAGTGAGGCTGGCAGTCGAGGAGCTCCGTCCTCTGTCGTCACGCTAGGTACTGCTGCATCGCCGTCTTTGCCCTGAGAGAGAGAGAGAGACACCGTCAGTGCACCATGTTCAGATGTTTAATACCGTGTTGAGGGATAGAAATCGAGAGGGGACATGCCGCTGCGTGTATTAAGAGAGGAGAGGTGTGTGTGTGTGAAGATGAGAACTCAACAGACCACCATCATTTTAAAATATTCAGGTCGATACGGGTGAAACTGTCTGATGAGAATTTTGTGTTTAATGATTTGCTTTTCTTGCCCACCTGTCGCTGAGGTTGGGGTCGGAGGCCTGGGTGAGTTTGTGCAGGATGTCCACAAAGCCCATCTCTCTCAGCTTGTCCTGACGTTCCTGAGAACCTGAGGACAAAATAAAGAGGTGAGGAGAATTCTTCTTTGTTTGTGCTTGAAGGAAAGAGGGCTGGTGTTCAGAGCTCCAAACTGAGGCTAAAAATCATTTTATCTTTAGGAAGAAATGCCTCATTAGCGACCTGCTAGTTGTAATGCTACCTCAGCCAACGTTGCTGCTACAATCACAGAAGATTTGTGTATGTGGTCTCAGTCTTTTGAGTAGGAAGGGGGGTCAAACTTTAGTCTAGAGAAGTAGAAAAGTCTCCAAATGACCTCTGGGACCAACTTGCATCAAATTATTGAGATGACGAGAATGACTTAACTCAAGCAAAACTCCTGATTGTATTCTTACTGAAATTACTTAAAGGCAATATGTAACTGACACCTAGCGTTTAAAATGGGTACTGCAGTCCAAATTCTAAACATTGCAGAGAGCTGTCCCTGTCACTTCAACATAGCATGTTTCTTAATGTCTAATCATACAGTAAGATCACTTTATCATTTCAGTCTCTACACATCTCACTGAATGGACCTTTGAACGTTGTTTGGTTTGATGTAAATATAAAAAGTCTTAGTTTAGCACATCGCTGCTGGGAGTTCTTGAGTTGCACACAATGCCTCCATCAGCGCAGATCTGCAGCATGAAGACCGCTTCTCTGCATTAATGTGACGGACCTTGAACACTTCTGCACATTCCTCCTCCTTCACCCGCTTCTTAACCCTACCCTTCTTTATTCCTCCTTTAACAAACGTGTTGTCTCTTACCATCCTCCTCGTTCCAGATTAGGTTAGAGATGCAGAACGTGGCGGCGAGCTGCAGTTTCACATTCGAATGCCCCTGAAGGAACAGGAGTCAGAAAAATTACAAGCGAGGAAAACAGAACAAAGGAAAGCTCACTTTACATAAACAAGATGTCCTAACACTAAAAGAGTAGTTTCCGGTATGTTCGACATATTGCATCATCGGCTTCTACGAGGGCTTATGATTGGTTTATATGCAGACAAGATGTGAGAAGGGAAAAGGAGGCAGCAGAGAATCCGAACAGTTTGGTTATATAAAGTCGTACCATGTAGTATTTGACTTTCTGGAGCATGTCGTCATTGGTCATGATGAGTTCCTTTGCTGTGTTGCCGTCTGCGATGTTGGCGAGGATGCACAGTGTCTGTTGGAGAAGAAAAGTGAGTTACGTCACTGTTTTTATCTGACTCTATGATCTGTTTCCAGCTCTGCGAATAACACAACATCCCTGGACGCAGGATGAAGACAGACCAGGAGCAGACACACTGATAATATCAGCAGAATGTTAATAACTGCTCTGCAATGCAGCTGTAGGATGAATTCTGCGTGAAAACCATCAGTAAGCATGAAGAAGAGGTGTGGGGGAGACTGACCTGCTCTTTGACCTCTATACTGTGCTCGGCCTCCAGGATGAGGGTCACTGCCTGCATGATCTGCTTCCCATGAGAGCTCATGATCTGGTCGATGTGCTGACAACACGAGAGAGGAGAGAATCAGTATGCATGCAGGATTTAAGATATCTGCAGAATTTATGCAAATTCAGCACATGTAGGAGCCCTGAATTAATATCTACACAGAAGGTTAGAAAGTGCGGAGCGTTCAAGGTTACTGCAGAAACTTTCTGCAACATGCCATTAAAGCCCTCATGGGACATCTGACCGCAGCTCTGAACCGTTAAAGAAGCGACCTGCAAACCAACACAGTCTATTTATAGACCTGAAAGGGGTTTTACTTTATCCCTGAAGGTGTCTTTGAGCACAGGCTACAATGTTCTTCATGAAGCGGATTTGAACACAGCTCCTGTTCCTGTCATTCTTTTAGGAAATCTCTGAATCTGACGATGTCGATGCAACATTATAAAACTATTTTACTTTTAGATAACACGTCAAAATCATTTGATTCCAGCGGCAGCAGCTGAGAGAAGTGTGCTAGATTTGACTGCTTCACAAACCACCCTCAGTTGGTCTCAGCTGGAGCCAGGATGTGGACAAGAAAGTATTCAATTTGTTTTCTTACATTGGGCGTTTTATGAGGCAAACACTTTAGGGGGCGAGAATCAACCAAGGCTGGAAAAAACTATAACCCACCCCCCTGACTTTTTTCGAGAAAGGTGTCCTATCGCTACGTCCGGCGTGAAGCATCTTGGTGCAGAGCGCAGGTATCTTTCCTATTTTCAACCTGAAGCAGTTTTCCTTTTTACACCAACGGCTCATTTTGTTTCAAAAGCACATGAACTTGCAACCCCCCTTAGCGCCAAGGCTTTGTGTTTGTCTAAATGCGGAAATAATAACCCTGTTTTCTGATCGTTTCTGATGTTGGGGGATGATTCAGGGAAATATACCTTCAATCAACCATCAACATATTTCATGCAGAATCCTGTGTGTGTTCAGGGGCACAATGGAAGGAGAGAAGTTAAATGTGCCGGCTGGAGTTCAGTCTATTTAAGAATAAGGACGGACATTTGGTGCGGCAGTAGCTCAGTCCGTAGGGACTTGGGTTGGGAACCGGAGGGTCGCCGGTTCAAGTCCCGTTGCAGACCACTTCCTGAGCACTGCTGATGTGCCCTTGAGCAAGGGACCAAATCCCCCCCTCCACCAGCTCAGGAGCTCCTGCTGTGGGCCGCTCCGTCACTCTGACATCTCTCCATTAGTGCATGTCCATAGGATCCTGTTTGTGCATGTGTAAATATCAGCCTGTGTCTTAACAGAGTGTAAAAACAGAATTTCCCCTTGCTGGGATCAATAAAGCAAAATCTTCTTCGAATCCACCGTTAGAAATCAACTCACCAGCTTGCAGGATCACCTGGCTCGTTAAGGGGAATGAAGGCAGACACTCTGATTGGGTTGATTCATGTTACCCCCCAAAAATTCTTTGTGTTATCAAGCCACTTAATCCAACCCTCTACAGCTCTGCGCTCAGATTGTGCTCCGCTTAAAAGGCAATATGAGTCGGACACGCCCCAAATCAGCATCAGAATAGGGCCCTGGCTGTATCATTTGCCGTTTGTTAATAATGCTTTATGTCTCTCAACATGCATGTATGTATTTGTGTGTGTGTAACTGTCTCTCACAGGGCGTGTTGACAGCAGATTTCGCAGCAAACCGAGCGTCTTCATCAGCACGTTGGTGTCGGGGTCTGACAGCAGGCGGAACAGCTGTTCTGTCCCCAAACACCGAACAATCTCCACCTTCACCTTCTGATCGGCCTGGAACGCCATGTTCTGAACACGCAGGAGACAAAAACATCATGTCCAAACATTTACGGTCCTGAACGACGCACATTTAAGGCACTCTTCTGTGTTTTAGGGCACGAAGAAAGCTGAAAGAGAACTTTACTGTAGGAAATCATTTTACCATCAGGGCCCAGATCCCGTTGACCCTCAGAGCCGGACTGTCACTCTGGGTCAGACTGCATAGTAACTCAACCACCCCGGACTCCAGGATGGGCTGCAGAGACACAGGACAGAGTTCTTTGGAGTAAAAGACTGAACTCTCTCTTCTATGAGCATGTGTGTGTGTGTGTGTGCGTGCGTGCGTACCTCTTTGCTGGGAGAGAACTCCAGCAGTAGATTGCATAGTGTGGAAGAAGCCATGACGAGGACTTCATCTGGAGCATTCTGCAGCAGCTACGTACACAAACACATCGTTTAGTTTTCCTTTATTCATTTATCTAAACACATCTGCAGAGTGAGAGCTGGTACGTGTTCAGTATTAGTTTCTTCTACAGAGACAAACAGAGAGGTGCTCTGCTGTCCGCACTTCATGAAGCCTACACCGACCTTCATGAGGGGTTTCCACACCGCGTGGTCGTGGAAGCTGGTCCTCAGCTGCTGCACGGACCGCGAGAGACTGTGAAGACACCTGGATATAAAAAATAAATCAACAACATTCAGAGACAGAGTTTACTAAGAACTTCACGGTATCTCGTGGACATTTCCAGCTACAGTTTGATTTTAATCATACACATTGGATGTGATAATAAAATCAAAACTACCTGAAGAAACTGACCTCGTTTTAGGTCCCATATTCTGCAAAATCCTCTTCACCATGTTTCTCTAACACTAACATGTGTCTCTAGTCTGTCTACAAACCCTCCAATGATGAGAAAAGTCCATCCTCTCCGTCTTCTGCCTGCTCCACTTTTCAGAAAATGTGTGCTCAAACAGGCCGTTTGGAGATTTTCCCTTCATGACATCACAAAGGGCAGTAACCCCTCCCCCAGGTGGGTGACACTCCCACAGCTAGGTGTTTGTTCTGCCCTCTGAGTCTGCCTTCTCACCGTAAACAATAGGACATGGAGCGAGAAAGCCCGAGACACCCAAGCCCTTCCAGAGAGGGGCGTGGTCAGACACAGCTCATTTACATTTAAAGCTACAGACACAGAAACAGCCTGTTCTGAGCAGGGCTGAAATAGAGGGGTTTATAGGCATGATCAAATACAGGATCAGAGTGGATTTAGAACAAGACACTTCACACACATGTTTTGGGGAGCTCTGAGACTTATTTACACTGAAGAGGAGGAGAATATGTGACCTTTAATGTCTGAATGTTATTAAAAGCTCTTTTAATTCTGTTCATATTTGTTTTGTGTCATCAGGGTGAGACTACAGAGAGGCTCGCTTTGCAGCCTACCTGACAGCTGCCAAACGGACTTTGATGCTGGATTCTGATAGGCCGCTGACTATTCTGTCCATCATGTTCTCCGTCTCTGTGATCTGAAGACAAACAAACAAGGAGGATGGTTCAGAATACAAACAAGCATGTGCACTATTTGAAACGCAAACATATTAATGCAAATGAACCTATCAGGGGAAGGTAAGGTCACCTTTTTCCGGATGTCCTCGTCGTTGGAGCCCAGCGAGGCGTAGAGTTTGAAAGCAGCTTGTCTCAGCTCGTGTGCGTGCTTCAGGTCGTGGTCCAGCTGCAGAGGACAGAGAGGGCAGGTGATGAGGTGATGCAAACTTTCTGAATGTTTCTCTCCCTAATGATGGGGTCGATATATTTAATGCACTGATTCTAATTCTTATTGGCAGAGGAAAAAAAGCTGCTATTTACTACATTCAGAAAGGCTCAGGGTAACTCGATCATAGCTCATTATAAAAACAACAACGTCTGGAGCTCTGGTAAAAATGATCCATTCTAATAAAGATCAGCCTCTAAATGGCTCATTAAGAAACTTAATCGTGTTTATCTTTTTTAGCGATGCTCAAGTTTTCACTCTTGGGATATAAATGTCTTTTTGTCCAACAATTATCGGCTTTTTGTTTTTGCCATAATCTTTTGTACAAACATAAAGTCTCTAGAGGATGAAACCAAAAGACCACGCTGAAATGAAAATGACATTTTCTGACTTTGACATTTGTGGGTTTAGGAGAAATTAAAGCCTCGGAAATTCAGGACTGTGTCTGCACAAATTGCGTGATTGTCTGACTTCCATCTTCAGGTCAAAATTGAAGTAAAAACTGTTTGTTTATGATTAAATACCAGCAAAACTAATGAGCACTCAAGCTCGGCCCACTCACACAGCTCCAGGACTAACCGGGTCAGAGAACAGTGACCTCTTGTACAACACGTGAATGGCTTTACGTGATCATGAAGCGTGCGGAATTTACAACACAGGCTATACTGATTTGCAACTTTACTGACTTTGCGGCCTACTTTGAGTAAATTTGGTCAGATTGACGGGGATCGATTTTACTTCACGTCCACGTTGTGTACCCGTGCTTGTCCTCGTGCATGAGAAACTGTACCGTGCTGAAACACACCTCTTCCATCTGTGCCAGGGCCGAGGAAGTGTTCCGTGCATCTTGAGCACTGATCGGAGCACTCACACTACTCGAACAAACTGGACTTTGGGGGTCTGACGTGCTCACACACGGTACGGACTGCCTCTGGTGTGTGAACCCTGACACTAGCATCAGCCTCAGCTTTATTGTGTTTTTATCCGCTGATAATCACATATAGAATACGTAGTTACCACACATCTTATAAGTTTTGAACGTGAAAGCAGAGTCTCAGTGTGGTCCTCCGTACTGCTCTACTAGTAGCAGCGTAACTACTGCTCAGCTGCTTTGATGCATGTCCTTCACTCTGGATTTCACGCTGTTGTTTTCTGCCGGAAGTGATTCAGAGGACATTTTTAAATCCAGTTTGAGCTGCCAGCACATCAAGACTCAGACTCATCTGCAGAAATCTGACTGGAATCCCATTTCAAGCTACTTCTGAATGAGTCTTGGATCCCATTTGAACCAAGACATTGGTTTAATGATGCAGCTCGAACAAAGACATCCCACGAAGAGGGCATGCTTAGACTCACCCTCTTGATGTCAGTGATGGCCGACACAGAGCTCGGGTATTTGAAGTAGTCGGCCAACATGGCCACCAGGTGGTCTGTGGTGCTCGCGATCCTCTGCAGCTCCACGTCGGGCTCCATCAGGTAGGCTAGTGTCTCTGCACCCTCCACCCTCTCCTCCAGCAGGTGCTCTTTACTGCACATCCGCACAAGGCACGGCAGAGTCTGGAATAAAGGTCACACACACACACACATGAATTAAGAGGAGTCATTAATATAACAGAGGACGAACAGATGTCGCAAAGTAAGCCTTACCTTTAGGACTATGCAGCTGTCGTCTGTCCTGATGGCACCCGCTCGACACATGTACGTTAGACTGCGACAGAAGAAGAAGAGGACTCAATTGAAGACAAAGACATACAGGAAATATAATATCATTATTAATTAAAACACTTTAATGTGACTCACCATTTGGCTGCCGTTAGCTGCATTTCAATAGGTTGATCCCGTTGCATCATTCTGACAAATACCTGAGAGAGCAGCTCGCCGTCCACCAGCACTGCCGGGGAAAACACGGATAAACGGGTTAATAAGTGAAGCTCTTTTTAAAAAGGACGAGTAAAGGAAACAAAGAAGACGAAGAAGGTTACTCACCATTCACTAGTGTCATGGAGACCTGAGTGTTCTCATAGGACAGGACTGAGAAACACTTTAACGCCTGCATCCGGACCTGCAGCAGCGCGGAGGGTTCAAAAGAGAAAAATGACGTACGGACAAAACTGAGTACTGCGTGTGAAAGGTTGAACCATGAATATATACGCTCACATTTACCTTATAAGAAGGGGAGATAAGTAGAGGAGCAATGTTCTGGATTGCGCCGTGGTTGAAAAGAACCGTCTGGTGCTCTGGGGTCTGGAAACAAAAACACACACGTCTATAAACAATGAACTTTCATCTGGATATTAGTATGATGGACTCCTCTGCATGTTAGCACCAAAAACACCAACAAATACCTTACAACAGTGGGAGAAGATCTGCGTGATGTACTCCTGAGTTCTCTGTGAGCGGCTTAGTAGAGACATTAGATGAGGGATCACAGTGGGGTCCTTCAAAGAACAAGATGGGGAGTTATAGTAAGCCGTTCCCTTTTTATAACACATAGATGCAAACAGAACTGATGCTTTCTGACTGATCAATATGAAAGGAGCAATATGTAACTCTGCCACCTAGTGTTTAAAATGAGTACTGCAGTCCAAATTCTAAACATTAGAGAGCTGTCTCCCCCCCCTCCTCTCTAGAGTGGATGCTCACGCAGGTCACCATGTGGTGGACACTGAAGCTTCAGTGTTTATCCAGCTCTGCATCGGTCTGTAAACCTTTCTGCGTTCTAACCTCTCTCCATTTTTCAAAAGCATCTCCAATATTGATCCTAGTTTGAGCACGTTTCTGCTCGTGGAGCTTATTAGAAACATGCAGAGGCTTTTTAGGTCGGGTACAATCACTTCTATCTGAACCAGTTCTCTTGCCCGCTTCCATCGCTGCAACACCTGTTGGTTTGACCTGATAACTGCTCTCATATCTGGCAAACCGAGGGGCGTCCAAAACGGCCGTGTGGGGGTGCCTTAAAACCGCCTACCTTCTCTGGTCCAAACAAATCCAGACCATTCAGGACCAGAATCTAAAGTTAGAAGGAGGACATACTGGCTGCTGCATTGTTGTCAGAGAAGCCAGCACTTCAACATAGCATGTTTCCTTAATGTCTGATCATAGAGTAAGCTCACTTTATCATTTCATTACTACACATCTCACTGATTGGACGTATGTATTGTAGTTGACGTAATGTATTTGACGTTGTCACATTAAAATGCATAACAGCTTAAATCATTGCAGAAATGCTGAGACGATGAATTCAAGCACAAGATAACCTACAGTGTAGAGCAGCTGCACCGGGGTGACCGGACTGATGAAGACCGTTCTGAGACATCGGAGACAAGCTTCAATGAAGATCAGGTCTGGACAGAGGAGACCTGCGAGGACAAAGCACAGGTGTTGTACAGGTCCCTGTCTCTGCAAGTCACCGAACATTTGATCCGTGGCTTTGAGTATTTGCATGTGTATGTATGTGTGTGTGTGTGTGTGTGTGTGTGTGTGTGTGTGTGTGTGTGTGTTTGCATGCGTTTGTTCCCAACCTTGGAGAAGGGCAGGGATGATGTGACAGTCCACCAGGGACTTGATGTTGTTCTCGGTGCCCATGGCCAGGCTGCCCAGCACCACGGCACACTCTGTCCGCAGCTCCAGACTGGAGGAGCTCTGCTGGAGCAGGTAAAGTAACCTGGAGCAAATTAACACACACACACTTAACACAGCTCAAAGTAAAGGGGTACAAAGTCAGCAGGGCAAGGTTTCTGTTTTATGTGGATGTCCCATCCGTGTAGATGATACATTTAGTCACATGAAACAACACATTTCTCTGAGCATGCCGAACTGACAGAGAAACCCAGTTCTCCTACTTGCAGAGCTTTGCCCTCAGGGCCTACATGTACCAAGGTGCAATGCCTGCGAGCAGCCGCAACCTTAGCATCTCTTGTTGTATTCCTTCAGCTGTCCATTCTGGATTAAATAAATATTGCTGAATATCATCTCAGCAAAGTCCCTGTCCATAAGATCATTTGCACTCAGTTTTCAGCTGCTGATTCTCTGTTTGTAGTTTTGTTAATAGTTTCCATTAAAGAGAAATCTAGAATCTAGAAATCTGAGCTGACGTCGCCTGTAGATCTTCGTGAACACCAACAACATCCTGAAGAATGGATTTTGCAGCTGCACCACAGAGACACGAGGTAAATCTGCAAACACTGCAGGCGTGTTTCACTTACTCTGAAACATAATGATGAGGTTCATAATTGGCAAAGATTTCCCCTGAAGTGTTTCCCTGTTGTTATTCCAGTAAGTATATCTTGACTTTTTTCCACGGCTGTAAACTGATCAAAGCACGTCATGTACGACCCCATGATGTATTTGTCATTTTAAATCGTAGGATGTGAACTTTGGTAGAAGAAGAAGTGAGGCTGTAAGAGAGTGCAGGGACAAACCTCGGCACAGCTCCGAGGACGATCAGATTGGCCTTCTGCTTGTTGTTTCCTATGACGGCGTTCTTCATGTCACTGAAGTGAGACAAAAACGCACAGATGAGGAACACTCTGGGCCATCTGAGTCAACACTGACAAATGAACAATGCAATCAATGATGTGAGAAGATTACAGCAAGTGAAACATGACGTCAGTCTTACACACTTGTCTAAATCATTTGAAACAGTCGTGTAACAGCTTAGCACTTAAAAAAGAAACACGTGCACACACGTGAAGGAGATGTGACGTAAGTGAAGATGAAAGAACAGTTTGACCTGTTGAGCAATGAGCAGCATAAAGAAAACAACAACTCTAAACCGACACGATATGCTGCAGGCTGTAAAGTCAGGCGTTACCTTACTAAACTTCTGCAACAACTACACAGATTTAAATAAAGGTACACTATGTTGCCTTAAAGATGCATTTCACTCGATGTTCTCTTTAAAAAAAGACTTTATCAAACTGTTGTGAGATCATGAGGGGCATTCTGCAGCACAGCAGAGGCCACGAGTTGGACTACAAGTTATAAAGACACCAGGCAGGCAGAGAAGATTTACATCAACAGCTATAACACATGAATGAGCCTGTTCATTTGTATTCACTCTTTCTGTTTTCAATGCAGTGTTTCCTCTGCTCTGCAACGGCCCCGGTTGATATCAAATGGCAGGTGAGTGAGGCTAGTGGAAAAGTACAGCTGGAGCAGGCAGTCAAGTGAGTCAGGTGGAGCGGTACGAGCCGTAACCAGAGCTAGACTCCTCCGAAGTTAAAAATAACGATGAAATAGTCCGAGTCCAGGTCACAACAGTGAGACACGGGGGGAGAGTTAGAGTGTGAGAGAGAGAGATATTAAGTCACACCGAAGAGTGAAACACATTTTGAAATAGAGCGTCACATGAAAGCCTGAGTATGGAAACACAGAGATCAAGCTCCCTCAGAGACATCAACAGTGTTTTCTACAGAATATATTCCAGGAGGATATTCAAAATAAGACTTTGATTTGCACATTTATTCAAATAACTGTGAAAGAAAATCCAGCAACAACAGTTGCAAGAGTTCTGACATTTCAGCACAGAAACTGTATTAATCAAGAGAAGAAAGAAAACGTCGAATAAAGCCACCGACTGTGCTGAATCACAGCGGCTGAATAATGTTCACACTCCTCCAGGAGGCCGACTTCTGGACTGGCAGGAGCACCAGCCTTACAAAGAGTAATCCTGACAGGACAGGCTGTTATCTGCTGCAAAACGATTCATTCCAACTCTGCATCGTCTCTCCGCGCCTTAACAAAGAGAGAATACAACACACACGGAGTACAAGAGGAGCTGACAAACTTACATGACGCCCTGCAGCACCTTCTGTGGGTCGGGGTCAAACAGTCTGTCAACATAATGGCGGCTAGTGGCAGTGACTTCCTGAATGAGGACAGAGATTACAGAATGATTAGTGATAAAAAAATTTCTGTGACATACATTTTCCAGCAAGACCTACAGTGCCTCGATAAGCTGGACAGCAAAGACACACTCGTAACAAAGAGAAACACATTAGACTTTCACCTCCTTAATAACCTGTTTAGTAGAGAGTAAATAAGAAACAGAGAGAGAGAGCCTGTCAGACAGTTTTCTGTGCTTTATCGATCAAGGTCATTACTTAACAAACAAAGACTTGTGTTGACAGAGCCACAGGAATAAATACATTTTTAACGTCATATTTTGACATTCGCCCACAGTTGATTGCTCTTTTCATTCCTAGCATCGACATTAATAGTCTTGCATACAGACACATACAGCAGCATCCACAGCAGGGCCCTTTAAAAGCTGTCATTGGCACCCAGGGGTTACATGTGACACCCGGAAACTTTGTTTATATCACGGATAGCTTCAGCTAGAACTTTCCACGTGATTCCAGGGGGGGGGGGCCAACCTCAGCTGGCTAATGTCATGCTGCTACTGTTGGTTTCTGGTGTCGACACACTGCTGACAAGGTGTTCAGCACATTCTGTTTGTACCTGCACACACGCCTGTCCTTTCAAAAACGTGTTGTTTCTACCTGAACATAACACGGTTTCATGATACTAGAATATCAAGCTTCGATATGATATGAACAAAAATCAAACGAAATTATTCAAACCTGCTTTGACGTCACAGCAGCTACAAAATAGAAGTTCTACGTCCCGAATATTTGATCATTTCTTGTTCTCAATTATCAAAAGCTGCACGCTAACTCCTGCACTCCGTCGAAATTGACCAAGACGTTGGAAAGGTTTGGTTACGTTGTGCAGCTTAGACAGTTTGCTTTCAATTTTTGATGCATTCGTTCCTTTTCTATGCACCTGTCTTATGAAATAAATGAAATGTTTCTTAAGCGTTGGTGCTGGGGGTTTTTGCACGCACATTCAAGTAGTTAAGTACTGGGTGCTGGACATGAATACAAACGCAAAAAGAAGACCGAGTCGACAATTTGCTTCAGATGTCTTCAAGACATTTTCTTTTAAAGATTTATTTTTGGGCTTTTATTGTAGAGACAGGACAGGTGGAGCCAGAAATGGAGAAGAGAGAGAGAGTGGGAAGTGACATGTAGGAAAGGAGCCACAGATCGGATTTGAACCCAGGCCGACCACTATATCCTCCGTACATGGGGCACGCTCACTAACCACTAGTCTACCAGCGCATTTTGTTTTGTTTGTTTTTCTGCTCTTTTCTAATTGTGAATTTTCACGTCATGTTGTCTTCTGTTAGGACCCCATGACAACGAGATGGTACGTCTCAAACTGCTAAACATAATAAATAAGTAATAATTATGATCTCAATATCAAGTCTAATTCTGTTCACATGGAATAAATATCTTTAGATTTGAACAACTTTGTAATTCTGATATTGTGAGAACCCTGAAGTTAGCTATTCATATTTTTCTCTCCTTAATTGAAGTAGAAAATGTACAACAATACATGATAGTTCAGACTCTTAGAGAACGGAGCACAAACCAAATAATGACAACAAAAATAATAATGCAAGAGAAGTGTGGAAAATATATAAATAAATGACTGAAAGCAAAGAGGCGAAGGGGATTCTCTTCATTATTCTAAGTCGTCTATAATGCTTTTTATTTTTGCTATTTCATCTCAATATATTTCAGGGAAAAACAAAAAAGTGCTAATTCTCTCAGTCATGACAATAAAACTGACTGAATTGAACTGAATTTTCCTGCATTTTTAAATAACTGTAAACAAGAAATGTCCTAATCATTAGGTACCAAGGACTTCTACCTTATTCTCTCCTTAAATGAAGAAGAAAATGTAAAAGAGTATGAGATATTTCAGTTGAATCAGGCTCTGAGAGAAAGGAGCATTAACACAAAAAATAAATAAAGAATATATACATTTATTAATAAAGGCAAAGAGGCTCAGGGGATTCTTCTCATATTTCTAAGTCGTTTTTTATCAATTTTATTTTAAATAACTTACTTTATGAATATATAAAAATACCCAAAAATGCATAAAGTATTCAATATTAGTTTTTTGTTTTTGTCATCCATTATGGTTAAAAAAAATTGTAATTTAAGATTTTAGATTTAGTATCAATGAGTTGCTTTAGCTTCGTTAGCTTATCACGAATGCTAATGGTAAGCTAACGTAAATGAAACGCATATCTCTATCTAGATCAACAACGTAAAGTTTTCAGCTGCAATTAGCATGCTTATAATAGCAATCAAATGCTTTTCCAGTACGTTGCAGTGTCTCTAAGACGCGTGGATATCTTGTAAATGGTAACAGAAGTCACACTTTTAGCATTTAGCTGCTAACTCATACCGAGTGACACTGACAGGTACCTCGGGTGTTCGATTCCGTTTCATGTACACGCCGACGGGGCGGGCGGAGACATTAATCGCGTGTTCAGAACGTCCCCGCCCGCCCGGACGACGCCGCGATCTAAATCGCTTCGCCCTCAGCTACAGCGCTACATGTTGCAAACGCCTTCAACTTAGCTTGTGTGCTAACAGAGGACATAAGCCCCTCTGCAGCTTCTACATATGACTGATCAAACGATGTTAACCACTCGCTTTCGGATCGGGCACATTGTACGTGTGATAATGCTAATTGAAACCATGAGAGGGACACTCACAGACAGCACACTGATGCGGAGAGGGGCCTCCAACAAGCACGCCATCTCTTGTTCCCCCGGATTGAGCGCCCCAATCGGCGCAGCACTTTGCAGACACTCCGCCCCCCCAGAGCAGCTGAGAGCGGCTTTTAAAGAAGTAACTGCGGCTTAATCACGCAGCTCCGAGGAAGCGTTAGAATAAAAAACAGTTATTAAAGCTCCTTTGTGGCCGCAGCAGTTATAACTAGCAACAAAAAACACAACACCGCTAACTTGGCGAGCAGGCTGTCAGACAGTGGATTTGTCAATGAGGTAAATTTTGTTTATAAACGTGACGTAGGTAGGTGAAGTTTCGCTGAGTCAGATTCGATACAAACATTTTAATCCACAGGGAACCATGTAATGAATGCACACATATATGATAACGTACAGACAAAAAACAGATAGTGTTATGCTTTATTATTACAAAAAAATCCGTACGTGTAAAAACTCTCTTAATAAATTGTGTGTCGAATCTGCCGCTCATGATAAAAAAAACCGCTTGGTGACGGTCTACGCATGCGCGTGAACAGCAGACTCGAGGTGGGAAAATTCATTCTGTGGGTCTTGTGCTAGCTTGAGACTCAAACATGCATTTCAGAGCACTTTTTTAACAAAACGAGGAGAAAACTAGACACACGAACTCTCCTATTACTCATTCGTCTCCGTAAGTTGCCTCGATCATCTCTTTGAAATGAGGTTTAGAGTTTGCTGTTAAGATTTACAACGTAACGTAGCTTAGCTAGCTAGCCCATGTAGCATGTTCTGTTATTATTACTTTGATATGATACTAGAAATCATCAAACGATAGTGATACCTGTTTATATACCACGGTAATTAAAAAATTAAAGTTGAAGGCACCAGATATCGGTTCATTTCTTGTTTCCAATTGTTAAATATTGTCAGAATTGCCCAAATACGTTGGCAACGGTTCTTCAACCTCGCGGTAACTTTTGGTTAAAATTGTACGGTAGCCCTGAAGGTCAACTGCGAAAATAATGAATGAAACACGAAAAAACATTTAACCTGGAGCAAAAAATATTCAATGACACATTCATGAAATGCAAAAACAACTGACGTGATGAATGTCATGAAATATTTTTGTGTTTTGTGAAATGTTTCTGTTAATTTGAACGTTTTTACAGTTGATCCTTCAGGGCCACCATAAAAATATGACTGAGAAGCTGCAGTTTTTATAAAGCTTCAGTACATTTTTATAGAATCAAGCATTAAAATAACAGAAATTGTTGAATAGGGTCAGCTGTGGCTCAGATGGTAGAAACGTTGTCTTTCAACTGGAAGGTTGAGGGTTCGATCCCCAGCTCCTGCAGCCACATGTCCGATGTGTCCTTCCTTAATCCTGAATTGCTCCCGCTGCTTCATTGGCGGCGTATGAAAGGGATTAATTACTTCTGATGGTCTCACTACATAGCAACCTCTACCATCAGTGTGTGAATGGGTAGGTGTGACCTGCCGTGTAAAAGCGCTATTATACAAGCTTAAGTCCATTTACCATTTGAAAACATGTGGTATAGAAAAGCATCCAAGTGTTGAAATGTTTGACTGTGTTAGAATCAGAATTTGGGATCAGAATCAGCATTGTAAACATACCCTTACTGTGATTTTCTCTTTGAATCCTCAGCTTACCTGTTTGTGCAGCATGAAGATTGCAGTGGAAGGCTGTTGTCATGGGGAGCTGGACAAGATCTATGAGACAATCGGCTACCTGGAGAAGAAGGAAGGGGTAAAAGTGGACCTTCTGCTCTGCTGTGGAGACTTCCAGGCAGTTCGAAATGAAGGAGACATGAAGTGCATGGCAGTACCGGCCAAGTACAGAACAATGCAGACATTTTACAAGTCAGTTCCCTGTTTATTCATGTAAATGAGGTGCATTTTAATGAATGGGAGTATTAACAACTCACATGTTACTGTATTTTTTTTGCAGATACTATTCAGGAGAAAAGAAGGCTCCAGTCCTGACCATCTTCATAGGAGGGAACCATGAGGCCTCCAACCACCTGCAGGAGCTGCCTTATGGAGGCTGGGTGGCCCCCAACATTTATTATCTGGGTAGGGACCAGCAGACAATGGAAGTAGTTATTCTCTCAACCTGTCTGTCTCTTAATACCAAGTCCTGACTCCACCCTATTCCTCCAGGTTATGCTGGTGTTGTTCGTTACAGGGGGGTTAGAATCGGTGGCTTATCTGGAATCTTTAAATCACACGACTTCAGAAAAGGTGAGATTTTGTGACGTCTAAGAGTTTACACTTTGAACACATTTTCGCTATGTTTACCTGAAATCTGTGCTCTTTAAGGTCACCATGAATTTCCTCCTTACAATCCTGATACACTCCGAAGCGTTTACCACATCCGAAATATTGAGGTGTTCAAATTAAAGCAGGTAAAGATTACAGAGTAATCCTGCTCTCTTTAACCCCCCCTCAAAACATTTGACTGTTTTCATTCATAAATATCATTTCCACAAAGATCCAGATGCCCATAGACATTGTCATGAGCCATGACTGGCCCCGTGGAATCTACCACTATGGGAGTACAGGGGATCTGTTGCGAAAGAAGAAGTTCCTGCGACAGGAAGTGGAGTCCAACACTCTGGGGAGTCCTGCTGCTGAGGAGCTCATGGCTCACCTCCAGCCCAGCTACTGGTTCTCTGCACATTTGCATGTCAAATTTGCTGCTGTTATGCAGCATCGGGTGAGTGTTAGTCTTGTTGCTGTATTTCTGTATGTCAGTAATCGTCTCTGATACATTTTGATTGTGATTTTAAAAATTTTAGGTACTTGATATATCGATGTATTTCTCCTAATCAGTGTGAACTCTCCTGTTTTCAGCCTAAAGGTAACTCAGCCCCACGTGTAACCAAATTCCTGTCCCTGGATAAATGTCTGCCCTACAGGGAGTTCTTACAGGTAGGAGAACGTTTTGTTGTCAAATTTACACAATATAGTTTAATGTGTGTACTTCTGAACAATGACACTTACACTTGTGCTGCAGATTGTGGATGTGCCAGATAGAGCGGGTTCATCTGAAGGACTTGAGTACGATCCGGAGTGGCTCGCTATTCTGAAGGCCACCAACAGTCTGCAAAGGATCACCCCTCACCCCTGGAATATCCCCGAGAATAATGGCCTTCACGAACGGTACACACATATGTAAACATACAAACACAGCAGGGTTCCCACAGTCATACTTTTCAGGGGGAATGTTTGAATATTGTAAAAACTTAAAGGAGAAATAAGTAATTCTGACACCTAGTGTTTCAAATGGGTACTGCAGTCCAAATTCAAAACATCAGAGAGAGCTGTCCCCCCTCACCCCCTCCTCTCTCTGATCCTAGTTTGAGCACGTTTCTGCTCGTGGAGCTTATTAGAAACATGCAGAGGCTTTTTAGGTCGGGTACAATTACTTCTATCTGAACCAGTTCTCTTGCCCGCTTCCATCGCTGCAACACCTGTTGGTTTGACCTGATAACTGGTCTTACTGGACATACTGGCTGCTGCATTGTTGTCAGAGAAGCCAGCACTTCAACATAGCATGTTTCCTTAATGTCTGATCATACAGTAAGGTCACTTTATCATTTCACCCACTACACATCTTACTGGTTGGACCTTTTAATTTATATTTAAAAGTATGTTTTCCTTCTTATTTGTTTTTCTAATGTGAGATGTTGTCCGTACAAAAACAGTACAAATTCTCTAAATTAAATTTCTTTTTTTTAACTAATTTTTAAAGTGAAGTGTTTCTGATAAGGTCTTCATTGTGCTGTAGTTTATAGTTTTCACTTAACTTCAGTTCACCATCTACAGCTGTCTCCTATAAGACGAGCTTCAAATGGAAAGTTTCATACTCAGCTGTGAGGTTTGTCTTCATGCTGTCTTTTGTAACACGGATTATTCTGACCATCAGGTGGGACTTCAGAGCTTCAGAAGCTGACATGATGCAGGTTGTGGAGGATTTTAGCGGTGACCTTGCCATTCCAGACAACTTCAGCCGGACTGTGCCCGCCTACGACCCTAACAAACCCCAACCTCACGCCGCCCCCAGCTGCAGCACCAACCCACAGACCACTGAGCTCTGCGCCACATTAGGAATCACAGATCTCTACGCCCTGGTCGCACAGGGAGGGGACGACATGGGGAGAGTTCAGGGCAGCACTGCAGGAGACGAGGACGATGATGAAGACAGACAGAGTGTAGGCAGCGCGGACGAACCCAGCGAGTACCCGACTGACACTTCAGGATTGTCAAATTCGTTTAACCCTGATGAGATCACGATAGAGGACGAGTGGGAGGAGGAGGAGGGGGCGGAGGAGGTGGAGGGTAACTCAAAAGGAGAACTAAAGGGAGATAAGCTCCCTGACGTAGCTGCAGGTGACACCCACACGCCGAGTCGTTTGGTTCTGCCCAAACCCAAATCCGATTTCTCCCAGAATTCTCTGCCCGACCTCATGAACCTCCCCCCTCCCTCCCACTCCACCCCGGCACTCTCCCGTGCTCACCCTGCAGCAGAAAGGGAGGAATGCTGTGAGGACGAGGAAGAGGATGCTGCATCCGTACGTATCCTGAAACGTACCAGCGATGAGAGCGGAGAGCCGGGCAGCATAGGGACGACTCCCCGAATCAAACGCAGGAACCAGGTCATCTATACGGCGGTGGAGGATGAGGAGGGGGAGGATTAGAGGGCAGGGTGAGATGAGGAGGTAAAGACTATTTGTTTTGGGCACGAGGGTAGATTCTCCTTAATTTCAACTACTTTATCCTTTAAGTTTCAGTCTTTATAAAAAAAATCACAGAGAGGCGTGGTGTTGTTAGACTGGACATGAAAATGTGTTTCTAAAGAAAGGCAGTTTAAATGTTGTCACTTTGTTTCCTATGATTTTAATCAAACAAAGGAGACGTTAGGGATCAGATGTTCTGAGTTTCTTTTCTTACTTTTGTACCTCTAACTTCAAAACATGAGCGTTGGGAAATCTGCTGTAAATACTTTTTAAAAAAACATGAATGAGTCCAAATACCGCTCTACAGCCGTTTGTAAAACTCCCCCCCCCCCCCCCCCCCCCCCCCCCCGAGCATTCAATAAAACATGGCTGCTTATTTATCTCTTTGTTTGTCTTATCCAGTGCAAAGGTCAGACGAGAGGCGAGCAACCGTCGTCCTGCACTCGAAACATCATTCACGTCTTTATAGAGCTCAACAGTGACCGCCCATTTTTTTGGCGGCTCTGGTTCCGGAAGTAAATTTCCTCATTCAGTTCCTCCATTGACATTTCATAAAATCCTTATGTGAAGTGATTGAAGCTTGTAACCATGACAACCAGATACCTGAATACTCCTGACTATAGTACATTTGATTCAGCGCCAAAACGGCATTAAAAACGATCAACGGTCAAAGGTACAAGACTGTACATAATTTTCGTCCGTTCGTCAAGGAACTACACATCCCATAATCCATTGCGTGTGATACCACTTCCTCTTTGATTTCACTTTAGTCATAGTGTTTATACTGTTAGTACAAGTGTTGTAGTTTGTGTTGTTGAATATATAAACTACATTCACTGCAGCATAACAAGGTTATTAGCAAAATATCTGTTCGCACTCGGCGCTGAGGGGCGGGAAACATTTCCATGGTAACGGCAAGCTCCACCAATTAAAGACGTCGCTGTGACACTCTATGATCGTGGGTAGTGTAGTTCTTTTCTCCTGATATCGTGAATAAATCTTAAAGCGAGGTTGATATCAGACGAACTCCTACAGGAGCACAAACCATCGAGTCACACACTCAGGTAGCTCGTGGTCAGTCCATCTGTGATGGTTATGACATCACGGCTAATAATCAAATCCGCTATGGAGAAAATGAACGTGATTTTTACTTTGGGGACCACACAGTTGAGCTCTATGGAACACTTCACGTACAAAATGTGCGGATGGAAGAAGAAAAAAAAACTCCAGTCTTGTTTTGAATCACCTTTTTGTCTCTTTAATTGCACAGAACAGTGAACCTACTTGTGAGCCCTGAAGGATGAAAAACGGTTTCACGTCGCTAATGAGCTGTTAGTGTTGAGTACAGATTCAAAAAGCCAATTTGTACGCCCTTAATTAGATCGCCATCTTTCTTTTTTAAACACCCGAGTCGATTTGAGAATCAGACGAACCGAAAAACAGATTCTCATAGACGTCCATGTTGTTTCAATGATTGGATCCATTTTCAAGTTCACAAGTGTGCTCGGCCTAAATCAACATAACACCTTCATTAAAATTAAGACAATAATATTGAACATACAGTGTATTCAACGAGATCTCTTTACATCCATACAAACAGCCAAGACACTTTACGACAGCCTAGAGACGACGGGGTGCGGGGTTATTGGTTCAGAGTACGAGCTGATGTCAGGGGATGAAAGCTCAGCTGTTTGCCTACGAAGCACACACTCAAAGAAAAGCCCAGAACGTGATTCACAGAAGAAGAAAATAAAGAAAACGGGGAATAGGCACTTCTGTTTTTTGTGTTTTCATCAAATCTTAACTCCTTCTCTTCTGCCAAGCTCACAAATTGCAACCAAGCACACAACTCTTAAGTTTAAAGAGCTTTACATTAAGTGGAAGGAGTCAAGTTAAAGATCACTTTGATTACATGTTCATCAAACAACTCAGCCGAAGGACAGAAGAGGGACACGTTAAACACGATACAGGAGGATAATCATCCCACATTTCATGGTACGCGTTCTTATCTTCCTGCATTTCAATCTCTCTCTAAAAGTTTGTTACGAAGGACGTCAGCCACCAAAATCTAATCTATCCTGCCAATCATCATCTGTAATCTTTTTTTTTTTTTAAATAGGTAAGGTAATTGGTGTTTTTAAACCTCGACCTTAGTTTTACATGTTTCAGGTCGAAAAAGCTCCAACAAGTTTGAGAATAGCTGCAGCAGATTACCTCGACAGGCTGTAATGAATGCAGAGGGACTCTTTAGGGAAACTGCACTCGCTCAATCAAAGTGCGTCATCCAAAAGTTCTTGTTTTTACGATCAACAGGCTTTAGGTAAGTGTCTGTCCACATTACAGAAAGGATCCCTACAGAGACAGACCTTTTTTGTGGAAGAGGAAGATGATTTTAAAAACAGTAGTTAAAGTTCTGTGCGAAGCCACCAGACTCCATTTACGAAAACAGATTTAACCTCAAAGAACAATGCAACTGTTTGCCCACTGCTGCCTTGAACGTGGAGTTTTGTACTATTGTGTTTACATAATAATCGTGTTTAATCTATGTTAACATTGATGAACACTGAAGTCAAACAATAAGACAAAAAACAAACCCAGTGAGGCCGCTGTGCAGGCAGGTGAATGTCTGTTTTTGTCAATGAGGTCTGGTGGATTTGAGAAGAGCGATGACGTGTCTGTATCTGGGCGGCAGCAGCTCAAAGTTTAGAGACTTGGGTTGGGAACTGGAGGGTGCTGACCAAGTCTAGGTCCGGTCTGGTAGATAGAGAGGTGCCAGTTCACTTCCTGAGCACTGCTGAGGTGCCCTTGTGCAAGACATCGAACGCCTTACAGCTCGGGCGCTCCCTCATGTGCAGCCCCCCCTTCTCACTCTGACATCTCTCCATTAGTGTCCACAGGATGCGGTTTGTGCATGAGTGTAAAAGTAATTTCCCTTTGTAGGATTAATCAAAGATTTCTTCTAAAATGCATCTTCCTCTTAAAAAAGGCGTATTCTTGTAGGAAGTCTTTCAGTTAAGGTGTCAGAATCTTTAAAGAGCCTTTCAGTGGTAAAAACAAAACAAGAACTTAAATAGTTCTCAGGAGCATTCCTCTCAAGGATTACTGTGCAGACATTACAGCGGGCTCTGAATGAAGCAATCTACTGGAGTAACACCAAAACCTTCTGAACCAATTCCTCTTTCAGACCCGATAAAAGGGAAAAAGTAGGGCTCAGGTTAAAAAGAAGGAAATTCCTCTTTGAGCTTATTTTCGAGGGCAGGTACTTAGTAAATCTGGTGCGTGGGGGACGTGGACTAGTTTACAGTTACCAAAGCAATACTCACAGTCTCACTGAACACACACACACACACTTCATATCAAGTCTATGTTGTTGCTCTATACAGAATAGTAAGTGGTGCTGATGAGCATTCAAGCAAGGCAATAAAACCCAAACAATCTTTCATTAAACAAGCAAGTCCGAAGGACCAAAAACAAAATGTCAAATCATCAAAACAAATCTCAGAAGTTGAAACGTTTGCATCATACTGACTGCTAGATTCCACCAGATGCGTGTTTGGTCCGTCTCTGCTCCGCCACAGCAACTGCACTGATTGGTGTTTACCTTACTCAATGTGTGTGCTTCCATTGGCTCCGCTGCGTCTCAGCTCCGTCAGTCCGGAGTCCTCTGCAGCAGATACACAAAGCTTCTATTTTTGCCCGATGCCGGAGCACGGCGCATCATTTTACTACAGAGCAGATCGAGCGGGACGGGAAGCCACACGAAAACAACATTAAAACAGCTGGTTTATTTTCAGAATGAAACACTCTGTTTTGACGGTTGGGAACAACGACCTTATGTGTGTTTTTTGTTGTGTTTATACCACATACATCGTTTTGTTTGGCGCTGGTTCTAATTACGGCAGAACTCCTTGATCTCACGTCTCCAGCTGTCCGGTGGTGCTGCTCCGTGCTGCAGCCTGTGGGTGTTGACGGAGCCGTACCGGAGCAGAGCTGACACGCAACACACACGCATCTGGTGGAAGTTGTGGGTGAGTTTCTATCTGAACAGAAAATGTGTATGTGCCTTTTAGAAGACACTGGAGCGTCACTACCAGTAGTCATGAGGGGTCAAAACACGGGAGAATAAATACGTACAAATGGACTTGTGTTGGGGAAACGGTGAGTGTTATCTAAATGTGAGTCTGGACAGTGACACCGGGGAAAGGTCAGACGGGAGGGAGGGAGATTATGACTTATGGGATCATTCCAGGGGTCAACATGTGGCGGTATTCACAGCAGGTTGTGAATGATTCAGGACGAGGAGGCAAAGCAAGCGTACGCAAGCTCTGAAGAAGAAAAAAAAAAGCAGACGAACCCAAACTGTTTCTTCATATCTCGACTGTTTTTTTTTTTGCTTTCTTTTCTCAGCTTCTTCCTAACATGTGCTGCTTGTTTAGTGCATTTTTTTAACGCCGTCAGTGCTCTGACCGAAACATTGCAAGGCAGAATGAAGACAAAGAAATTACACAATTAGTGCTAAATACTACAACAGGCCTGCCTCTCTTTTCACAGTCTTAAGTTCCCTCATCTCCATCTCGGTCTTCGCTACGTCTCTCCTGCCAAACCAAGAATCTCAGTCGGTCAAGAAACGCAGGCGTTAAACTCATCTGGGTCTTTCTCTTCCTCTCTCCTTTGAATTTCTGTCTCTGAATCCGTCTGCTCGGACAGCACGATGAATGGAGGGTGAGGGGGTGAGTCGATACCAGATGTCCCCGTATCAGGTCCCGTCTCTGTGAGTCGGTTTGAAGAGGACGGGATGTTTGAAGGGCTGCTGTGGTTGTGCGGATGGCGGGATTCTGGTGCGAGTGGTGGAGGTCTAGTTACCTCCACAGCAGGCTCGGGTGGAGTGGGCGTCTGGGTCCTGGAGGTTGACTCCCCGATGTCGCGCTGCATGTGTCGGGTTCTGGGTGTCTGTTTTTGGCATCTTTTTTGCTGCATTGAGAAAAAAAGTGTAAGAAATTAATTGGCCATCCATCCAGTATCTATACCGCTTTCCATTTGGGGTAGCAGGGGGGTGGAGCCAATCCCCACCCTGGACTGTTCACCAGCCAATCACAGGGCTGACATATAGAGACAGACAACCAGCCACACTCACATTCACACCTACGGGCAATTTAGAGTCACCAGTAACCTAACGAGCATGTCTTTGGACTGTGGGAACTCTGAAAATAGATCGTACTTCTAATATATCGTATCTCCTTAGTGTGTGCATGAAGAAACGTGTACAGAATTTATTAGCCACAAGAAACGTCAGTCATCGGTACCATCGCGTGCAATTAGCCGGAACAGAACAGGGGCAGATACCTCCTTTCAACTCAGGCTCTCATTGGCTGTTATAGGCTAGGAACAATGACTTGAACGGCCTAATAGGCCAAATGAGGTGTCCGTCAAAAGGTCACAGTGAGGCCGTCATTAACTGTAAACTCTGTAGAACTTGTCACGCATACTGTTTGGTGTTTATCGTAGCCATCAGTGTGTTCGACGTGAGCTGCTGACCTACAAACACCTCGGACCCAAAAATAATCCCACCTCTCCTCCCCTTCTTAAAAGAGAGGCTTTCATTTTCATCCAACCGTGAATGACGGGATTATTGACTCACCAATGGCCAGGAAGAGCTCGTTGACGTTCATGGCGGTCTTTGCAGACGTCTCCATAAAGAGCAGGCCAGTGTCTTCAGTGTATGTCTGTGCTTCCTGTACGCAGAAAACACAAATATAACATGACCATAAATGAGAGAAAAACAAACATCACAAGAAACCTACAGCTGAGAAATACTCTCATGTTTCTTATTTACAGAAAACAGGAACTGGTTACGGACAAGACCCTTAAATATCTGAACTCTGAAGTGTTTAAAGTCCGAGCTTGTACAACAACAAGGACTTTAAATAAGTGAGGAAATTATGTTTTCAAATGCCACGATATGGATATCAAAAAGTGTGTTCACATGATACAAGAAATACAACAGGGCCTAGTGCAAGTGCGCTCTTTGTGAAGCGGTCAGTTACCTCGTACTCCACTAGTCTCCTCTCTGCCAGGTCAGCCTTGTTTCCAGCCAGAGCGATAACAATGTTAGGACTGGCCTGTCTCTGCAGCTCCTTCACCCAGGCCTTGGCTCGCTCAAACGTCTCCTGAAGAAACACAGCGACAAGGTCAGTCGACCACCAACACATGCATAAATACCTGCGACAAATGACAGAGATGGTGAATGATGTACATAAATATGACATCCTAAGAAAGCCCTAACCATTATTAGTTTCTGAAATCAGCTGACTGAGCACCTTATCTGTGTAAAATCAGAAATGTCTTATTCATTTTATTAGCCCCTATATCACAAATGTTCTCATGAAAAGAAGGTCTGACAAACAATCTTTACCGGCTTGGTGATGTCAAAGACAACGATAGCAGCCTGAGCACCGCGGTAGTACATGGGAGCCAGGCTGTGGTATCGCTCTTGTCCCGCAGTGTCCCAGATCTCAAACTTCACTGTGGTGTCGTCCAGACACACCGACTGAGCCAGGAATGCAGCTGGATTTTAAAGCAGAGAAATCACACGTTAGCTTCTACCTTCTCCACCTCGTTCCCGTTCACACACACATGGTCCTAATTCTCTTCCTCCTCACCTCCGATAGTCGTCTCCTGGAACTCGTCAAACTGTCCCTTGACAAATCGCAGCACCAGGCTGGACTTGCCCACAGCCATGTCACCCAGGAGCACCAGCTTGAACTGGCAGATCTTGGTCTGGGGTAGTGTGCCGTTGGAGCGGCCTCCACTCCCTCTGGAGCTCATAGCGGCCCGCTGTAGGAGACGGCAGGGGGGCTGGGCTTCCTCCCTGGAACAGAGTACTGACACTGACTTTCTAACAGGTCAAAGTGTCACGTCTTGCAGGCAGGTGGTGTCTTGACTTCTCTGCACTCTTTGTTTTGTCTGAAGGAAGAAGTGAAATGTTGTTGTTCAGGTGCAGGGTCACATCATGCACTAATGCTGTTCTTTCCTTCTCAAGATAATAAGAGCCTCTTCCAATGAGGGCTGCAAAATACATTTTATTTTCATCTTAAAGGATTAAGGACGCATTAAAGTCGTCAAAATGTGAGACTTTGATACTCTTTGATAAATGTTTTATAAGAAACAATCTCCCTTATTTCAATGACTGATGGAAGTGAAAGGTACCAAAGCTTTTTAAAAACTTCAGTTCTTCAGTTATATTTGTTAAACAAAAGAGAGAGAGCACTCTCTAAATTGTACGACTCCATTGGCAATGTTTGGGTACCAAAACGCTGCCAGAGTATTTGTACCATTCAGACAGTGTGCAGGAGTTGTCCAATACTTTTGCTTATTAAAGAATTGCCCTGACACCTCTCCAGCTACCACACCAACTTCCATATTATGGTCCGCACCAGGACTTGAACCAGCGACCCTCCAGTTCCCAACCCAAGTCCCTAGTAGCTCAGACCGTAACTTCTGTTTCTTGTTGATGTGGTATTCAATATCGTCAGATTTTCACCCATCATATTAAAGTTTATAATTCTAGTTTCATGACAACCTTAACGTGCACGCTTTGATGTTTATTTACTGCAGCTCATAACGTCAATGCAATGTTATCATCTGGCATTTTAGTGTGTCCTCATATCATCACAGGCCTTCTTCTAATGAGAGTCAAAAGATTTCACATTTTCCAAAATGTTTTGTGTTCACACTCTTTTCTTTCTTTCCTAACAGCAGAAATGTTGCCAACGTATTTGTGCAATTAAGAAGAGTTTGCTAGCAATTAGTGATGATGGTAAACAAGAAGTCACCCAGTGTTGGGAGCTTTACATTTCTATTGATGTTGCTGTGGTATCAAAACAGGTAGCTGTGTCGTTTTTACTAATATCTCCAGGTCTAAAATCCTGGTATTGTGACAACAACACTAATTGCAAGTTGCAACTGCATCTGCCTCACATGAATTAGCTTTATCTTCATTTCTAAAGGCAACAAACCCCTCTTCCAGCGCATCCAAAAGTCTCAAGATTGTGTTTATGAGGAAGGGTGGAGACTTCCTTGGCATCAAACCAAAAGAGAGGGAAAGCAATAAGAGAAGTAAGCACTGCAAATGTGCAGGCCCTCTATATCGCCTTTGTTCGCTGAATCAGAGCCGCGTTTGAAAACATCATCGATTGCAAACTGTGTCCCATTATTCTGCACTGAAACTCGAGCTTGTGCAGGGATGCTGCGCCTCTACTGCTCCTCATAAACAACACAGCTGAACATCCAGCACTGCAGCAGTCTCACACATGACTCAAAGCCTTCGCGTCCTTGTGTGAAGAAGAGTCTGGTAGGGGTGCAGCTGCTGTTCTTGCTCTCTGTCACTAATAAAGTCTCCTCTTGCTGTAAATGTTATCAGATCAGCAGCTCTTATCTTGCGTTGTATGTGCTAACGGGACACCGCTGCGAGCACTCAGGTCGGACGGGACGAAACTGAATCAAAGCTTTAAATTTCGACGCCTTATGAAACACAAACATACTTAGTGTTCATCTAAATAACGTAAGAAAACCAAGAGGGGTCTAAAACTCTACATACTTACCGTGTTTGCTGTCCTTTAGCGGCGTAGGTATCGCTGGCTTAACTGTTGACAATTTGGCTATCAGCTGGTTAACACTTCCTGGAAATTTGCGCATGCGCTGTGAGTGCCGCATTGTCAAACGATGCACCGCATTCACCAACGGTCGCTTCAGTGACAGTTAATTTATTTTTTAAATATTTTTTTGATTAAATTTATCGACATCGATGCATTACGTCATCAATTTGTGTAAGTTTTTTTGTCCGATGATAAAATATTTTAATTATGTCAAAACGAACACGATTATTATCATTGGCAAGGCCTGACGAAGCAGATCACCATGGTAACTCAATTTACTAAATACAAGTGATAACACATTTATTTGTATCAATTTATTTTATTTTATTTATTCGACCAGCGTTTAATTTTCGTCCTTGCGTTTGTCCAGAAGGGGTCGGTGATGCACCTCAGCGCTGTTCACAATCTGCCACTAAACGATGAACGAAGAAGAAGTAATTTGTGTCCTCCAGGCCGCATGGGGGCGCTGTGTGGCGCTGCTAGGCATGCAGCCGGAAGTCTCCTTCAACACACGAAGGATGTTTGAATTGTTTACATCGATGAACAACACGTTGTGTCCTAAAACTCACCTGTAAACTTTGATTTCATGTTTTTAAATGTTTATATATGTGTTAAAATGTGACAGTTTGCTGACGTTATGCCAACCACAAACAGGAAGAAGCAGGCGAAGGACACCGCGGTAAGTCTTTTATTTACTTTAGCAATAATAAGTTGCTCTTCTTGATGTTCTTGTCCTTTACTTGAGTATTCCCACAGTATCCGTCTTTATTCTTAATTTAGCTCTACAAATTGGAGTCTTACACACAACAAGCTAACCATACAACATATGAAGCATAGTTTTATATTAAACTACACTACAAAGTGTGTGACATTGTTGGAGGTGAACAAACTACACGACTTTCATTCATTCATTCCCATAGTCCTGTCCTCCTATTCACATAATGACTCCAATACAGGTGAACGTTTCTTATTCAAATGATTTCTATGACTTGAGTTGAAGTTCTTGAGAATTTCCTTTAAAAAATACTTCATACTACTCTCAAATCTGTGTTGTATTTTCACAATCAGGAAGAATCAAACTCACTTTTACAGTCTTGTATGTGTTCTTTGTCTCAGGTTCAGGGGACAAACGACAGCAGCGTTGTGAGCAAGGTGTCCGCTGCAGCGCAGGGTTACTTCCACGATGTTTTCCTCCAACACTTTGTGTGCAAAGTGGCCAGAAGAGCCCCGCTCATCAACAGGTCAGCAGACTTTAAATCATGTCGTATTCATCTGTGCAACAGACTCGCTGAGCAACGTCAGTCACCTGATGAAACGCACAGAATGCATGTGCAGAAGCTGGCCTTTGTTTTATTGCATAACCACTGAAAAAAGGACCATTACAGTATGTGAGGAGGTTTTTGTTTTCAGTTCAGTTTGAAACAGTTTTTAATGCTGATTTGTTGTTTTAGTTTAAGTTAGCTCATTCAAGTTCAAACTGAGGAGACGAGCTGTAAAGATAATCTGTGTGACAGTGTGTGTGTGTCAAAGACAAAAACTAACGTAAACTTTTTCTCTTTAATTTTTTTGTAGTCAGTTTTGTGGAAAAAGGAGGGTAGTTGCATGCACATCATGTGGGTGCCATAATGGGACGCAATGTGTTGCAGAAGGGAATGTATGATGTGTACTAATTCACTGTTTCAGAGGCTACTTTGTGCGCTGGAGAGCTGTTGATCACTGTGTGAGGACGTTTCTGCACATCACTGAAACCTGCCCAGCGAGACAGGCATGTTTGTATTTTCTATGACACTAATCTTCATGTCAAGTTTGCATTGATAGGTTTCTGTATTCGAGATACGGTTTCTTCTTTTTTTTAGATCTTGTCTCTGGGTGCAGGATTTGACTCTTTATACTTCCGCCTGCATGCAGACGGAACTCTCGACAGGGCCGTCGTGTTTGAGGTGGATTTTCCTGATGTAGCACGGAGAAAGACGGCTCTGATCACGTCTGATGTGACACTGAGGGGGACGTTAGACTCCCATTTACCTTCTCCTGCAGGTTTGTAACTTCATTCATACACAACATGCTATATTCACTCCAAAAAGGCTTGATTTCATGTCACTGATTTTGTGTCAGAGTTGATTTACCTTCATCTGTGTTTCTTCAGGGCCTGTGTATGTGCTGAGCGGTCAGTACCGACTGCTAGGGGTGGATGTGAGAGAAGAGTCCCAGGTGGAGGAGGCTTTAGGTGCAGCTGGGTTGGACTGGGATGCCCCCACTCTAATTCTCTCCGAAGTGGTCCTGACCTACATGGAAACGCAGTGGTAAGTTGAATTTAGTCCTTAAAGGAATCAATATCATCCTTTATGTGTATACATGCTTTAGAGCTAAGACTTTTGTGATTTCAAACCTTGATTCACGCCTTAAAAATGACGTTTCACCCGTTTGCAAAGATGTCCGATGTCTTGTAAACTAAGCACGCTTCATGATCGTGTAAAGCCATGCATGTGTTGTATTACGACGTTATGTACAAGAGGTACTGGGGGAGCAACTTGGGGTTAAGTGTCTTGTCCAAGGACACATCTGACATGTGCCTGCAGGAGCTGGGGATCGAACCCCCGACCTTCCAGTTAAGAGATGACCGACTCTACCAACTGAGACACAGCTGCTCAGTTTGGTGCAACAATTAGATTGCTAAAATATCTCGTAAAATAATGGGATTATGATCATCTCTAATGAGCTATAATGGTCACTGTTTTTCTAATAGTTATGAACTCTGTGTTCGGTGTCTTTCAGGTCGGATGCCGTCATTCGTTGGGCTGCAAAGCTTCTTACACAATCGCTCTTCGTCATGTACGAGCAGATCCATCCACACGATCCTTTCGGTCGGATCATGCAAGATCATTTCCTGAAACTGAATTCCACTCTGCACGCACTTCGACAATACCCCGACACTGCTGCACAGAGACACAGGTTCCTGGACAAGGCCAGTATGCAGATTACATTTAAGAATATGTTGTTACTGTTTCTCCTAAAGTGTGAGTTAGACGCACCTTTTGTCTGTGTGGTATGAGTCCAAAAAAGCCTCTTTACTCAAAACAAAAGTTCATGAGGTCAAAACTTTCAGGTAGGTTATGCCAACCCATTTATTCATGATCCAACATTGTTACGCCCCACCATAAGGCGGCCCTATGGGGCTAACAACAATCCACTAAAAATCCCAATAAAACACACTAAAACACCTTAACAAAGTCAAAATCAAGGGATTTATTATTACACAAACATAATGAGATCAAAGATCAACTTAGAAACTAATATGACAAAACCCAACAGACGATCCCTGACTGAGAGGCACAGCAGTCCCAGCTCCAAAAGCCTCATTCAGAAATATTTGATGAGTCATGATTTCTGCGCTTTTGAAGTCCGATGTTTGTGTGTGTGTTTTCAGGGCTGGGAGCGGTGTATGTGTCTGGATATGAATGAGTTTTACCTCGGGCTGGTTTCTGAGGAGGAGAGACGCAGAGTGGAGAGTCTGGAGCCGTTTGATGAATATGAGGTGAGCTTGTTTGTCGCCAGTATCAGATAAGTAAGATCATGTGAAGCTGCTCTACAGGTGTCACTGACTGACAACATGAAAGGTGAACATGAGGAGGATATGGGATCTTTAAATGTCGTCATCCTTTCTAAAGACTTCAAAGCAACAATACTTAAATACAGGACTTTGTTTCTGTCCTCAGGAGTGGCATCAGAAATGTTCACATTATTTCATCCTTACTGCATCTCGAGGCTCTTTGATGTCGCAGGCTTTACTCTCTCACGCTCCAGGTAACTGACACTTTATTTCTCTTTGATAGAATAAAACTTCTGTCTCATTCCCAACTCACAAGTCTTAAGTTTGTTTTTGTTTTTGGGGTTAGTATCTGCAGTGCCATCCTACCTGCCCTCTCTGAGAGCCACCGCTCTGAGTGTGCAGACAGCACCAGTCAGTTTGGAGGGGCTGGGGATGGCGTCCAGCTTGGTGAGCCCGGGGCGAGTCCTGCTAACAGGAGGCTCGAGCAGAGAGGGCAGAGGGGCAGGGACCAGGATGCTCCTCAGAGGGGAGGAAGGCTGGAGATCTGTGAGTGTGGAACCATCTGAAGATCTAGGTGAGCGGCTTTGGATGTCCGTTTTTCTATCAGCGGTGCTTTTGGCTTTCTTACAACTGAGCTCATCCTAAATGGAAACCTTTGTTGTTGTTTTTTTCTTACTGATGATAACTTTGTCTCCAGGTGTTCGACTCTACCACACAGTCACCTCTCTCCCTGGAGGAGGTCTTGTGGTTTACGGTGGTCGCTCTTCTCCTTTAAACCCAACCGGAGGCCTTTTCAGAGTGACCTTTGACCCTGCTGCTTCACCTGGTCCTCTTGACTCAGAGGACAGAGGCGCAGTCAAACTTAGCGTGGAGCAGCTGGTCTGCACGGGCGACACGCCAACGCTAAGATGGAGGCACACTGCTACTACACTCAGCCATGAAGGTGAGATAGAAAAAAGAGATATCATGTGATTCATAAATATTCATCCTAACGGTCTTATTACACCACAAACCTTCTTATGTTCACTGCAGGCAAAGACTTCCTGTTTGTGTTTGGTGGAAAGAACGAATCAGAGGCAGCTCTCGATGACGGTCACTTCCTGTGTTTGGACCGGCAGCACTGGACCGAGGTTCGATTTATTTATTTATTTGTGTATTTATTGAATTAGGACAGTGCACATTCATCAACGTAACGGCGTTACGCGTCCATGTAAATATGCCGGCTTTAGCATTATAGCTAAATGTAATCCGTCGTCCTGAGGCAGGTACTTACAGAAAACATCAAAGAATTTTACAATCACAGGACCGTCTACAGGACAGCATGAAGAAAAGCTCACGAACTGGAGCGCTGGTAGCTTAGTGGTTAGTGCGCATGCCCCGTGTACGAAGGCATAGACCTCCAAGCATGTGGCCCGGGTTAGGATCCGATCTGTGGCTCCATTCCTGCAGGTCATTCCCCACTCTCTCTCTCTCCTCGATTTCCAACTCTATCCACTGTCCTGTCTCAGAAGTAAAGGCAAAACAAAATAAAATAAATAACCCTTTAAAAAAAAAAAAGCTCACAAACAGTTTTACAAACAAAATGGTCTCCAGCTGTGAGGTGCATATGTGAACAGCCAGGTCGGGAGAATCTCCGGAGCAGTCTTCCTGAAATTATCTAGATATTTACATAAATGTTCCTGCATGAAGCTGAGTGTGTGTATGTACTATTTGCAGATGCCAGTAGAGGGCGCAGTACCAGAGGCTCGTCACTCCCACTCAGCGTGTTCATATCAGGGAGGAGTGGTGATGTTTGGAGGACTGGACAGAGGCGGGGTGCCTCTGGGAGACACAGCTGTTCTACGGCCCACTGAGATAGGCTTCACCTGGGAGAGATTAGAGGTGCAGCCCCCCCCTCTCCCCAGGTTTGTCAAAGCTCTCACAATGAACAAAGACCACATCCTGAAGTTTTCACTCCATGCTAAGAGCTGGAATAATTTGCTTTCTACATGTTTTAAATGTTTGTTTCAGGTACTCTCATTGTGCTCATGTGGTGGGTGAAAAGCTGGTTGTGGTTGGAGGAGTTTGGCTGCATTCAGATGGCGTCCCAGGCGTTCTCATCATCGACCTGACGACACACAGCAGTGTGGAGTTCAGTCTGGATACGGTGAGTTAATGTTTATCGGATTTTAAAGCTTTAAAGTTCTGATCCGTGTTTTGGCACCATGTTTATTTTAAAGTATTTTGTGTTCTGGTCTTTGCAGACCTCCGTGCCCTGGCCTCTGATGCTGCACTCTTTCTGCTCGGAGCTGACGGACACAGAAGGACTTCGGCTGCTCCTGATTGGTGGAGGAGGAAACTGTTTCTCATTCGGGACTCACTTCAACCTTCAGCCTGTCACTGTAGACCTCAGACCGGCACTGGGATGAACTAGACTGAAGGTTTTTCTCTACAAAAAACTGTGGAATCCCTGTATGTACTCATCCTGCGCCTGCTTTACACATTCTTACATTGATTCATGAGTCAAAGGTACCAGAAACGTTCAAATTGCTTCAGTGGATTTCTTCAGCCTGCAGCAGCAAAATTTTCTGTAAAGGCTGCAACACAATCCTTTGTGGGGATTCAAAGAACTTCCTCTTACAGGGCTTGTTTTTGTTACTTAAAGGCTCAAAATGTTCCAATCGGCTCAGAAAAGGATTCCTACAGAGATAGATTTTTATGTTTAACCCATTTAGACCTAAGTCCACCTGAAAGAAACATGATACTGTTTGAAAACAAGCTCACAGAGCCTGAGGGTTTTAAGGTACACAGCACAGAATATAACGTTTATTAAAAACCGAAGCCTGAGTGTCGTTACCCATCTGTTCCTGCAGGGGGCGTTGGAGTCCCATCGATGGCGGTCTCCATGCTGGAAATGCTGTCTCAGTCTAACTTTCAGTCAACCTAACGACAGGCTGAGAGCTGGAGCTGAGGCGGGTTTAAAGCCTCCTGACAAACCGTTACACCGCGCCCACCTGTCAATCAGGTCAGCTACACGCCTTATTGTGAATAACTCTTATCCTTCATCAAATCAAAACTGATGAGTCATCAAAACATTCACCCCCCGTACAGTGTGTGCCGATCGAGACATGAGCTAATCAGACCTATGTGGTTTTTTGAACCAGGCTGTAAACATGTTAATGTCTGCTGTAAAAACAGGCTTTTTAGAATGGGTGTGTATGTGACTTCCTGTGCTTCTGCAGCCAGCCTCTAGTGGACACGCGAGGAACTGATCAGTGCTCGCCTTACGCTGACTAATCAAGGCAGCGTAAGGCGAGCTACTCCCATGAACTGGAAGGTCAAATGACTGTAAATGTCATTGGTTTCTTTTCTGAAGTGTTTTGAGACACTGAGAATAAACTTTTGAGCCTGTCCGTTGCAAAACAAACACAGTTAGTGAACCCACTTTGGTGTAGTTCCTCAGAGACCTATGGTGCAGCTGAGGTGACGATTCAAACTTAAACAATCAATCGTCTTTAACTGGAGGAAAAGTCAAACCTGCATTAACAAGGTGCTTACACAGGATCTGTTTGTTTAAGCGCCAGACGCGTGTTGTTGTTGAGCTCTAAAAAGTGGACATGAAACAACTCATGAATGAAAACCCGTAGAAATGTCTTCAGTCTGCTTACAGGACAGGCTTTTATTTGTGAGACCTCAGCTCAAATCACAAAATAGTCAATGAAAATCAGAGTCAAATGTCAGCATGGTAGGTCGATTGCTTTTAGCGATTTGGATGGAGGGCAATTACTCCGTGAAGCGCCTGAAGGACTGGACGGTGGGGCTGACTGCGCCCCAGTCTCCGTGCTTGCGGTACTCTCCCTTCTCCAGGAAGTACTGGCGACCGCGGTAGTTGGGGTGCTCGTAGAAAACCCACCAGCCGTCGTAGACCTTGCAGGAGTAGACCTCTCTCCAGCGGAACTTTTCCACGAGGGAGGGGCAGTCCTCTGAGGTCTCATAGGCCTGACCACCGAAGTCAGCCTTCTCATACAGCTGCATCTTGTACATGGTCCCGCTGGTCTGGAAGGAGGGGGGGGCGGGTGGTGGAAGGAAGTATCAGGCAGAGAGTGAGGGGGTAGTTAGTGCAGAGGTTTGGGGAAAAATGGGGAGAGAATGTGTTGTGAGAAAAAAGGGGATGGAGGGATATAAAGGGAGATGAGACTTGCATCTAAGAGGAACATGTATTTGTAGAAGAGCGTGACATAAATACGATTCTAAGGACTCACACTGTTACAGATTTAAGAGGAAAAACTCCCGAACTACCAATGTGGCTGTTGGATCTTTCAACTGGGATGAAAAAATAATGTTTGTCTTTCTGTATCCTGTCCCGCTATGACTGCAAAGAATCTCCAAAGGTCATTGTAATTGCTTCTTTTAGCGAACCTGAGGAAGCCACTGTGCGAAACACGATGTTATATGCATTCAACTTTAAAGTCGATCTGCACAATCCTGGTGTGTGCTGGATTACTCTGATCCTGAAAGCTGTCTGTTCCTGCTCTAGCTGCACCCCGGGTGAGTAGCACGGCTGTGCCCATCGATCCTCTGATTATTTGTTTAGTCTGTTAATGTCAGTAACAAAATGCAGCAGTTCCAAACATTCAAGCAGCTGGTGTCAGCAGACGTTTGTCACTTTAGCATGAGAAGCACCAAAACGTTTATTTTCTTCTGAAAATATTTAGCAATTAATGTCCTGTCAATCAAGTCATCGTGTTGTTGTTGCAGCCATGGTTAAGAGCAGGCCCGCCCACAAAAATGGCATGGCCCCTGATATGCCAAGCGAACGGGCCCTCTTCAGATTTAATTTTACAATATCAACATATGCATGTCAGATCAGTAGCGTTAGCTTCCTGGAAAAGACTTGCCTCCTCGTCCTGTCTGCAACTTGCATGATATCCATCCATCCATTATCTATACTGCTTTTCCTGTTCGGGGTCACCGTGGCCAGAGCCAATCCCAGCTGTCATTGGGCGAGAGGCGGCGTTACACCCTGGACTGTTCACCAGTCAATCACAGGGCTGACATAGAGACAGACAACCAGCCACAATTTAGAGTCACCAGTTAGCCTAACGAGCATGTCTTTGGACTGTGGGAGGAAGCCGGAGTACCTGGAGAGAACCCACACATGCACGGGGAGAACATGCAGACTCCACACAGAGAGGCTCCTGTCCAATAGGAATTCTAACCAGGAACCTCCTCGCTGTACACTTACCACTGCACCACCGTGCAGTCCTGTTTGCCCATGTTTTTGATTACCTCCATTGGGGCCCCGTCCTGCTGGGCCCCAGAAAGCTTTCCCCCTCTTCCTCCCCTTATAGGCAGCCCTGGCTCAGAGTTTTGTTAATTACAGAGTTGTTGCACTCGCTGCTACATGAACTACTTTTAAAAGCGTTTTCTAAATGACAACAAGCATTGTTTACTGCAGGAACAGCCTCCATATCGGCACATATTGAAAACTCAAAAGCCGATACCAACAGGCCTTTCACGGGTCAGTAGTGGCTTATTGTGTCAGTCAGCAGATATCTCAGATGGGCTCTGCTTTGTAGCTCTGCCCTTCACAATAAGATGAACGCCTCTGTAAGGTAGAGACGAGATCATCTGTGTGTCTGGTGAGATCTACAACATCATCTGGATCACTGTAGCGCTCCTTTAGCTTACTTGTTTAAATGCTTATCATCCGCTCAACATGAGACAAGCGGCTTCTACGAGCGAGTTTGATTTTTGTATGAAAGACTGAGCCTGCAGGCTGTGTGTCTGTTTGATCGTAGGAATAGAGCGACCCAGATATCCGTCTGCATCGACAAAGCCCCGCAGTCACTTTGAGCATCAACAACTGCCTCTGTGCCGTGCACTCTGTGTGCCGTCTATCAGCTTGTCTAACTATCTGACTGTCCAGTTCAAAACCCACAAAGTGCCCAACGAACGCCATTCAGAGGCGACTGAACCTTTTAGATTTCACGAGAGGAAAAGACTTTATAACATCTGAAAGTCATGTTTGTCTCACGAGAGTTGCAAAATGAAAAACATATTAAACCCTGCCTTTAAGATCATGTCCTAAACCAGTGGTTCCCAGAATGGGGGTCTGGACCCACTAGGGGTCGTAAGACACTGAGAGGGGGGTTGCGAGATTCCTTCCTAAAACATCAAAATGACTTAAAATGGAATATTTTACACATTATTGTGAAAATATACCAAAAAAAAATTAGTTCAAGAGATTACTTATGTTCTGCTTCTCAGGTTTCTCACAATGAATTATTAAAATAATATGACGGTGTTCAGGCGGTTGTGTTCTTTTGTGTTGTACTGTAATAATGCCAGCGTTCAGAAACGCCTATTAGTGCGCCCAGCTGTTTAAACCGCCTCCAGGGACAGCGGGGGTCCCCGGTCTTTAGCTCCTTATTTTTGGGGTCATGGGTCGAACAGTTTGGGAACCCCTCTCTGAACCTTCCATCTACAGTACCAGAAGGTCCTTAGTGTATTTCAAAATAAAAGCAGGGTTAAATTCAAACAGGAAGTAAAGTACTCTCGGCTTAAGACAGTAGAAACATTCAAAATAAAAGCCTAAGAAATTTTATTTTTTAAATGCGAAATGATAGAATTTCAAACATACGATTAATCACGATTGACAATTTAAATGTTTGACAGCTCTAATTGAAATTAAAGAATGTTGGAATTGACTTTTGAACAGCGGTCGTTGGTAAAAGTAGACGAGTTTTAATAGTTACAGATTTCTGCAAAAAAAGTTTCTTCTGTTAAGTTTGAATTAAAAAATAAACATTTTGAGCTTGGAAGAATAAACTGCAGATATTTTGCTACTTTGACGACAACTAGTTGAGATAAAGATTTATTTTGAACTAGTTAGAATTCGATGCCAACGCGTCATGAATGTAGATATCTTTAACTCTCACAGCTTCTGATTAAATATTAAAGTGGGTCGTCATAAAAAGCAGTTCTCTCTGTTTCACAGCGAAGAGTCAGAGCGTGCAGCAGATCACAACACCGGCCACGGCTGACTTACAAAGTGGATCATCTTGCAGGAGCTGAGGTGGTCGTTGACACCCATCCAGCGCTGATAATCCGGGTACTCTCCTCTGGTCAGGACGTACTGGTAGCCCATGTAGTTGGGCCTCTCGTACACCACCCAGGCCCCGCTCTCCACACGGATGGAGTTGCAGCGGCTCAGGTAGGTGTGGAAGTCGGAGCAGTCGCTGTCACACTCATAGCGACGGCCTTGGAAGTTCTTTTCCTCGTAGAAGACGATCTGGGGTGGCGACACATAGAACATCATCCATTTGAGCGCCAATTAATTTAATACAAAAACTTCACTGCAAGTTTTGGGTTTTTTAGTTTTTTTTTACATATTTGAGCTTTGGAGAACAATCTCTTTGCAATATTTTCTCAGTTTTCAAACCGCTTGTTCAACTTTAACCTGCTAAAACACTTAAAATGAGTTCAAGCCCACATCAAAACTGCAAAGAAGGCCACAAACAAACCCTCTCCCACGCCTTAAACCTCCACAGATCCAATCAGTCAATCCAAAACATAACAAAAGTTACCTCAGGACACTTAAAAACAAGGAGCTCTGGACCGTATTTTTTGTTCTATTATTTACAGCGTCCCAACGATAATCCACCGTGAGCAAGAAAAGCTTCCTTTCTACAGGCAGAAACCTCAAACGGAGCCGGACTCGTAGATGGAGAGCCATCCCCCTGGACTGGAACGGCACATTTAACCAAAACCTGACGCTGCAGGTCCCACTCTCTCCACTCACCCTGCCCATCTTGGATGTGATGTTTGTCAGTTGTGTTGGGAGATGCTGCTGGTTGAGGTGGTTCTGCTGGTGGTGCTGGTTTCTCCCCTGAGGTCTCGATGTTGCTCTGCCCCCTCACCGCTCCCTTTTATACCCCCGCCGTTCCCACGTTCATAAACAGCAACAGTGGAGGCAAAAGGGGAACAATCGCTTTGTCATGAAAATGAGATCCAAAAATTGAGTCAGTGATTCTAGTGCTATTCAGTTTTTCCAGAAAAGCGAGGAAGGATTACGGCATAAAGGCTGGGCATGGTTAGCGTCCATTGACCCCCACTTCTGTACCAGCTGGGTCCAGTGCCCACCCCCGGCTCCAGCTCTCGCACCATGTCACACATGCCAGCTCCACCAGCTTGCCCCCACCTGGTGAGGACCTGCCAACTCAGGACTTCTATCAGCCTTATGGATGAATCCAGACAGAGCAGAGTGCAGAGGAAGTATTCACATCCTTAACCCGAGGAAAAGTACGCACAGTGCCCTGTTAGAGGTTAAAGACCCTCCGTTTTAAATCTCATCTCTGTAATATTGTCAGCGATAGAAACTTTCGTTAAAAATCTAAAGCCCTCCTGCACAGAAAGCCCCTCTGTGTGTGCACACTGTTATTTCCAACGCATATATGTCATCATATGTTGGATTTTTAGAACTGATGTGTCCGTAATGATGGGCGTTATTTTACTATTTCAGTCGATAAATCTCGAGACAATTGAAGAATATGTCGTCAAGTCACATTCATTGATAAAGCAGCAGATTTAAAAACAGCAGCAGCAGCTGACCAAAGTTCAGGGGCTTTGACTGCAAGGGAACGATCACCTTTGAGCTTGAGATGTGAGCGAGGGACCGCCAGGAGGCCCATGTGGGGCGATCTGAGGGGCCTAGATTAAGTAAGGGCTAAGGAGGTTGGTTATGTACGGGGGAGCCAGGCCATTCAGCGCTTTGAAAAACAAAATATGTTTTTCTTTTATTACTTCTTGAATGTAGTGAGATTAAGTCAATGTTATTAATAAATCGACCCATGCCACCCCTCCAGACACGCTCAAGCTCACAGGAGCTTTAATATTTCTGAAACAAGTGAAGCACAGAAATGTAAAGACAGACGAAGCAGGTTTCATCCAAAAACTTTATTCATTTTTATATAATTAAAAATCTAAATCTATTTTCTTCTCCTCGTCTAGCAGCTGCATAGAGTCGCTCGTGTTCAAGTTAAAGGGTAAGTTAGCAACGTTAGCGTAACAGCAGGAAGGCATTGATCAAACATCTCTCAGCATTAGGAAAACATTTAGTCATATTGTTTGTGACAGTACTTGTTGATCTGACACACCGACCCAGTCTGCTAACTCAAACAGAAACATGTTGGAACGAGTGTGTGGGAACAAACAGGAACCCAAAGGTCTGAAGTTCACTTGTGGGTTGGAAACTCTAAACATGGTTCAGTGTGCAGGGTGGATTTAAGTGCTACATATTTATACAAAAATAAAAGTACATTTAGGCAACATCAGGACGTCATTCTTCCTCATTCGGCACGTCTTTGTGTCAGTTGTTTTTGTTGTACTCGAGAAATGAATCTGCAGAAAAAAAGAGATCGTGCACTTGTGGTCGGACAGCACTCATTGAGGTCAGAGCAAATAGTTCCATTCGAAAGCTGAAAACTCCCGCTGTGGGATCAATAACTGAGCTGAGCTCATGCAGAGCGGTGCTCAAAAGTTCACCAGTGTACTTAGAATGTGACAATGTGGACGATGAGATTACGTACCTAAAATAATCATTTAATATTCCTCTCTTTTTTCCTTTCCCCTCAACATTATGGCCTGAGCAGGTGACTGGGTATCACTGACGTGTTAGTACACCTACAAGAGAGACGAACAGGATACAAAGTTTGGGAGGAAAAAGGAAAGAATCACTTTATACTTAAAGGAAGGAGTCCTCATCTTTGACCGGATCCTGTCCATAATGCTGCTAACAAACACAGAATTTCCCTTCACGACTTCAAGAAACACTTCTCAGAGCGCGTCTGTCAGTGCCGTGTTGACCTTTACCTCCTCAGCCGATTGTTCTGACTTCTCAGGTGCTGCACCCGTGATTGTTTGTTTTCTAAAGCTTGTTTAGAACAGTGCTTACAATGGGGTTCAACAACCTGCCAATCCACTCCCTACCTCGCTCAGGCATCTTAACCACTTAGCTGCCTATTTCTCTACCTTACGAGCCGTCCGTTCTCAAACAAGAGGCTCAGAAGTTTCTTTAAAGGCTGGATGGACAGCTCCAGAAGTGTCAGAGTGAGGTTTTAATAACCACAAACAAAAGGTACGATCATATTTCTGTGTCCAGTTATCAGTGACACCTGTGCTGTCAGAGACCCAGACCCAACAGCTCAACAGGCCAAAGGGGACTGTCCCACCGGCCGTCCGTTCCTCAAAGGTCTGCTGTCGTTAACTTGGGCCGTGCCCTCTGCAGCCCCGTTGGAGTCGTTCAGAGAGGTTAATGTGGGCGGGATGAGGCTGTCCAGTTCCAGCCTGTGCCCCGTTTCAAGCAGCCACTGGTGAAACTTCAGCTCGACCAGCTCCTGGAACTTCTTCTTCTGCTCCCTGCGGGTCAAAAAGACGAAGATCGGTCACAACAGGGAAACAAAAAAAGGTTCTACTCACATCAGGTGTTCTACACATTACATTTAAAGACGTCTCGCTTCATTCTTCAGATCATATGTGATTAATATGAGCTTGTAATGTCAAACACCTGTGCCTACAAAGGAGTTTAAAAGACTGGTGCATCCATGTTCTCCAGTATGTTCTTCTCCACTCTTTAGTTCAGATTGTGATTCTGTTGAACTACACGTAGCATTGATATAAAGACAAATATTCTCATTATAGCGTCGTATAGCCGACTCTTTTACTTCGTCTGCTGCTTCCACGTCTTTTTTTTTTACGTCACGTCTCAGGAGACCCCCGCCCCCCCTCCTGTCTGACAGGGAAAGTCTCCCGCTGTGAGGAGCATGTGTGAACAACCAGGTCAGGAGAATATCCCGGAGGAAACGACTAAAGATTTGTTTTATTCAGTCAGGGTCAAAGTGTGGAGCCTGTGTAGCCTGTTTTCTGAACTCGACAGTATCTCAGCAGCTGCGAAGCTGACTCACATTCTTATTGATTTTTCAGGATGGCTTTTAGGTTAAAACTTTCCACTGACCAAAGCCGCACGCTGGATAATGGAGTCTGACTTATTTTACACAGTTATAGATCACAGAGGCGTTTAAGTGATGTTACAGTCAATCAAATGATTCCACTTATTATTCACAGTGTCAGGATGGCCTTTTAGACACTCACTTGTTCAGCCGAGCCTCCATCACCGTCTTCTGCCAGTTCTGTATCCTCCTCTGCTTCTCATCCACAGCTGCCTGGTACAGAGGAGGTAACCCCCCCGGCACCTCACATGTGTCCCCCTCCATGTTGAAAGGCACAACCAGCATGTGGAACTCAGCGGGGGGCAGCAGGCGGTAGCAGGAAGGGTCTTGGTTGGATGACGCATTAGGTGAAGGGTTGAGGCCCTCCGCCCCCAGAAGTAAGGGCTGATCCCAGATATTGGGGACGACGGCCAGCCCCACACTGGCCATGTGGTCCTCCAGGGAGGGGTAGAAAGTGTGAAAAGGCCCCAGTGTAATGTCCGTGTTTCCTGGTAGGAGCAGAGGGCGGGTGGGCGTCAAGGCGTGGATGGTGCAAGACGAGGAGGCTCCGATAACAATCCTTCCGGCTGCGCAGACCAGCCGTACGTTCTGACAGCCGTGGATGTGGACGCTGGTCTCAACAGGACCCAGGACCACTGTGGTGTCTCTGCACTTGTCCACGCTGACTGATCTGAAACGACAAGTAACAGTGACAGATGAACCATGTCCAAAACATTCGCATTATAGAAGCGATCTCCAAGGAGATAGACCTGGAAGCATTTTGACCATTTGCCCCCCCGAGGAAGCTAACGTTACCTGAGAGGCGACAGCAGGTATATGAAGGCATCTGCGCATCGGTGGATTTTGATTTTGGCACCTGTCAGTTTGTCTGAGGTTTTAGCTAGAGTTTGTTTGAATACTTGTGACATCAGCACCATCCTACTGCCAGGTGGAGCCATGTGGGTGTTTCTGGCTATTTTGGCTCTCTTCATGGCCCCCTCCACTGCAATGAACAAATACACGGTCAAAGGAATGTGAAGAAAGAGATGATTTTACTTCTTTAAAGTGCTTCAGCTGACAGCCATGTACATTAAAGTGCTTCTTTTTGCTGGCAGGTTTCAGGATACCTTGTTGAGCCCAGGCGAGTTTCTTTCCTGAGCGCAGACAGGCGGTCATCCCGAACGGGTTGAGTGTGAGGCTCTGCTGGAGACAGGAGAGGAGCTTGTGCAGCGGGAAGGAGCGGCTGTGTGAGGAGTAGCCGGCCTGTGTTTGCAGTGGACCTTTGGTGAGCAGTCTGTGGACGGGCTGAACAACTCTGCCCTGACAGACTGAGCCCTCCAAGAGCAGGCCCAAACTCCGCACAGCCTCCAGCGATATCTGGAAAATAAAACAATGCTAGCATCAGCTACGATGCATCATACGGGCAGTTTTAGAGTTTCAGCAATTCTCAAACCACGGATGATTGAATCTTACACATCCAGAGGAGCGCTCTGTGAACAAAGAATTACAATTGAATGCACAATTTAGATCAGTTTCTTTTTTTGTTCACCTGCTGGTCTCCAAATGTTTCTGTCTGCTATAATGTCCTAAAAAAGTTCCGTACTTCAAGACGTTTGCGATACCACGTGTTTTAACTAAAATCTCAATGTCTAAATAACTATAAAAACTATAATAACTCTAATCTAAACGTTTTTGTACCAAAACTTTGCCAACGGATTTTGTGCGATTTAGACTTTATGCAGGAGTTTGCCTACAATTTTCTGCAAAATCCTGCCTTCTGTGGCAGACAAGTGTCTAAAAGGAGCTTTCAGAGTGAACCGAAACAGAAATGTCACAGCTAACGAATGAGCTGAATCTCATGATCACCTCCATTACCTGGCTTCCCCCCCCCACACACACACCTGTCTGATTTCCTCCACCGGCACACTCCCACCCTCACTCTCTGGTCTGCTGACACAAACCTCTTGTCCCCCCACCCTGCAGGACTAACCATCGGTCCTGGGGGGGACAGGGCCTTCTCCATTGCCGCTCCAACCCTCTTGAAGTCACTCCCAAAAAACATCAGAGACCCCACCCTCACTCCCCACCTTCAAGAAATCCCTAAAAACTCACCTCTTCTACATCACCTACAACCACTAAAACACTCTGTTCTCATCCTCCTTATCTTTTTAGACTATTTCTTCTTTGTTTTCTTTGGTTGTTGTTCTTTGAGTATTCACAAACGCATGATTATTATTATTTTAATCATTAATCTCCATAAAGCCAAGGGACAGTAGAAGCATTAGGGACTTTCTTTCTGTTGGTTCATCACTAACAGCAACTCCTCTCACCCTGTTATATGACATTTCTCCATTTTAGAAATGTCCTTCTCCTTTAGTCTGTTTCTGTAAGGTAACACAGTAGATGTGCGCTTACACACCTGGCAGTCCCTGAGCGCCTGTCCCGACTGTGAGAGCTGACCTGGCTCGACCAGCAGCTCCAGGATCTCAGCTAGATGACTCTGCACGAAGGACAGGTGGGCCTGATCGTCCCAGTTCTAGTGACCCCAAAAACAAACAAAAAAAGACAATGAGTGACATATGAGAAGGAATGAGATGACAATAGTACCTGTTTTAAAGGTAATACAATAGGAGGAACTCGGGGAACTGCAGAATCAGTTTTCAGACTCTCTTTTTGTCCTTCACAGGAGCACAGACCTTGTTCTGAGAGCTGGTTTTGGCCTCTCTGTCTGATGGAGACGGGGAGCGAGTTCGATGACTGGGCCACTCTTCACCGATCAGAGAGGTGCGTAGAGACACGCGATTAAGCTGCTGGATGTAGAGGAAGAGGAGGAACTGCAGGGTGTCCACAGACAGCTGAAGTAAGAGAAAAAGCAAACAGGTTCAAATCAATCTGTCGAGACACAAGCCTCTGCCTCAGGCAAAACACAACAATGAGCAGCACACCCTCATGAACAAGTCACCAGATAGTGTTACATTCTTTGGTACACTCAGCCACCTGCACATCTTCTCCACCCTTGTTTTTGTTTTTTTACCTTGGTCCTTTGTTGGTTCAGCTCACTTTTGGCGGAGCACTGAGAGAGACACTCGGCCCGCTCCAGCCTCTCCTCTGGAGTGTGGCCTAACAGAAGGTCAAAGGTCTCAAAGTACAGCCATGCAATGTCTTCTGGGAGCTGGAGTTTACCACAGGCAATGTGTCTCCACATGGACCAGGACAGAGAGGGGAAACAGCCGTCCCGTGTCCGCACATAGGTCGCCATCTTGCGCAAATAATGCAGGCTGAGCTTGGAGGGGGGAGACACCTATAATATAATGCCATAAAACTCTGGTTATTTTAGAAGGAATTGCATGCACTGAAAAATAAAATGAATATGTGGAAAGACTTGATTCACCTGCAGGGCCCCCAGTAAGAAGGGTTCCATGCGTGGCCATATGCTCACGCTTTCTGCCTCCATGTCTGAAGGAGAAGAAAACATTCAAAATCTGACGTATTAAAAACAATCTAATTCACAACTCATTTATCAGACTTTTTTCCAAAGCGACGATCATCAGAGAGTAAGAACAACATACGCAAGGATCTAGATAGGAGGAAACAACGTCAGGAAGTGCAAACAAAACAACTTTAAGTTTGACTGGACACACAGGTGCTGACAGGAAGTGACCAGAGGCAGAGCACAGGTGCTGACAGGAAGTGACCAGAGGCAGAGCACAGGTGCTGACAGGAAGTGACCAGAGGCAGAGCACAGGTGCTGACAGGAAGTGACAGAGCGCAGTTGCTGACAGGAAGTGACCAGAGACAGATCACAGGTGCTGACAGGAAGTGACCAGAGACAGAGCACAGGTGCTGACAGGAAGTGACCAGAGGCAGAGCACAGGTGCTGACAGGAAGTGACCAGAGGCAATGACAGGAAGTGACCAGAGACAGAGCATAGGTGCTGACAGGAATTGACCAGAGACAGAGCATAGGTGCTGACAGGAAGTGACCAGAGGCAATGACAGGAAGTGACCAGAGACAGAGCACAGGTGCTGACAGGAATTGACCAGAGACAGAGCACAGGTGCTGACAGGAAGTGACCAGAGGCAGAGCACAACATCGACAGCTGTTCTTGAGAGCTCTCATCAGCATCAAAACCATCCTAAATATCGTCATCATCATCATTAAGGTCGCAGGTGATCATGAAAAAGCTTTTTCTTAAATGTGCAAAGGGACTCTGCAGGTCGAGTTAACGTTCAATTAATCTGAATCGATAGAGCTAGGGATTTTTCATAATATGAACCCTTTAAGAGAAACACATTTATTAACTTATGAATCACAAACTATTGTTGAAACACCAGCTGGATGGACAACAACAAAAAACATCTGAGAAAGTGTTCTTTTATGGTGGAATAATAATATGAACATCTGCTGTAATGCCCTCATGATGCTCCCATGACAACAGGCAGCCAGACTGTTCATGACACCTGACTTCAAGTTTGGCAAGCTAACAAAGCTGACTGTTAAGCTAAAACTAATCCAATCAGACAGCGAAGAATACGCTCAGCACTTTATTCTTATTTTGACTGAAAGTAAAAGCAGAGTTGTGGCTACAGAAATGACTGAAGTGCTGTTTCCCCCCCCTCCCTCGAAGATAACTTCACCAAACTAGTTACGGCTAACTTAGCTACCGTTAGCTACGAAGACGAGCAGGGTGATGGCTTCCTGTGTTTGATCTTACTTTGAGCCTTCTTCTTCTCCGTCTGGAAACGATCTGCTCCTTCTCGACGCTTCAGCTCACTCATTCGGGAACTTAAAGATGAGAGTCATGTCGTTGATAAGCTGGTTGTTGTGATTAGAGGCAGACCCAGGACAGGAGGACTTCCTATTTGGCGCCCTCCTCTCCATCAAGACCTGAACTGACATCTGTTGCGCGCAGCTCGCGGGGGCGCGCTTTAGTCTTCCCTGGTTTGTTTTCATACAGAAAACTAAAGCTGTTATTTTTTATATAGTTGAAAAATCAAACACATCTTGAACAGTTTTTAGCATATAATTCAACACTTAAATATCAGATGTTGAATTTAAATAAAGGTTGAGATCTTTTACGTGGAACAGACGTGTTTTATGTCCCAAACTCAAACTACAAAGACACCTACCTGTTTACTGACATCACACCTGTTAAATTGCTTCATTTAAAACCAAAGTAAACACCTTCACACTTTCTAAATTGCAAAGGTACACTTCGTTGACTGGACAATTTATACAGTGTGCAGGAGCTATGCTGCAGGAGTTATGCTGCGTTCAATTTAGCCTGCTATTGTTGTTAATTTGTTGTTAATTTAATACAAGAAATTAACCAATATTTGGTGCATCGGTGAAGCACCTGAAGTCCAAAATGTAAAAAATGTTCATATATTTTATTTTATTTTTTTGTGTACTTTTTGATGCTTTAGGGGCTCCATAGGACTTCTTGACATTGTGACAACCCTAATGATAATAAAGTCATAATAATAATATAGATAATAATTAATAATAATAATTTATTTGTATAGAACTTTTCAATACAGGTAACAAAGTGCTTCACATGACAATAAAGCCAGGCCAGGTGATACCATCGACACTGCGAGATAAATGTTAACGTTTACCAAGCTCAAGTTTAAAGGTTTAAATAATCAAAGTAAATTGAATTGTTAACGAATTTAATATGCTATGAATTTGTACGAAATGGATTTTTTGACGACATTTTAACGTGTTTTGTGTATAAAATTAATTTTATATTATTTTTTTATATATTCCTACTACTTATTAGTTTTTTAAGGCTTTTTTTCATTGTCGAGGAACTTTTTTTTAAATAAATAAATAATATTTGAGAAAAAACCGGATATGTTTCTTTAAATGTGGGCGGGGCTTTGATTGAGCGGCGGATCTGTCGTCATCCGGTGGGCGGGCTCTCTTTCTCTGACAGGAGGAAGAAGGCTTGTGACTGGCAGCGGGATCCAGCCCCGAAAAAAGCCGGCTCTTCTTTCCGCATCCTTCATTTCTACGAACACTGAGATCTATGGCTGCTAAAGGGATGAATCTCTGCAATGTGTGCTGCCTGCTCCTCTATGTGGTCTCGGCTGTGCTTGCAGGGTAAGTGTGGTTATGCTGGGATACTACACACACACAAACAGCAGAGAGGCAGCATCGCCAGGTGGTACACATGTTCCTCTGTGATTGGTCCAGAGCTGTTCTGCATGTGTGGATGAATCTGGGGCAGGTTGACACCACACTAAGCTTTCATTTTATTTATTTTGATTTAATTTAACTAAACTCAAACTTAGCGAATACTGCTAAGAGCTTTAAAGATAGCTGCCAGTGTGTTTAATCTTGCGTTGTGCGCATTGATACGATGTTTACGGTAATTGCGATGAAACTGCTCTGTGGAGCCGTTAGTGACTTTTAAACAAGACTGTACGAATAGAGGTCAACATTAATTAATGTCCAAGTAATGAGCCGAATTTAAAGTACAGTAATCCAGTACCGTGTAAGATAATAGGTCACTACAAAGTTACCGTAAATCCTAGTAACACTTCCGGATTTCAAAGTAAAAGACGTGACCGGTTTTCCTGTCAGTTTATAGTTATACAATGAATTGACGTTTTAAGAAAAAAATATATTGATAAAACTGATCTATAGGCCAATTTTCCTGGGTACCTTTTTAGAATTTTTGAACATAGACTAGGAACTACTTTCGTGCCAGTAGCTAGCTTTCTGAGCTAGCATTAGCATTCATACCGGTGTTTCGGATTAAAGAGTGACCGTGTTAACTGGTGACTTTCAGCCAAACGCGTCTGTTGTCGTAGATACAACCGGTGTTGTATACACACCGGCTTCCTTATTAGTTTCTGCAGCTAGCTCACTTTTAGCTGTGTTTCTGGATACATAACAGTGTAGCCGCGGTACTAGTCATGCTATCCAGCTAAAAACAGCCGTGTCGCTTTATTATTTCCTCTTTTCTTGACTTGCAGGCGAGATTTCTATCAGATCTTGGGTGTGAGCAAGTCTGCATCGATCCGCGACATAAAGAAGGCCTACAGAAAGCTTGCTCTCCAGTTACATCCCGACAGAAACCAAGACGACCCAAAAGCTCAAGATAAATTTGCAGACTTGGGGGCAGCTTATGAGGTGCGTATGAAGCTATTGCAGTGTGTTTACTCAAAAGATTGTTTTATCTACACAGTTGTGGATGTTTGACTGAGTACGGAAGAGCCTGAGGCACCGATACAGAAGTCTTTTGTGCGTTAGCTATTTGGTTGTTGTTGGAAACGGAATCTCTACTGTGATTGGTGGACTAGACCGTGTGTCTGCATTTGATTGGCTGCTGCGTAGCACAGCTGACCTACAGGAAAAACAAGACGTGGAGCAGTGGGAGTGGATTTCTAATCTAAGCAGGTGTCTCCTGATCAAATATTCACATTGCTCTTACAAATCAAAGTGATTAGTCTCACTCTTCTACACTTTTATTATAGAGGGGAATGTGTTTCATCTGTTAAGCATTTACTTTTGCATACTAAATATTAATTAAATTAAACAGTTGATCAGTAATGTCACCTTCTCCTTACATTTTAAGATTTGTTCTCGTTGTTTTATTAAATAAATGCTTATAAAGTGAAATCTGCCTATAAAGTTAAATCTGCTTGAAATAAGTTAACTTTAAACTTTTGGGCATTTTATAAATCTGATAATAAAATAGTAGATACAGTCCAAACAAATCTAAACCCGGGCTCTCAGCGAGGAGGTTCCTGGTTTGAATCCCCGTCTGACAGGAGCCTCTCTGTGTGGAGTTTGCATGTTCTCCCCGTGCATGCGTGGGTTCTCTCCGGGTACTCCAGCTTCCTCCCACAGTCCAAAGACATGCTCGTTAGGTTAACTGGTGACTCTAAAAAAATTGTTTGGTTGTCTGTCTCTATATGTCAGCCCTGTGATTGACTGGCGTACAATCCAGGGTGTAACCCCGCCCACTGACAGCTGGGATCGGCTCCAGCCCCCCGCGACCCCGAACGGGAAAAGGGGTAAAGATAATGGATGGATGGATGGAAATCTAAACCCTGTGTTAAGGACACAAAAGCAGAAATATAATGATATATCATCCATCTGTTAATGCTCAATTCAAGCTGTCCACAATGATCATTAGTTGCAGTCCTAATTACAATACTTAAAAAATAATTCAACCAACAACAACAGTAAAATGCTTCTTCCGCATGAAATAAATAATAATAAAATCTGATGAAGGCCTATTCACTGCAGCTATCAGGGGCCCTGCTATTACTTAAAGGGGCTATATGTAACTTTCAAAAATACTGTGTCTGTAGAGATACCGCCTGGCCGTCAGGTGAACTGCCTAACGGCCTAATGATTCATATAAAGCTACAAGTTACATATATATGTAACTTTTTGCATGTATAAATCGTTTTTTATCGCCCACTAATAAGCGAACGTTTAACTGAAGTTAAAAAGTAGATGTTCACTGTCTATCTGTGTTGCCTGTATAACATTTTCCCCGGGTCGTATTTTCCGCTGAAGCTCCAGGCAGTGTCATTTTATTTGCGTTCTCAACGTCCTCCTCACTCCGCTCCGCTTACAGAAATCAACAGTACAAACTACAAACTCATCACACACTCCCGGTCTTCACCTGCACAGCCAGAGGCCGCCTTCACCACACTTCTATCCGTCCTAGGAGCTCTCACAGGCGGACAAACTCATCACACACTCCTGCTCTCAGGCAGTGCCTCCTGAGACTGTCATTTGTAGGATGGAGAATGAGACACACAGACTCCTTCACAGACTCTCACACGTGTATGACAACTTACCTCCTCTGTAAACATTATGCCGGTAAATATCCAGTGTTTCAGGGGCGATGTTGATGCTCGTTTGTGTACGTACGAGCAACAGGTTACTGGTGCAGTTCGCCTGACGGCCATGCGGTATCGCTACAAACGCAGTATTTTTGAAAGTCACATATAGCACCTTTAAGGGCGGCTGTGGCTCAGTTGGTAGAGTCGGTCGTCTCTCAACCTGGAAGGTCATGGTCTTCCCCAGCTCCTGCAGCCACATGTCCGATGCCCAAAGTTGCTGCTGTAGCTTTGTCTACGGCGTGTGAATGTGTATGAATGTATTAGTGACTTCTGATGGTGTCTTTACACAGCAGCCTCTACCATCAGTGTGTGAATGTGTAGGTGTGACCTGCGGTGTAAAAGCACTTTGAGTAGTCAGAGGAATAGAAAAGACATTTACAAGCTCCACCAAATCTTGTAAAATTATAACAACACTGTTTTTAATTGTAATAACAGAGCTCTGTGTCTAAATGACGAGGCTTTGTTTTGTCATGTTGTTGTTTTACATCACGCTGGTATGAAAAATATATTTTGTTATCGCTCGTTCTGAGACCTGACAGGTTGTTTCTCTCGTAGGTTCTCTCAGACGAGGAGAAAAGAAAACAGTACGACGCATACGGTGAAGATGGACTCAAAGAAGGTCATCACGGGTCACACAACGACATTTTCTCCAGGTGAGTTTCCTGAGCTCAGGGTGGGATGTGGCGATACTTTACTGTAAGCAGCTAAACGGTGGATGTAGCTTCCAGCACTTGAAATAGAAAATTCTTACTTTATCCTTGTACTTCCCAGACTTTAGCTTCCCAACTACAGAGGTTACTGTAAAACGAGGCTGTAACAGAAATGTATATTGAGATTTAGTCCCTGGGTACTTTCATAAGTTTCTGCACAGAGGGAGAATGAATCCAATCACAGTCCAAATAAGATGTGTCTGAACTTTAAAAAAGAATCCTCTCATGCTCCTTTCTCTCTGCAGTTTCTTTGGAGACTTTGGCTTCATGTTTGGAGGAAACAGACAGCAGCAGGACAGGAACATCCCCAGAGGAAATGACATCATACTTGACCTGGAGGTCACGCTTGAAGAGGTGTACTCTGGGAACTTTGTGGAGGTGAGGAGAAAATAATGTCCTCTTACTTAAAGTCCTGCACTAGTTGAAGATGTGTTCTCACTTAAACTCTTTCATATTATTTAAGTTTTGAAAAACATATTTTCTTAAATATTTTTGTCCCTCAGGTCGTTCGTAACAAGCCCATAGCCAAAGAAGCTCCCGGAAAGAGGAAGTGTAACTGCAGGCAGGAGATGAGGACGACGCAGCTCGGACCTGGACGCTTCCAAATGACTCAGGAGATGGTCTGTGACGAGTGTCCAAATGTGAAGTAAGTCGCTGCTTTTCATAAATCTCTTAGAAATCCAAGGAGCGCTCTCATCCCTGCACTCAAACGTCTGTGCAGTAAAGGACAGGTCACAACACAGTCTACAGATTAAACATTTAGCCTGTGTTCAAGTTATTTCAGATAAGTGTTTGTAGACGACCGTAGGCTTAATGTTAACAGACAATGTCGAATTAAACCCATTTGAGTGTGACTGCACGGGTGTTGTAGACTGAGTTATTGCCATGCCATACGAGTGTTAAGAAAGGACGGTAGGCTATCGGCCCGTCAGTGGCTCAAACGTTTTGATTGGCAAAGTCAAGTCACTAAAATGACATTTTTATTGACACCTGAACCTTCAAGAAGGAGGTTTTTACTGCAGGCCTGTTCTATTAAACGGCCCTGAGCCAGGTGTTCCTCATGGACTGACACCTGAGATATAAAAGCTGCTGTGTAATTCTGAGACATCAACACTTTCTTTAACCACGTTTGCTTTCCTACAGGCTGGTTAATGAAGAGAGAACCCTGGAGGTGGAAATCGAGCAGGGAGTGAGAGATGAGATGGAGTACCCTTTCATTGGAGAAGGTACATTTGTCATAAGATAAATAATAACGTGTGTTTTGTAAATGTGTCCTGCTGTTAACATCGTTATCTTGTGACCGCAGGCGAGCCTCACATCGATGGAGAACCTGGAGATCTACGATTCAGAATCAAAGTGTTAAAGTATGAATCTCTTTTCTCTCCGTGTGTCTGCAGTTTGTAACAAAATACTACATGAGTGATGAGCGGTTATGTGACCTCGAGTCATGTTTCTGTTTCAGACATCCAGTGTTTGAGCGCAGAGGAGATGACCTTTACACCAACGTCACCATCTCCCTGGTGGAGGCGCTGGTCGGATTCAAGATGGAAATCGTACATTTGGACGGACACAAGGTTCCGTCCTTATACGCCGTATTTTTTTCTTGGCTATAAAAGGTGCATTGAAATCATCTGATTTTAAAACCAAGAGAAGTGAACTGAACGTCTGCCTCTGACTCACAGGTCCACATAGAGAGAGATAAGGTCACCAAACCCGGCGCTCGGATGTGGAAGAAAGGAGAAGGTCTGCCAAACTTCGACAACATCAACATCAGAGGTTCCCTCATCATCTCCTTCGACGTGGAGTTTCCTCAGACGCAGCTGGACGAGCAGCAGAAAGAGGGTGAGAGTGAATGAGGAGTGGGGGGGGGGGGACGTCGGTCCTGACGGGATCAAATTTACCATGCAGGTTACATCAGTTTAGATTCTGGTCCTGAATGGTCTGGATTTGTTTGGACCAGAGAAGGTAGGCGGTTTTAAGGTCTCCCACACGGCCGTTTTGGACGCCCCTCGGTTTGCCAGATATGAGAGCAGTTATCAGGTCAAACCAACAGGTGTTGCAGCGATGGAAGCGGGCAAGAGAACTGGTTCAGATAGAAGTGATTGTACCCGACCTAAAAAAGCCTCTGCATGTTTCTAATAAGCTCCACGAGCAGAAAACGTGCTCAAACTAGGATCAATATTGGAGATGCTTTTGAAAATATGGAGAGAGGTTAGAACGCAGAAAGGTTTACAGACCGATGCAGAGCTGGATAAACACTGAAGCTTCAGTGTTCACCACATGGTGACCTGCGTGAGCATCCACTCTAGAGAGGAGGGGGGGGAGACAGCTCTCTACGATGTTTAGAATTTGGACTGCAGTACCCGTTTTAAACACTAGGTGTCAGAGTTACATATTGCTCCTTTAAGATGCTGCATCATCAGTTGTATGTAGGAGATGTTTGTATCAGTATAAAGCTGTTGGAAGATGAAGTTATTAACAGTCGTGTTGTCGTTGCAGGGATTCGGAGCCTCCTGAAGCAGGGATCTGTACAGAAAGTTTACAATGGACTACAAGGATACTGACGAAGCCGCAGACACAGCCTGGACTGAGTTATCTGATTCATCGCTCAACAGGAGGGCCAGGGTGTATTTATTATTTTCAGATTGTTCTCAGGATGGCTCGAACCATTTTATTTAAAGTGTACAAATGGAAAGGATGCCATGTTTGTTGTACTCTCTGTGTCCCCTCATTATTTAGTAACAAGGCCTTTCTTTTATTTCAATTAATTTTCACCTGAGTGAAGAGGACGCTCTGACACACACTCAGTCACTACGCCTGCTGAAGAACGAGCTGCTGACGACAGAAGAAGAAGATCTTTATAACCTTTAAACCCGTGCCACAACAAAGAACACCTTTCTCCTTTTCGGTCCTACTTATTTGATGAATGTAACAGCCCCGCCTGAAACGGTTTATTTTGTAAACAGGGAAGAACAGAGCTCATCAGTTTGTTGTGTTTCAGTTTTCCTCATTTCTTTTGCCTCTGACTTGTCTATTAGTGACGACAGAACGGTCTCTGTTGCTTCATAATTTCCCTTTTTTCACTGTGACGAGAGTTGACCTCTTGAATAAAACGGTGATGTTTTGTTATTTTGGAGAAACAAGGACGGGTTTGCACATCCTCCTCCGACTCGCTCTCCCTGATTGGGCTGAACTCCTCTGACTCAAAGGGACTCCTGACCAGAAGTATCATCCTCTGGATGGTTTATAAACGTGATTTTAAAATGTCCTCCTCTCTGTTTTACTGCAAACGCTGCCTCCAGAATTTTACGAGCAAGTCCTCTCGGCCTTAAATGTGAAATATTCGGCCGTTTTTAACGGGTGTTTAGGGGATAATGTACTTTTGACTGACAATATAAATAAAGATTTCTACAAATTCTGACCAGATGTCATACGCAAAATTCACCAGCAGAGGGTGCCAGAGTTCAGTGTAAGGCAAATAAAAACACCTGAAAGGAGTAAAAGAGATAAAAGAGTGTCCCTAAAGAATCATCGGGAGGTCTTCACCCAGAGTTTAGTCTCTCAGGTAGCACAGCAGAGTTCTGATAAACGAATATGTGGCCTTGCTTTACTTTCCTTAAATTATTTAACCTTTTAATTCCCCTTCAGAGTACCTTCTTCACATGCAGTACAGGCGTAGTCAGCCTAGAGGAAGTGTTTCCCTCATTTTAAATCTGTATTTTATAAGTATAGTATTAATTATGATCAATTATATTAATTTAATAAACAATATTTTACTTTCAGCTATCAAACAGTTAAGGCAAGGCAAGTCAATTTATAGAGCACATTTCAACAACAAGGCGATTCGAAGTGCTTCACACACGACATCAAAAGCATCATGACAGAGGAAACAACCACTGAAACAAACATGGACCATTAGTCAGTCTACAAACCCCCCAATGATGAGAAAAGTCCATCCTCTCCGTCTTTTACCTGCTCCACTTTTCAGAAAATGTGTGCTCAAACAGGCCGTTTGGAGATTTTCCCTTCATGACATCACAAAGGGCAGTAACCCCTCCCCCAGGTGGGTGACACTCCCACAGCTAGGTGTTTGTTCTGCCCTATGAGTCTGCCTTCTCACCGTAAACAATAGGACATGGAGCGAGAAAGCCCGAGCCACCCAAGCCCTTCCAGAGAGGGGCGTGGTCAGACACAGCTCATTTACATTTAAAGCTACAGACACAGAAACAGCCTGTTCTGAGCAGGGCTGAAATAGAGGGGTTTTTAGGCATGATCAAATACAGGATCAGAGTGGATTTAGAACAAGACACTTCACACATGTTTTTAGGAGCTCTGAGACTTATTTACACTGAAGAGGAGGAGAATTTGTGACCTTTAACACATAATTGGCATATAATAATCAGGCTAAAGAGCTCTGGTTAAAGGTCTTTGTACTGTAAGATGTATATAAGAAGTGGACAGCATGCATCACGACATCACTCATTTAATCGTAGAGCAGAGTTTTGAAGCCTTGAGTTTGGCCGGGTGAAATAATTTACTCCAAATCACCAGTTTTACACAAACCTGCAGATATTTCATAGATAGATTACTTAATGGGGGGTCGTCAGTTCACTAATGATGGACAAGGGGTCCCCTGTGGTAAAATTACGACTGAATTAGAGAGCGGCTAGAAGACAAAGTGTTTTGTTTATCGGTGTAAATATATACGCAGCTTTAAAGGTCAGGAAGTGAACGCTTCGTGCCCACAACTGAAGGTGTGTGAGAGCTGACTTCATCCGGGAACATGTCCTGACCCTTTGACCCCTCTGTGGCTTTACTCCTCCGTCTGTTTAACTGTAACACAAGTGGTTAAGTGTCTCTCTCTCAAACACACATACATACACATACATTCACACATACACCCGACACCTTGTGGGAGGAGGTCTGTGGGTGGGAGTCTGTCTGCTTGGGTGGGGCAGGGGATGTCCACAGGAACAAATTCATACTGGTTGGTTTAAAGTGTGGTGACTGCAGACATCTGCCCACCATTGTGTGTGTGTGTGTGTGTGGCCGGTCTGTGTGTATAATGAACTCCCACAGAGATAGCAGGGCTGTGGTGGAGGGAGTTTCCTCCCCGGCCCACCGCACAT